>CM067318.1:8266879-8724503 GCA_034231615.1 Meghimatium bilineatum
CCTCTATACCTCCACACGTTTGCTAGCCTATCCACTTTCTATATTTCATGCACGTTTTGTAAGTACATATGTCTACAGTACTTGTCTCAAGATTGATTAAGTTGATACACCAGCCACATAGTTATCCCTACCAAATACTTATATCAAGATTAAGTTGATACACTAGTCAACTTAAGTTTTCCATATTAAATATGTGTATCAAGATTATTATCACAGATGTTATCAGAAAACGCAGTTAGTCCTACATCAGGCATGTCCTACGTGCACACATCAACAGAGTACACCACAAATCTCTTGAATGGATACCTACAGGCAAAAGAGCAAGGGGTAGACCAAAAGAAACACTCAGAAGAACAATACTTAGAGAAAGTAAAACAACCAATATACACACTATTCAAGAACTGCACAGAATAGCTATGAACAGACATAATTGGAGAGATCTGACCTATGCGCTTACTTCAGCGTTAAAGGAAAATGAATGAATGAATCAAGATTATAAGATTATATTGATAGAACAGTCACAAAGCTGTCCTTACAAAGTCTTGTATCGAGATTATATTGATAGAACAGTCACAAAGCTGTCCTTACAAAGTCTTGTATCGAGATTATATTGATACATCAGCCCAAGTTGCCCTTACATAATACATAGACGCATAATAAAACATTATATAATCATTGCCTCTGCTGATCATAGGTGCATAGTATCTTTCAAAAAAAGATGAAATATCAGCTATCAAATATTACCTAGGTAAACCAGAAAATCAATGTGAAATCAACACTGTATAATCTTAACCAGGAACAAAAACAGTATGATCTATCTAAACCATGAACAAATACTGTATGATCTATCTAAACCATGAACAAATACTGTATGATCTATCTAAACCATGAACAAACACTGTATGATCTATCTAAACCATGAACAAACACTGTATGATCTATCTACACCATGAACAAATACTGTATGATCTATCTACACCATGAACAAACACTGTAAAAGTAAAGTAAAGTAACCCATAGCATTTATTAATGCCGTAGGGGTGTGAGATGTTAGCGATCTCACATTTCACAGGCTCTGCAAATGAGGGCGGTAGCCATCTCCTCTCCCTCGCAGTCTTTACTTCCCGGATTAATCCGGTACCCATTTAGGGCTGGGTCGACACAAACACTGTATGATCTATCTAAACCATGAACAAACACTGTATGATCTATCTAAACCATGAATAAATGCTGTATGATCTATCTACACCATGAACAAATACTGTATGATCTACACCATGAACAAATGCTGTATGATCTATCTACACCATGAACAAATACTGTATGATCTATCTAAACTGTAACAAACACTGTATGATCTATCTACACCATGAACAAACACTGTATGATCTATCTAAACCATGAACAAACACTGTATGATCTACACCATGAACAAACACTGTATGATCTACACCATGAACAAACACTGTATGATCTACACCATGAACAAACACTGTATGATCTACACCATGAACAAACACTGTATGATCTACACCATGAACAAACACTGTATGATCTACACCATGAACAAACACTGTATGATCTACACCATGAACAAACACTGTATGATCTACACCATGAACAAACACTGTATGATCTACCTACACCACGAACAAACACTGTATGATCTACACCATGAACAAACATCCTTACTACTGTGCTAATTAAACTTTGTAATATTCATAGAACATGTTTGTTTTTTATAACTGGATTCTGGTAGCAGCTTTATCTAGTAAAGATGATTTACTACAAAAGTGATGAGTTCACCTTATCTAAAATAATCAAATCTTTTATCCAGTAGAAATGATTTACTACAAAAGTGATGAGTTCACCTTATCTAAAATAATCAAATCTTTTATCCAGTAGAAATGATTTACTACAAAAGTGATGAGTACACCTTATCTAGAATCATCAAAAACCTGAACTCTGATGACCAATGTATCATCCATCAAGTAGCTCCCATTTTGAAGTGAAGCTATGGATAAGAATTCAGTGTATCCAAATCCCTTGACATTCTTTGGGGCTGTAGGTCTCTGGAATGCTGCTAGGTTTGGACTTGATTTCAATGTTTCCCTCATATGCATACGTTTGTTGGGATCTGGATTTTGGTCTACTACAGAAATAGTGATTTTTCCAGAAAATGGCCAGTTCAGAAATGTGTCATTCCTACCCTGCATAAAATGAACAAACAGTGCCAAATGTGGCTGTTCTTCTGAATTTGTATCGATATTTGCTCGGACGCACATATTGTAACCCCATGGACTTGAGTAAAATGATGGACTATGCAACATGCTTTTTTCACCGCTTGCCAGTTTCATTTGGTACTGGCTGAAATTATTTATACTCCAATAAAAATCACCAAAATAAAATCTAGAGTCTCTTTCAGTCAGAATTTGTTCCAAATCTTTCACCTTTCTCTGCAGACTAGCATTCAGCTGATCGGCCGCAGTTAATCTGCTGTATAGTTCCTCAAACCTCTGCTGCTGAACGAGTTCTCTATTTTCTAATCGTGAATTAAGTTCTCGAACAAATGTCATCACATTCTGATTTGAGAACACACCCTGTTCTGTTAACTGTTCTTGAAGTGAATGGCGAGAACCTTCTGTCTGAGGACTAATTACATTTGTACTGGGAGTAGAGTGAATCGGCTGGTGGTTAAGTCTGCGAAGTGGAAGTTTTGTTCTTGATGTTTGAGATGTTAGTGATGGCGCTTGTGTTTGCTCAACATCAGAGTTACTTGTTAAAGATGAGTATACGTCAGCTGGTTCATGTGGTTGGTACTGGACAACAGAGATTCTATGTTTTCCATCATGAAAACTGCTTAGCGGGGAAGGTGTTTGTGCACCATTCTTCACGGGCATAGATCTCACATTTCTTCCATTGCTGTGATCAAATATTAATGGCTGCATCTGGGATAAGACATTCTCAGAGCTAACCGAAGCTTGACTTGTGTTGAAATCCAGTGGATAAATTTCATCTTGACTAAGATCACGAGTTGCCATGTAGGATACAGAGTTTACATTGTGTAGCATATTGCTGAGGGAATCTGGCAAGCTATTTGAGGATGTTGTACTGATGTGTGTCATACCCAGCCTCTCTGCTATGCATGTAACAGCATGGCAAAGCTGTTTCATGTGAGAAGGACAAGCATGCATGAGATGGTCATCCACAGAGCCTCGGACCATCTGAGAAAAAAGAAATAATGTTATCTCAAATGTATAAAATACACTACGAACAGCATAACACTTTCCTGACCAATTTCGAAGCTAGTCATATTTCCGTTACAGAACCTTGCTGACCAAGTTTGACGTTAGTCGAATGCGCTATGATAGATCAGAAAAATGGGAATACCCATTGCAATAATGTGCTAAAAATAGTGTTTCCAGGAAATTATGTTCTGTAAAAATGGCGGCATGTCGGGAATAACGATATAGACCTAGTAAGTGTGTTTTTATCAAGAAATATCAGAGTTTTCGAAGGAAATATTGTATGATATATAGAAATTAATGTAAATCTAGGCCTAGCATTATGATAAGTAGCATTTTGCACTTGAAATAACTCTGGAGCTTTCAAATTAATTAAGAAAGTGCAAACAGTCGTTACAACACATAGAAAGTTTCAAGGCTTTCTTGCGCTAGATTTATTTTATACAAATTTTTTAACACTGGGATGTCAATGTATAAAATTGTGTGTGCACCCTCGGTAATGGCGGATAAGTACACTCTGGATTGCTGGTTAGCAAAGTGATAACATTCACCTGAACAGAATACAATTACAACATACTCTTTGGTGCTGACAGAGAACTCATCCTTCAATCAATCAATAAAACCCATAACCCTTCAGGGTTGTAGGGGTACCACATTGGAAGCTTCAGCACACAGAGTCCTCCAGCGAATTCTATCCTTAGCGATGCGGATGAGTGTGGAAATATCTAGCCCTGTCCATTCCTTGATGTTGTCTGTCCATGTCTTTATTTGTCCTCCTCTGCTTCTTCCACCCTCGACAGTTCACTGCAGTATTGTTTTTGACAAGGAATCGTGCCTGCATACATGTCCGAACCATGCTAGTTTTCGTCGTTTCACTATTGAAAGCAATGGCTCCTGGACACCTGCACACATCTCTACTTTATTTCTTACGTACACATTGGTCTTATGTTCCCTATAGGAAATTCGTAGAATTCTTCTGTAGCATTTATACTCAAAAGCCTGTAATCTTCTCTCCATGTCCGCAGTGAGTGTCCAACTCTCACAACCATACAACACAACGGAAAGCACCAGCGACCTATACAGTTTGATTTTCACTCCAACACTGATGTTGCTTTTCCAAATCACAGTTAGCCTTGACAAGGACGCTAAAGCCATCTCCAGCCTTATTTTTAGTTCTGCTTTGCATTTACCATCGCTGCATATACTGGATCTGAGGTATTTGAAGGTATTCACCTCGTCAAGCTTATGCCCATTCATCATGATATTAGTCTGGTTTTCTGTGTCTCTGCTGTTTACCAAGATTTTGCTCTTATCTGAATTGATTTCCATTCCGTACTTGCTGGTAACTTTTTCTAACTTTGATGTTAATTCTTGCAATGATTGTTCTGACCCAGCTATAAGATCAATATCATCAGCGAAACGCAAGTTGCAAATAGGGCGACCTCCGATCGATATAGACGTGTATATCATCCTTACCAAACTGTCAATCACCACCTGTTTAAAGTCCAGTGCTAGATGATGTCAGGAAAATGCTTCTCCCTTCAAAGACAGATAAATGGAACACCATATATGAAAAAAAATAAAAACAGCTCACAAACATGCATATATCACGCAATGGCATTGTGTAAAAAGGACTGGATCAGCAACCAATGAAATCTATAAAATACCACAACAATATGGATAAGTATTACACAACAATAAATAACCTACCACTTATTCCAAAGTGTTGGTTACTAAACACAATAACAAAAAGAAAACTACGCCTGTTTGGTCATATAAAGAGACACAACTGTTTAGAAAGACAAATAATGGAGGGAAGACTACCTGGGAAGAGGAGAAAGGGCAGACCAAGAAGACGATGGACTGACATTAAAGATTACATGAATACATCGCTAGAAAATGCAAGCTGCGTTGCGCAAGACAGAGAGTGGTTCAGAGTTCATTGAGAAGACAACGTTCTGGAAGGAACACGTCACATGACACACCACTTATTACTATTACAATGCAGTATAATATATATCATGCACTACAATGTCGTATAATAATGGATCTTTGTTCTTAATTTTTTTCAGTGATTATTTCTAATGGCTATAATTACCAATAACATGGACACTAAATAAACTATTAGAAGACAAAATTGATGCCTTTGAGATGTGGGTATATAGAAGAATAGGGAGAACATCATGGAAAGAGAAGAAAACAAATAAAGAGGTGCTAAAGACACTTAATATGAAGAAAGAACTACTAAGAGAAATAAAGATCAGGCAAATAAAATACTTTGGACACATTAAAAGACATGACACCCTATTGAAGACCTTACTTGAGGGTAAAGTCAAAGGGAAGTGAGCAAGAGGTAGGCAGAGATACATGTGGGAGAGTAACATTACACGATGGACAGGTTACAGTCTAGCAGAGTGTGCCACCAAGACAAGAGACAGGAGATGTTGGAGATACGTTGCAGTCAACATTCGTTGCGGAGACGGCACTTGATGATTAAGATAATTACCAATCACTGAGTGGAGATACTTAGTAGGGTTGTATGAGTGGGGCTCTCAGTGGGTAGAGCGCACATCTTTGCATCCAGAAGTAGTCATTGTGAATGTAACAAACTCACTACACCTTTAGCAGTTACAAATAAACTCAAAAAATTTACAAGTATGTTAACCATTTTATATCTAAGACCCAGCTGGCAGTCAGTGACATCACAAAATTACACAAAATTTGCAATCTGCAAAGATTTTTATAAAAAATTAGATTGTAATTCCGTCCACCATCGCAACGATGGCAGCCATCACCATCTACTATCTTTATCTTGCTCTCATTTTCTGAATTGCCGTCATCATATACCGTAGATATCCAAATTTAATCCCATCCGATAAAAAGCTACGTCTAAAGTCAAACCTACCAATTTAATTTTGTCTGTTCTTACATCGGCTCTATGTTCTTACCTGTAGATCGGCGTAGGCAATTTCATTTCGTTTTTTTTTTCACAGACCGTTACTTTATTTCAATAAATAAATAACATGAGATACTAGATATTATAGCTTTAGACATTTGATCCGGCTTGAATACGGTATATCGGACAAGGACATGCAAGGCACTGGTTTTGGGGTTTTTTAAAGGGTTTTTTTTT
The DNA here is from genome assembly GCA_034231615.1 of Meghimatium bilineatum. Classification (NCBI taxonomy): domain Eukaryota; kingdom Metazoa; phylum Mollusca; class Gastropoda; order Stylommatophora; family Philomycidae; genus Meghimatium; species Meghimatium bilineatum. The sequence continues at coordinate 8,273,258 of CM067318.1, forward strand.
AACCAGTAAGTTTGTTTTCCCCTCTGTTACCAGAATCTGACGATATTTTTTTTTAAATTGTGTTGTGTATAGGTCGAGACTTCTAAATTAAGCTTGGATAAACATCCAAAAATTCTCGGCTTATACATGGTAATTTGGAACCTGAGATATTTGAAGGTAGTAACTTGTAGTTTGTGACCGTTTAACCAGATGTTGTTCCTGTTTAACCAGATGTTGTGACCATTTAACCAGATATTGTGACCATTTAACCAGATGTGCCTGTTTAACCAGATATTGTGACCATTTAACCAGATGTGCCCGTTTAACCAGATATTGTGACCATTTAACCAAATGTGCCTGTTTAACACTTTGCTCATCAGCAATCTAGAGCGTGCTTGTCTGCCATTACCAAGGGCGCACGCAAAATTTTATAAATTGACATCGTCATCTTTAAAAATACGTATAAAATCGATCTAGCACAACCAGAAAGCCTTGAAACTTTCTATGCCTTGTAACGACTGTTTGCACTTTCTGAATGAATTTGAAAGTTCTAGAGTTATTTCAAGTGCAAAATGCTACTTATCATAATGCTAGGCCTAGATTTAGGCTAATTTCTATATATCATACAATATTTCTTTCGAAATCTCCTATATTTCTTGATAAAACTCACTTACTAGGTCTATATCGTTATTCCGGACATGCCACCATTTTTACAGAACATAATTTCCCGGAAACACTATTTTTAGCACATTATTGCAATGGGTATTCCCATTTTTCTGATCTATCATTGCGCAAGCGACTAGCGTCGAAATTGGTCCGCAAGGTTCTGTAACAAAAATTCAACTAGCGTCGAAATTGGTCAGCAAAGTGTTAACAAGATATTGTGACCATTTAACCAGATATTGTGACCATTTAACCAATTGTTGTGATGAGTTACTGTTCAAATTTGGAACCAGTCAAAATGTCATCTGAATGAGGCAAGTTACACAGTGGTATACCACCAATATGTATGGATGCTTGACAATCTTTGAATGCTTCCTGCATTATGTTCCAGACAAAAGGTTAAAATATACTGGGGGAAATAACCCTGATGCTCTCCTACATTCATCCTGAAAATTATGTCAATATTTATTAACTTGTAGCAGACCAGCTAAATATAGTGCATATTTCCTCTGGCACCCGGCTATTTTTTTATGACTTCCTGTTTTTATCTGCACGTGTTTGATTTTTTGGCATAACATTTTTATTTATTGAGTTATTGATTTCAAATTCGGAGATAATAGAGATAAATGGATGCTGGGTATGATATGGAGGTGTTAATTGCTTGTGTGTGTCACCCGTGTGTTGTCAGGGCCAAAAGGGGAGCACAGAATAGCAACACTATTTACCTTCCACGCATGTCATAAAAGGTGACTATACTTCAAGAGTGTTCTGAGCATGAAACGCTGAGGCAGACATATTAGCCAGAGGAAACAACACTGGAATCAAAGCTCTATGGGACACTGTATGAACTACAAAAGACAGTGAGTTTTATTAAGGAGACAGAATTACAGATATAGACATGTTTCAAGTGAACGAAAGAAGAAGAATAAAAGGCGACTAAGGAGGTTATGGGATGGAGTTGGCTGTCCCATCCCATATAGGGTCAGCTTGTGTGTGTCAGTTATATATTGTGTACAACCATAATCAAGAATATAAACAAGCATACACAAAGAACTTACCACATTAAAGTCACACGTGGATCTAGTTGTAGAAAGCACGACTCCTCAAATTCCTCACCGTAAATGACAACAATTACACCACTACTAAATATTATAAACATCTCTCTCAAACACCGTACGTTGATCTACAGTAACTGAAACACTAAAGCTTTAAAATTCATCCTTTTCTGAATCATAATCCATGAAGAAATAGCGACACCAAAGCTAGCCCTACACAGTTCGGATTGTAAATGCAAAAAGTTGAATAAATTATGGTGCGCGCGCGTGCGTGCATGTATATCGCTGCGGAAAACTAAGGAACAATCACTCTAGTACACACTTACTATAAGAGCATGATGGGAAATAAACATGGACGATTGTTGTCCATGACTACAAATGGCTACCTCGATGTAGATATTTGTCGACAGTAGGTTTTTATCGCTATATTACATATTACGCGACATTTGTAGACTTCGGATTGCTACAGGTTAAAATAGTACTGTTTATAATATTTTAACATCAGGTGGCAGGTGCTCCAATGAGATCAAGAACAAGATAGCACAAACCAAATCAACATTTCAAAAAATGAGAAACATTCTATGCAATGGAATAATATTAATGCATATGAGTGCTATGATGTTATAGAGCCAATCCTTCTTTATGGAAGTGAAGCATGGACAATAAACAAATGTGCCGAACATAAACTGGAGGCAAATTAGATAAGGTTTTTAAGAAGAATGAGGAAAATTCCAAGGACAGCAAAGAAAACTAATGTAGAAACTCTTAGAGATGCTGGGATAAAACGACAAATTATATAGAAAATTAGAGACAATCAAGATTTTTAGGGCATGTGATGAGAATAAATTAATGCCTTTGAGATGTGGGCATATAGAAGAATAGGGAGAACATCATGGAAAGAGAAGAAAACAAATAAAGAAAACAAATAAAGAGATACTAAAGACACTTAATATGAAGAAAGAACTACTAAGAGAAATAAAGATCAGGCAAATACAATATTTTGGTCACATTAAAAGACATGACACCTTATTGAAGACCTTACTTGAGGGTAAAGTCAAAGGGAGGCGAGCAAGAGGTAGGCAGAGATACAAGTGGGAGAGTAACATCACATGATGGACAGGTTACAGTCTAGCAGAATGAACCACCAAGACAAGAGACGGGATGTTGGAGATCCGTTGCAGCCAACCTTCGTTGCGCAGACAGCACTTAACCTTTAGGCCCCTATGGGTGAGGTCACGCACCCAGAGTACACGCTCCTGTGTGACGGTGGGCGAGGCCATGCACCATACGATATGACACGATACCGAGTACGGAACTTCATGAAGTAATGAACTGATGGCGTATAAAGCCCGCCAAACGAAGCTAGGAATACGTCACAGTGTAAAGGTCAAATTCCTTTACACATTAGCATTATATAGAAGGAGAAAACCGGCTGATGTTATCAACGCTTTTCGGGAGCGACTTTTGCCATTTTCTGCTGTATTTTACTATCAAATTGAGTACCGCATGGCATGGGTAAATGATCGTGACTACATGTTCTAATTATTGTTCTTTGTGTTTAATATGTTGTTGTTAATAAGAATGTGTGTATATTCATTCAAAAACACAAAAATAATATGTATCAGGGGTGCCACATGTGTGCATGGACAATAATTACGTTGCATGTCGACATAGACCTAGTGTTGACCGGACGGACTTTATATGCGATTTCTTCACGTTTTATTCATTTTTTTAGTTCATATTATATTAGTTTGGATATAAAACAATACATATACAATAAGTATAGGTATTTATGAGGATTTTATCAATGTTGTCACACATTGCTCATGTATTGGGGTCGTCAAGAAGATATATTTGCGATTTTGAAAATGGCGATTTGCGAATTTTCCCTGAATTTTCAACTTCACATCTTGCTCACAACTGTCACATCACACATAAAACAACAACAAAAACATGACTATATTCACTATTCACTTCTTTATTTAGATGTGCAAACATTATTTTGATATCTTTTAAAACAAAAAAGTTATCGCATTTTCAAAACACCCACCATCAATAATGCAAATTTTCCAAAAATAAGTCAGGCCCAGGGGGGATATTTCTTAATTTTAATCCAGGGTCCTAAAGGTTAATGATGATGATGAGAATAGTAAATATTGAACATTTAGTAACCAGTGGAAAGATCAAGGGGAGAAGAGACAGAGGAAGATAAAGACAGAAATTTCTGGATGGGTTGCCACTGTGGCACAAAAGGAAATCACCAACTGAACTTATTAACAACACAAGAGACAAGAGAGTTATCGAGAAGTATGATCGCCTACACAACTCTGTATGGCACTAGATTGATTGACTGTATCTCTCTCTGTACAGTATTTCAATAACATCTGTGATATTTATATAGAAGTAAGTAGCATTTAAATAGGCATAATTTTACTCAGCGGTGCCTAACTTCTCTACACAACTAACTGCGAAGCTTGTAATTTGCGCTGAGAAAGGTTTACTTCTCAACGAGTGATAAGTAAAATTGCTAGTGAAGTAATACTGGGGAGCAGTCTGACATTCATTCATTCATTCATTTTCCTTTTGCGCTGAAGTTAGCGCATAGGTCAGAGTTCAGATTTCTCCAATTCTGTCCGTTCAAAACTATTCTGTGCAGTTCTTGAATAGTATGAATATTGGTTGTTTTACTTTCTCTAAGTATTGTTCTTCTGAGTGTTTATTTTGGTCTACCCCTTGCTCTTGTGCCTGTAGGTATCCATTCAAGAGATTTGTGGTGTATTCTGTTGGTGTCTGCGCGTAGGACATGCCCGATGTAGGACCAACGGCGTTTTCTGATAACATCTGTGATGAAATTTTGATGTGTCTCTTCTCTGATTTTATCATTCGATTTGAATTCACTCCAATGGGTGTTAGTTATCCTATGAAGATATTTGTTCTCGAAACTCAGTAATTTCTTTTCTGAAGATAAAGAGCTTTTCCAGCTCTCACTGGAAATATGATAGCACCGGAATAACGCAGGAATTAAATAAGCGCATTTTCATGTGTGTGCTGATTGACTTTGACTTGCTGATATTAGACAGTCTGTTATACAATGTTATTAGTCTGACATACAATGAAAAACACAAAGTAGACCTACTTTTTGACTGCAGCCCATGCTATGAAAAGGACAATGAACTTCAACTAATTGGCACTCAGACTGGATATGAATATTCAACTGCAAATAGAAAAAGAATTAGTTTATTAAAGTGAATTAATTAGTTAATTGTACTTTAAGTTATATGGGAAAACGTGTTAGTTTATTAAAGAGTTAGTTGCACTTTAAGTTATATGGAAAAAAGTGTTAGTTTATTAAAGTGAATTAATTAGTTAGTTGTCCTTTAAGTTATATGGGGAAAAGTGTAAATTTAAAAAAATTAACATGAAATATAAATTGTATGATCTAACAATCTAATCCCTCCAGGGTCAGATAGATGGAACACCTTATATGGAACAAAACACCGGCTAACAAACACATGCATATATCAGTGATATTGGGTCAAAATACATGAGCCCGTGGACCGCTGGATCAGCAACCAACCAACCAACAATCTAATCAATCTACATAACTACCGGTGGTAGAATTTTGGTCATCACTGTAGATATATAGGCAAAGGCTTATAATAATAAACTTTCACTCATTAGGGATGTCCCTTGTGTAGTGGTTAAGCTGTTCACTTTGTGCTTAAGAGGTCATGGGTTCGAATCCCCCTCGCATTCGTCTTGTTTATAAAGTGGATTTTTTTCTGGAAGTTCCTGGGGATTAGGTGAGAAACTACAGAGTTAAGTCCAATATGCAGTACTTTGGGTAGATGGCACGCCGCTTCGTTGAAAGGGACTGAGTACATATGAGGTAACCTGAGGTCAATGAAGTCTATCCTCTACATGCCTTGTGCCATGTTTTGAGACCCTAATCCACATTTTTAACACTTTCACCCCACCCCCACCAGATACATGCCTTTAAGGCAACCTTATATGAGTCAAGGTATCACCTCGGTCACTCAACTGATGAGGACCTGTACTTTTGTGTGAATTTATTTTCTTGATGAAGACCTTTAGACAAATCATTGATAGTGTGTTATTCAATGTAAAACTGCTACTGAACCCTTTTTATATTTTTTTTTTCAATATTTACTTATCAGAAGTAGGCAAAAAATAATTGCACAGAAATTATGAATAAGAAAATACTGAATAATTAATATTTCTCAACAAATCAATAAAACAATGATCAAGAGTATCTGTAGTTATTCCATACCTCTTTCCTGACTCTCTGCTCTTTGCAATATGTGCATACTACAATTGCATTGGGACAAACCGCCAAATGACTCTGGAGAATGTATTTCATTATAAAAAGTTATGCATTAAAAGAAAGAAATGCATGATTATAATTAGAGAACGAATAGACTTGGTTTAATTTAGTTTTATTAATCAACGCTGTTGAACTCTGCACAAACCATTCGTGCATGAGCTCTCCCAGGACACACGGGTATGTCTGTGGATTGTTCCCATAGTTTGCTGGCTATACGCCAATAATGGTAAAAATACGGTAATAATGAAATCCATATAGTTTTCCATGCCCTACACAGTATTTATCCACTTCTCTCATTTAACTAAAGGAACAGATCTGGTCACAAGCAATGCTCCCTCTAACTAAAGGAACAGATCTGGTCACAAGCAATGCTCCCTCTAACTAAAGGAACAGATCTGGTCACAAGCAATGCTCCCTCTAACTAAAGGAACAGATCTGGTCACAAGCAATGCTCCCTCTAACTAAAGGAACAGATATGGTCACAAGCAATGCTCCCTCTAACTAAAGGAACAGATCTGGTCACAAGCAATGCTCCCTCTAACTAAAGGAACAGATCTGGTCACAAGCAATGCTCCCTCACAGACAATAACATATAAGACAACAGAGAAGAGTTATCAACCAGCACAGACAATAACATATAAGACAACAGAGAAGAGTTAAAAATAAACAGGGAAAAAACCCTATGTTTAACATCAATCATTTCAACAGATTCAATTGTTGAATCAATTGTTGAATCTGCATCCCTGCTAGTGCTATCTCATTTTCACGTGTGTGGCAAGCAGGAATTGGACTTCAAATTCAGGATGCAAAGAATAGGACCATTGTCTTCTTTCCGGGAATATCATAGGAGGTGGCTAAAGAAAGTTGGGGGTTAGGCTGACAACCTGTCACTTGTGAAAAAAATCATTGTCATATCTTGTCTCAATTACTTACTTTTTATTATCAAATAAACCCCACGGGTGATGAGGTGATACAAGTCCGAGGATATTGTACCTTTGTCCTTTTGTGTCAGATGATGAGTCTTAGGTGATGGAGAATGCTAGATATGCCACCTGGGAGATTGCAGCACTTGATCATTCAGCCTGGCACACCCAGATCACTGCTGGCATAATGAAATTTGAAAAAGAAAGAACACTGCAGGCAATCCACAAGCGCATGAAGCGGAAGGACAAATCTGAAAATTCTCCTACCCCGAACCTTCAGCACTCCTGTATGCACTGCAATAGAACTCTCCGTGCACGAATCCGATTCATCGGACATCTACGAACTCACAAACCAAATTAGTTAATTACTAATTTTAATTTTTTTAAATTATTTTTCATAACATTTAATGTTTTTCATGCCATGCTCATTTTCGCTTGCGAAGGAGGAACATCATCATCAGATATGCCATCACTATAGATGTGTCAATGAATCTGATAGAATAATTATGAGATAGTTGGCCTTGTTTGCCGTGTTTCTGGCAGGATGAAATAATCCTCGGATATTGGCGCACTGGAATGTCTCTCTTTAGGGATTACACATGCATTCTTAAACCCTCCCCCTCCCTACACAACCATGTCTTTGTGACTTTATATGAGTATGGTTGTGACTTTATATCAGTATGGGTGTCACCTCAGTTACAAACTGAGAACCTGCGCTTAGAAAGAGCTTGAGTTTTGACTAGAAAACTGGCCTCACTGCGCGTGGGGCATTCCAATAAATGCTCTGCCCTCTGTTCCAGCAGCCATTCGACTTGATGATATTTTGGTAATATTCATTGAGTCGAATACTGCCAAAACAGACGTCGACATCAGGGCACAACTCTGACAGGTTTCTTTGTTGTTCCGCCCACCTATGCCGTGCCTGTAACTAGTTCAAGCACAACATCGACCTGTCAGAACAACATGGTAACTGTTATCAAAGGTTACGACTACGGGATTGTATAGATAACATGCCATAAAGCTTCTATAAGAAGATAGCCTCAATATAAAGCCATGTCATCTACTAAGGTTTTCTGTTGCATGGTTGGTTTGTCTAGTGAGCCATTGGTGAGACCCACAGACACAACCGCATGCGCTTAGAAAGAGCTACTTGTTTACAACTAAAGGGATTATTTAATCATTATTGTTATCATCTGTATCTGTGAGTGCGTGCTTGTGTATACATATATATATATATATATATCTGTATGTACGTGCCTGTGTGTGTATATGTATATATATATATATCTATATGTGCATGCTTGTGTGTGTATATATATATATATATATGAAGCAAAAGTGTTCACCTGCATAAATCTGGCCTGAAGGTTGCAGTGACAATGTTCACAGATGACTACTCGATTCTCACAAGCTGTGGCCAGGTGGTCATCCACATCTATTCGCTGCATTATAAAGGCACATTTGTTTGGGCAAGGCGTCAGGGCAAATGGGCATTCCTCTAAGTGGTTCTGTACATACACAAAACAGTGTCACCTCATAATGATAAAGTCAGACATAATGATAAAATCACAAATAATGATAAAGTCAGACATTTTGACAATGTTTGTGTTCAGTGGATACAACTATTAAAAACAAAATCGGAACTATGGTCGCAGTCCAACCACCGTTTTCGTTCTTGTTTCCCATTAGTTCACATATGTATTTTGTGGTTAATTGATCTAAATATTATATCAATAAATAATCAATAATTAATTGAAATATTAATTTTATTTAGGGTTAGGGTTTACATAACTAACCCTAACCTTAAATACAATTATATTTAAATTAATCAATGATAAACATAAACCGATAAACATAGGCAAGGGAAAAAAACACACAGGTAGGCACTAATTGCTTCGATGTAGTTGGACTGCGATCATAGTACCATAAAATATTTAAATTTGTCATTGTGTTACAGGGCTCAAAAAGGGAGCAAAGAATAGTAACACTGCCATGTATGTCATAAGTGGACAACTAAGAAGGATTTGAAGTGAGACTGGATATTCCATCCTGAGTCAGTGGTCTAAAATTTATATAATGAGATGTGCCTGGGAAAATTCATAAATATCGTACCCAAGCTGTAAACCATGACACAACACACTGTTATTTGGGCTACTTAACCAGATAACTAGCATGAGTTTAAGAATGAATGTAGATGTAAACACATAAAACTGATATTGAAAAAACATTATAGAATTGTTGTGTATGCTAAGACCATATCTGCATCTATTATGTTGCTATTATATGTTGTTGACATGGACACTAACTAAAGAGCAAGAGAGAAAGGTTACTATGCGTGACATGAGATGTCTAATAAAAGCAGCAAACAGAACAAGAAGAGATCATGTGAGAAATGAGGAGATTACAAGAACTGTTGGGACAACATCAGTGGTAAAATACATTGAAAAACAGAGATTTGAAATGGTTTGGCCATCAAATGAGAATGAACCCTTATTGAACTGCGGCAAGAGCATACAAAATGAAAATGGAAACAGCAAGATACAGAGGAAGACCAAGAAGGTGGATTGAAGGAGTTACCAACATTCTGACACGTTACAGTATTACTGCATATTAAGCAACCAACGTGCAATAGTCAAAAACCTATCGTCATTCAATCCTGCGATGCCTCACAGCATAGGCAGAGAAAGGATAATAGATAGATCATCATCATCATCAGGTGCCATGCCGGGTGGCGTAGGCGGTCATGGCTCTCCACAGCTCTCTGTCCACAGTATTATGTATCAAAGTCGTTGTTGTTTCTTTGCCGTGCCAGGTTGTCAAACTGTCTAATATTTTCTCACGTTGTCGCCCTCTGTCTCTGGTGCCTTCAATCTTGCCTGTTGTGATTATGTTCTCTAAACCTGCCTGTCTCATGAAGTGGCCAAAAAAAGAAGATTGCCTTTTTCTTATATTGTTGATTAAAGTCCGTTTCGCATTTAACTCTTTTAATACCTCTACATTAGTTTTTCTGGCAGTCCATGGTATTCTCAGCATTCTTCTGTAGAACCACATCTCTGTTGCCTCCAATCTCCCACTTTCCAGTTTGTTTATTGTCCAAGACTCGCACCCATATGTTAGTATAGAGGTTATATAGCACTGCAGAACTCTCTCACCTCTAATGACAAGGTCATATTACACAGTATACTTTTCATTTTTCTGAATGTTGTTTTTGCCTGTCCTATTCCGCATCTTATTTCTGTTGAACTTCTTCCATCTGCTGTTATAATTGTACCTAGATATTTGAATTGGTGGACCTGTTTTAATACTATATCATTCACTATGATCTTGCAAGGTGTGTTATTTTCTTTCTTTGAAATAACCATTACTTCTGTTTTCTTGATATTTAGGAAGAGGCCTTTCTCTTTGCTTTCTGTGACTACTACTTTAATTAATTTTTGAAGGTCTTCCTCACTTTTTGCAATCAGAACAGTGTCATCCGCATATCTCAAATTATTTATGTTATGTCCTCCCACTGATATTCCTGGGATATCTACTATTGCACGCAATATGTGAATGATAGATAGGTTATATGTTCACTTTGATGTACACAAGAAACCCGACAGCATGAAATCACACAAGATGACATCAATCACATATAACATCGCACGTGATGACAGCCCACAAGATCACATCACACATAAGGAAATCACACATTATGCCATCACTCAGGACGGTATCACACAAGATGACATTACACAAGATGATATCAGACATGATGACATCACACATTGCCTTCATACAAGATGATATCCCAAAGGATCACACAAAATGACATCACATAGGATGACATCACACAAGATGACACCCATCTGAAAAACGAACATACCTGTAACTTTCCAAGTGGGAAAACCTTGTCACATCCATCTTTCTTGTTGGGACATTTGATGTCAAAATTGAGGATTTCTCGCTTCGCAAAATTGTCTGGATATATTTCACTTTCTTTCAGTGGTTCATTGTCGACAGGACACCGGTTACTGGAGTCTCTAAAATGTGATAAATATTTGTGATGGTTTTAAAGAGAAAACAATATGTCTAGATACTTGATTCTTGATTAGAAACTAGTTTCACAACACGTGGAAACACTCCCATAACTGCTCCGCCTCTGCACCAGCAGTCATCTCAGTGTATGTAGACTCAGAGTCCTGGTCAGGTGTTGATTGCGTGATCTTCAGGGCCTTCCAAAAAAATTACTTTTCCTTCCCTCCTCTCTAGATACTCCCATTTCTGACATTTTCTGTACGTGTACCTTCTCAGCCTCATTGACATCATCTTCATCTTGAAATGAATTTATTACTGCTTTAATCAAGTCTGCTTTATCTCTTCTCAGCTTTATGCCATCTATCACCGCATTGCCTGCCAATAAGTTGGCTCTCTCGGATCCTCTGACCCCAGCATGACCAGGTCAGTATATCCATGTAATGCTCTGGACAATTAAGTTGTGTCTAGATAAAGAATACCTAGCTATAAATTATTCTATAGTTCTTGATTCTTGATTAGAAACTGGCCTCACAGCATGTGGGGCATTCCCATAAGTGCTCCGCCCTCTGTTCCAGCAGCCATCCAACTCGATGGTGTTTTGAGTCTAATGCCGCCAAAACACGTCGACATCAGGGCACAACTCTGGCCCTTGCGACAGGTTTCTTTGTTGTTCCGCCCACCCACTAGTTCAACTAGTTCAATTACATAACTAGTTCCCATAACTAGTTCAAGCACGTCGGCCTGTCGGAACAACATGGTAACTGTTATCGAAGGTTACAACTACAGGACTTATTCTATAGTACGTTTCACTAGCTTAACCCAACTTCAAAATGATGCTTCTCAGCAAATATACAAAGCATATACCTGTAATTTTGTATGTGAATTTGAAATGGTATAGACCCATGAATTAAATTTTTCATTAAAATGCAGTCATTGGTTTCAATTTTCATTTATTTTTAGGTTAGGCTGAGAACCTGTCGATTGTGCAAAAAATTATTATTGTCACAACTTGTCTCATTTTCTGACTTTTGTCTTCTATCAAATAATCCCCATGGATGACTAAAAGATGCACCGCCGAAGACGAATGTGTCGGGCCATTGGCGAAAATAAAACGGCAACACAACACATTTCCATTCTCTTGACTACATTCAACTGAAAGTCTTGTAGGGCCATTGTCCTGTTACAAGAGAAATCCAGCGGGAGTTTGGGAATGAACGCTGAAGAAGAAGACTAAGAGAGGCACATAAAGGTTAGTGGAAATTGCAACTTTGTCCTGCTGGATATGTCATCACTGCGGATGGGTCAACAAATCCGACAGAAAAATGATGATATAGCCCATAATTGTGTGCTGTGCTCCTGGTAGGACATGGTAATCCTGGAATACAGGCATACTGGAATGTTACCCTTTGGGGAATATAATGCATCTATAAACTCCCCCCCCCCTCCCTCTGTCTGGCTCTGTGACGAAGTGGTACAGAGCGCATCTGTGATGGCCAATGTATTGAGTTCGATCCCCACCACAGGCATTTAATCATCCGGATCATTCAGAAAGCAATGGCAAACTACTGAATTAATTTATATTGTCTAGAAAATCACTACAGCCAAAAATGCTGGGTTGATGGCTATGTCCTGAATGGGATACACTAGAAATTTTCCTTTTTTTTTTAAAAACCCCTTACACAACCATGCCGTTGTGACAACCTTATAAGAATCTGGATGTCACCTCAGTTACACAACAGAAAATAACCTGTGCTTTTGCCTGAAGGACTATGGGCTGTCAAGAGCTACCTGCTCACATCTAAAGGGATTATGGGATTATTATCTAAAGAGTATTTTTCTAACATAAATGAAATGACTGTGCAAATGATAGAAAGCTGTCAAACAAAGGAGACGTAATATTCTTATTTAAGTCTTCTTCTGCTGTGTTCATTCTCAAACTCCAGCAGATTAGCAGGATATAGTCCGGAGAACAGTATGGGGTATCATGGTGTACAGCCTATTTGAGATATTTGCATCTTTTGACCTGACACATCCGACTTCAGCATGGCTTTTGGGTCATTTTGACCTTATATGGGTTGGGACAGAATACTGCACCTCAAAACTTTCTTAGTTTTCTCTTACATCATGGCAGGCAACAGCTTACGTCATAGCATATAACAGCTTACGTCATAGCACATAACAGCTTACAACACGGCAGGCAACAGCTTACGTCATAGCACATAACAGCTTACAACATGGCAGGTAACAGCTTACGTCATAGCACGTAACAGCTTACAACACGGCAGGTAACAGCTTACGTCATAGCATATAACAGCTTACGTCATAGCATAAAACAGCTTACAACACGGCAGGTAACAGCTTACGTCATAGCATATAACAGCTTACAACACGGCAGGTAACAGCTTACGTCATAGCATATAACAGCTTACAACACAGCAGGTAACAGCTTACGTCATAGCATATAACAGCTTACAACACTGCAGGTAACAGCTTATGTCATAGCATATAACAGCTTACAACACGGCAGGCAACAGCTTATGTCACAGCACGTAACAGCTTACAACACGGCAGGTAACAGCTTACATCATAACATATAACAGCTTACAACACGGCAGGTAACAGCTTACGTCATAGCATATAACAGATTACAACACAGCAGGCAACAGCTTACGTCATAGCATGTAACAGCTTACAACACGGCAGGTAACAGCTTACGTCATAGCATATAACAGCTTACAACACGGCAGGTAACAGCTTACGTCATAGCATATAACAGCTTACAACACGGCAGGCAACAGCTTACGTCATAGCACGTAACAGCTTACAACACGACAGGTAACAGCTTACGACATAGCATATAACAGCTTACAACACGGCAGGTAACAGCTTACGTCATAGCACATAACAGCTTACGTCATAGCACGTAAAAGCTTACATCATAGCATGTAACAGCTTATGTCATAGCATGTAACAGCTTACATCATAGCACGTAAAAGCTTACGTCATAGCACGTAACAGCTTATAACACAGCAGGAAACAATTCACGTCACAGCAGGTAATAGCTTACGATATGGCAGGTAACTGTGGCACTATGCTGTGTTACATTTTCAGGACATGACAACGCCCATGTGTTCTGGGGCCCGAAAGGGGAGCAAAGAATAGCAACACTGTTTACCTTCCATGCATGTCGTAAGAGGAGACTAAGGAGGTTATGGGATGGAGTTGGCTGTCCCATCCCATATAGGGTCAGAGACCCAAAGCCATGCTGAAGTCGGATGTGTCATGCCGCAAGGTGCAGATATCCCAGCAATGCTGTAAACCATGACACAGCGCATTCCGTTCTCCAGACTACATCCTGCTAATCTGCAGGAGTTTGAGAACAAACACAGAAGAAGAAGGACATGGCAACACACTGGCGTTATTTAAGCCTGCTGACTAGCAAGACATAATCAAGGGAATGGAATACGATATATTAAGGTCTACAGGTTTGTTGCGATATCTGCATGACACATCAGACATAACCAAAACAAAAACTCTCATTTTTGGTTAAAAGGGAATTCCTGGCACATACTATAATGTTTAGTATTTGCAGTTCTCTGAGAATTTATATAACTGTGTATATTGTGTGTGTTGTTGTCTGTATATTGATTGGTTAGTCCATATTCACAATGGCTTAAGAATATACACGTGACAAGTCTTGACTAATATCTTATCTTTTCAGGGATGTGGTGTGGTCACAGATGGAAAATGTGTTGACTCAACTTGCGAGGTGAGCAGGTGCCATCTGAGTGGAACTGGTTCAAACCCCATTTGCTGTATTATTATTTATTCTATAATAACAAATCCTTGATGCTTCTATATTATAGAATTCTTCACACAGAATATACATTTGTAAAATTAATTGTCCGTGTTGCCAGGGCATGAAAGAGGATCAAAGAATAACTACATTATGCATGTCATAAGAGGCGACTAAGTAGGTTATGGTGTAGAGTTGGTTGTCCCACCCCATATATGGTCAGTGACCTGGAAGCTATGCTAAAGTCGGATGCGTCAGGGCTAAAGGCACAGATATCGCAACAAAGCTGTAAACCATGACACAAAGCATTCCATTCTCTGGACTATATCCTGCTAATATGTAGGAGTTTGAGACCAAATGCAGAAGAAAGGAGAAGAATAAAATGAATATATAAATAAATATACTTATCAGGAATGTGTGCTCAATATAAGTCTTCCAATCCAATTGGATTTTAGTAAATGACATATTGAGGGGATCGGTAGACTAGTTGATAGTGAGCTTGCTTGCTGTCACCGGGTTACAGCGTGCCAGGTTCAAAACCACATCAGGACACAAATAAATCCATGTTGCTATTTCTCACTTGACATGACCACTCCTCCAGTTGGCTCAGTTGTAAATGAGCACCTGGCGCATGAGTTACAGGAGGTAAAGACAACAAGGAAGGGAATTTGCCACCTAGTATACCAAGCCCTAGGGCAAATGACACCAATCTTCAGAAATAGAAATGTAGATTTAAACACCAAAATAACACTATTCAAAATGATTATTATGCCAACGCTGTGCTACCAATTCCAAACATGGACAACGACAGCACACGACAAACGTAAACTTATGACAACTGAAATGGCATGATTACGCAGAAACCTAGGAATATCGCAAAGAGACAGAGTGAGTTAATTTCTAAAAGGAATGAGGACATAAAACACAATACCGGCACCGCCCAAATCTTGGAATATATTAAGAGACAGCAGATCAAATGGTTTGCTGGCGCAAATAAAACGGCGACACAACGCATTTCCATTCTCTGGACTACATCCTGCTGGAAATCTAATAGGACCATGGTCCTGCTACAAGAGAAATCCAACGGGAGTTTGAGAATGAATGCTGAAGAAGAAGAAATGGTTTGCACACATCAGCAGGCTACAATCAGACAGCATACCACAGCAAGCTATGCTACACAGATACAGTGACGGCAGACCTAGAGGTCAACCACGAAAATGATGGACCACCGAAATAAAAGGGGCGCCAAATTCCACAATATACTCAGCACACACTCCAGAAAACTCTTCTACCCCTGATGCTGAAAGGCAACAAAGGGTTTAGCTAATAGATAGATAGACTCTTGTTACAGTGTGGGAATTTCCTCTTTCACTGAATACATGGGAATTTCCTCTTTCACTGATTACATGGGAATTTCCTCTTCCACTGAATACATGGGAATTTCCTCTTTCACTGATTACATGGGAATTTCCTCTTTCACTGATTACATGGGAATTTCCTCTTCCACTGATTACATGGTGGGAATTTCCTAAGTGAGGTTATTGCACGATAAAAATGTGTGGTGTTCTTTAATATGTGAATTATTTAATGAATTTCATCAACCCAGAAACAGATGACATACACAAATGAAATTTTAGTGTTTAGTGCTAGCCGTACAATTTCATAACAATAATATGGGTTATCACACATCCTATATACTTATGGCATATACTGATATACTTATTAGAAACAGACAAATACAGATGTTTAGGGCATGTGATGAGAAAAGTACAACTTGAGCATTTAGTAACAACCGGAAGGATCAAGGGGAGAAGAGATAGAGGAAGATAGAGGCAGAAATTTCTGGATGTGTTGTCACTGTGGCACACACAAAAAAGTCACCAACTGAGATTATTAACACAAGAGACAGATAGTTGTGGAGAAGCATGACTGCCTACGCTACTCGGCATGGCACTTTGATTGATTGATTGATTGATTGATTGATTGATACTTATGGCTAATTAATTATTACAATTTATTACCAAGCAATAAGTAAATATTGAAAAAAAAAACATATAAAAAGGGTTGAATAGCAGTTGAACGGTGGACAATACACAGAATAAAACAACAAAATCAAATCGAAACTACATGCAACACTAAAGCAATGTTATAATATACAGTATACAGATCTGGAAAACAAGAAATAGCAATGAAAAGAGGCCAAAACAACGGAAATGTAATGATTACATTTATAGAACATGCAATACAGCACACACACACACAAAATGCTAAATTAAAAACAAAAGTATTCAAATGTGTATATTAACAATAAAAAAGTCTTATCCCAGTGAGATTTGTGACAACTTGTGAAGCCATAAGTATGTTACTTACATCATGTAACTATATACCCAAAATGGAGTCATATGTTCCAACGGCTGAGAGAATAAAAACAGACCAAACAAAAGAAATGTGATAAAAATAATCTATGATGGACGTTAATTCCGTTGGGTTAAAGTGATCCCATGGTATGGATGAGATGGTTCTCCATCATAAAATGAATCCTATGACCTGATGTACAAGACCGAGGGCCAGGCTGAGATCATCACTGTGAATAGGGTCATTAAAATGGGCAGCCACCGGAGTTGTACTGTCGCAATTAATTATTTTTTCAAATATTTACATAACATACAGTGCATAATTTTACTGAAGTCTCCCGATCACTCAATGTTTTCCAAGCAATAAGGAATAAACGACATGCACTACATTGATGCATAGTCCATATCCATGGATACCAGAAAACGTGTCCTCAACTGCTACATTGAACCAGTGCTTACTCTATGGAAGTGAAGCATGGACAATAAATAAAACATCATAAAAATCATTGGAACAGCGGAGATGTGGTTTATTCGAAGAATTTTATGCATTCCTTGGACAGCAAAGATTACTAATGAAGAATGTCTTAGAAAGATGGATGTGAAAATATGCATTATTGATAATATAAGAAAAAGACAACATTTATTGGGCACATAATGAGAAGAGAAGGCATTGAGAATATAGTGACAACAGGAAAGATAGAAGGGAAAATATAAAGGGGAAGACCCAGAGAAAAGATATTGGACAGTTTGACTAAATGGCTTCAATTGACGACACCAACAGAGATGATGACATATATGGGAGATCGATGTACTTGGAGAGATATGATTGCCAATACCATTCAGCACGGCACTTGATGGTGATGATTATATTGATTAAATGACTAACATTTTGTAAAAAAGCATGGAACACTTTTTCTATTTTGAGCATACATTCCTGACTAAATAAAATTCTAAATAAGAGCTGCAGTTAATGTAAACAACAATAAAATAATATTGGCTGGAATATATACCTCAGTGATCGTATAATACAATCTCTGCAGAATCTATGGCCACATTTGGTCTGACGGGGCTCTCGTAGAATAAGCAAGCAAATGGGACACTCGTATCTTGACTCGGGGTAAGGAACAAATTCATTGTCATAGCCCTCCATGATCTGGGAGAATGAGAACGCTACTTCACTGCTGCTTGTAGACAACGCCCCACTGCTGGGAAATGAAGTGTTCTCCATGTTACTGCTGCTCAATGTCGATAGCACTGTGCACATATAAAAAATAGCCATGCCATGCATATGAAAAGATTATCTTCTGACACTATTTTCATGCAGAACAAATGGACAAACATTTTAAAGTCAATTATTCAAGCTATGTTATCAAACCTTAATACAGTGGAATCCCTTTATAGCATATTCTTTTATAACATTTCGCTCTATAACAACACTTTTCAAAATCCCCAATTATATTTATTCTATATTTTTTATACTGTATATAGCAAATTTATGTTATTACTTAAATATTTTGTCAGTCCGGACCAAGTTATAGAGAGATTCCATGTACAATTAAATTCCTCTAAAGCTCATACTTTTATGACAAATTTACATATATCAACCAAACAAATGCGGATGGTGCTTCACCGCCTACTGATATGTCAAGAAAATGGTTGAAAAATTTGCTGCTTATCGCACCACAACATCAAGCATGAGTTCTCGACCTATAACCAATGATGGGTAATTATAGCCAAGGGAATCAATCAAAAAGATGTAGAACACAGATTTGCCTGTGTGTGTGTGTATATATATATATATATATATATATATATATATATATATATATATATATATATATATATATATATAAATGAATACAGACAAAATATGAATCAATAAACATCTTTTTTTCTAAATCTTCTTCTTCTTCTGCGTTCATTCTCAAACTCCTGCAGATTAGCAGGATGTAGTCCGGAGAACGGAATGCGTTGTGTCATGGTTTACAGCATTGCTGCGATATCTGCACCTTTCTGCCTGTCACATCCGACTTCAGCATGGCTTTGGGTCACTGACCCTATATGGGATGGGACAGCCAACTCCATCCCATAACCTCCTTAGTCGCCTTTTACGACATGCGTGGAAGGTAAACAGTGTTGCTATTCTTTACTCCCCTTTCTGGTCCCGGCAGCACACAGGCGATTTTTTTATTTTTTTAAAATAAACAGTCCCTGTCATGGCCTGGCCTTTGTTTAGAAGATGTTTATTAATTAATATTTGTTTACGTATTTCTTTTCTTATTCCTATATATTCATTATGACAAAGATCTTACATCCAAACATCAACTGTTTTCATCTTTATCATCTTTTTATTATTGCTTTTATCCTCTTTTTATTAGAAGTGGTAAATATTTGCAACCAATATTTATTTATTCTCTGCTATTATCATAAATTTGCCTTGAAAGCTTGGAGAGGAGATAGGCACCACCAAGCAAACATTTTTCCCAAATAAATTTCATAATGGATATTTAACACAGAAACAGTGTGGAATTTCCTCATAAATTTTCTAAGACTTCTGTGCAATTAGTTTATTGATAATATTAAAGACTGGTCAAGATTACGATCAAATGTTGCAGAACTAGAAACCAAACCAGTCCCGTAGATTGAGCGGGGGGATGCTCAAACCACCCCCCCCCCAAGCATATCGGAACATGACTTTTAATACTTGGCCAAATGGTTGAGGGCTGAGAGCCATGGTGAGATAGTTACAAGAGCATACAACAAGAAAATAGAAAAATCTTACGATGGAGAGGAAGACCAAGAAGAAGGTGGATTGAAGGAGTCGCCACATTCTGAAACATCACCACAATATTACTGCATATCAAGCGACCACACGTGTCAGTCAGTTCCTCTTTTGCCAAGTTTGGCACATAGTGCGGATGTCATAGTTCTCCATGCCTGCCGGTCAGTTGCCAAGGATTGCAGGTCTTGTGCATTTATGCCTGTTGATTTTAGTTCATTCTTCTTCTTCTTCAGCGTTCATTCTCAAACTCCTGCTGGATCTCTATTGCAGTAGGACAATGGCCCTATTAGATTTCCAGCAGGATAACGTTCAGAGAATGGAAATGCGTTGTGTCGCCGTTTTATTTGCGCCAATGGCCCGACACATCCGTCTTCGGCGGGTTTTAGTTCATTCATAAATCTTCTTCTGAGTGTTGTTTCTGGTCTTCCCGGTTTTCTTTTCCCGTCTGCTGTCCACATGAAGGCTTGTCGTGGAATTCTATCTTCCTTCATTCTAAGTATGTGGCCGATGTATGTCCAGCTGCGTTTTCTGATGATGTTCATCACATATTCTTGTTTTGTCTCCTCTCTTAGTATGTCGTTTGATTTGAAGTCTTTCCAATTAGTATTTGTGATTTTTCTGAGGCATCTATTCTCAAAGGCAATTAACTTCTTATCCATTATTGCGGTAGATTTCCAACTTTCACATCCATATGTCAATGATGGAATCACGCTTGCATTGAAAAGTCACAGTTTGATGTGCTTACTTGCGATCTTCAGATGCTTGAGAGTTTGTTAAAGGCGTTGGAGGCGAAAGCGATTCGAGTCTTGATTTCTGAGTTAGTATCCCCGTCTGCTGTTATCTTCCTTCCCAAATATACAAAATTTGAAACAGTGTCTAGTATATTATCATCTAGTTTAATTGATTCTGTCAGGCCGGTACATGATTTTAATTCCCAAACCTGATTGTCATTCAATCCTGCAGTGCCTAATATCAAAAGCTGAGAAAAGACAATAGATAGATAAATGATGATGTGTCCTACATATGCCCATTACCTTTTTTCTAATTGTTGACTAACGTGAGCTGCATGTATATTTATCTTTATTTGATCATTTTAGAAGATTTTCAAAAGTGTGAATCATGACCCTATCATTATCTATGTTGATGGCTACCCCAAAGTTAAATCTCTCCAGATTGTGAGAGATTGCAATTATCCATAAAAGGAAACCAAACTGATATATAAAAAAAGGAAATCTAAAACTGAAATATTTAAAAAAAACAGGAAATCTGATATATAAATAAAAAAAAGGAAATCTAACTGATATATAAAAAAAAATGAAACTTACCGGTAATTGATATATAAAAATAGGAAATCTAACTTATATATATATATATATATATATATATATATATATATATATATATATATATATATATATATACACATATATATATATATATACATATATACACACACACATATATATATATATATATATATATATATATATATATATATATATATATATATATATATATATAGGCCTATATATAAAGGGAAACCTAATACTGATATATATATACAAAAAAAGGAAACCTAACTGATATATAAAAAGACTTTTACTAAAATTTACTCTGAAACTCTTGCAGATTAGCAAGATGTAGTTTGGAGAACAGAAATTTTCTTGATGAAATATAGACATCTATTTTGTTTTTTGTTTTTTGTTTTGTTTTTTGTTTTTTATTTTGTCGTTTTCTGTTGTTTGTCTCTTGAAAAAGGTTCAATTTGAGCCGATGCGTGGAGAATTGTCCTGTTTAGTTTTATTGTATGTTTTTTTAAAATATATTTTTATTAATAGGCTAGGTAAGTGTTTTAGTAACCTGTTTACCTCATTTTGCGTTACTATTTGGAGAACAGAACATGCTGTGACGTGATGTACTTACGCATTAGTTTAATATATTGATTGTTGTGTCATGATGTACTTACATATTCCACAGGTTAATATATTGGTTGTTGTGTCATGATGTACTTACATATTACACAGGTTAATATATTGATTGTTGTGTCATGATGTACTTACATATTACACAGGTTAATATATTGATAGTTGTGTCATGATGTACTTACATATTACACAGGTTGATATATTGATTGTTGTGTCATGATGTACTTACATATTACACAGGTTAATATATTGATTGTTGTGTCATGATGTACTTACATATTACACAGGTTAATATATTGATTGTTGTGTCATGATGTACTTACATATTACACAGGTTGATATATTGGTTGTTGTGTCATGATGTACTTACATATTACACAGGTTGATATACTGGTTGTTGTGTCATGATGTACTTACATATTACACAGGTTGATATACTGATTGTTGTGTCATGATGTTCTTACATATTACACAGGTTGATATATTGATTGTTGTGTCATGATGTTCTTACATATTCCACAGGTTAATATATTGATTGTTGTGTCATGATGTACTTACATATTACACAGGTTAATATATTGATTGTTGTGTCATGATGTACTTACATATTACACAGGTTGATATATTGGTTGTTGTGTCATGATGTACTTACATATTACACAGGTTGATATACTGGTTGTTGTGTCATGATATACTTACATATTACACAGGTTGATATACTGATTGTTGTGTCATGATGTTCTTACATATTACACAGGTTGATATATTGATTGTTGTGTCATGATGTTCTTACATATTCCACAGGTTAATATATTGATTGTTGTGTCATGATGTACTTACATATTACACAGGTTGATATATTGATTGTTGTGTCATGATGTACTTACATATTACACAGGTTAATATATTGATTGTTGTGTCATGATGTACTTACATATTACACAGGTTAATATATTGGTTGTTGTGTCACGATGATGAGCTTGGTTGTGATATTGAAGCATTTTAGCCAGACACATCTGACATCAGCATTGCTTCTCCCAACCCCAACCCTTAAAACTCCCTTAGCTGCCTACTATAATATACATGGAAGGTCAGTGTCGTTATTCTCTACTCTCCTTTTAGAGCAAGCAACACACAGGCAGTGAAGAGAGATAAATCAACACTGAACTAGAACTATGAGCCACTACACTAATGAATTTTTTGAAGGAGATCGGAGTATTTGTGCACTTGTCTGGTGCTTGCTGTTGATAACCTGCACTCATAACATTTCTTTTATTTCTATATTAGCCTCATTGTATTAATTTCATTTTATACAAAGTGTCTTTCTAAAGCAGTAGTTGTGATTCAAGTCACGCCCCAATTTTATAGAAGTAAATGATACCCTAATTCTATAGAAGCAAAGGGACCTTCATTGTCGATGCATTTAATAAAAGGCCTTTTAATACGGCAAAATAAAACCAATAGGAAACTGATTTTTCTGTGTAATATAACCCTATTTAACTGTGACTTATGAGATATTTAATATAATGATTGAAATTGTAACTTGTTAACAAACTTCGAAATTCATTGTTGAGTTTTCGTTAGTGCCAACCTCATGTCATTCTACACACTTAATTAGTTTCTTGTGTTGGTTTTCAAATGAAGGAGTACTGAATATTCTCCTTACAGATGAATGTAGATGCAAAGGGAGTATATAGTGATGGAAAATTGTATTACCATCTAGTATGTTTTTAATTGTCTTAGTTTACATTTTTGAATGAACTTATGGCCTGCTTACCCCACCTCAGCAGTACTACCAAAGAAAGAAAGTACTGCAGCGGATTCCTGGTCACTGTGGCATATTGGAAATGAAAAAAGCGGATCTCCTAGCAAGAAAAGGGGATCATTAGAACAAATAGAAAGTGATAATACATACCATGAATATGACAAAAGCAGAATATAAGAAAAAGTGGAAGCAGATGCACCCAACTGCAGAACCAAATGACCCCTACCATCAAATGTCGCGCAAGAAACAAACCATCATCTTCAGACTACGAACTGGCCACAACAGACTGGGAAGCCACATGTTCCGAAAGCTGAAGATTGGCAAGACAGACCTGCGCAACTGTGAACTGAGCCCAGAGACTGCAGAATACATTCTTCATGCCTGTCAACTCTACCAAGAAGAGAGGGAGAAAATATGGCCTACTGAGACGGCACTACTTCCAGACTTGAGGGGTTCCATGGATTACCTGAAGCGAATCACACAATTCATTGAAGCTATTGGTGCTGTAACCTGATATCTGACTGAAGCTATTGGTGCTGTAACCTGATATCTGACTGAAGCTATTGGTGCTGTAACCTGATATCTGACTGAAGCTATTGGTGCTGTAACCTGATATCTGACTGAAGCTATTGGTGCTGTAACCTGATATCTGACTGAAGCTATTGGTGCTGTAACCTGATATCTGACTGAAGCTATTGGTGCTGTAACCTGATATCTGACTGAAGCTATTGGTGCTGTAACCTGATATCTGACTGAAGCTATTGGTGCTGTAACCTGATATCTGACTGAAGCTATTGGTGCTGTAACCTGATATCTGACTGAAGCTATTGGTGCTGTAACCTGATATCTGACTGAAGCTATTGGTGCTGTAACCTGATATCTGACTGAAGCTATTGGTGCTGTAACCTGATATCTGACTGAAGCTATTGGTGCTGTAACCTGATATCTGACTGAAGCTATTGGTGCTGTAACCTGATATCTGACTGAAGCTATTGGTGCTGTAACCTGATATCTGACTGAAGCTATTGGTGCTGTAACCTGATATCTGACTGAAGCTATTGGTGCTGTAACCTGATATCTGACTGAAGCTATTGGTGCTGTAACCTGATATCTGACTGAAGCTATTGGTGCTGTAACCTGATATCTGACTGAAGCTATTGGTGCTGTAACCTGATATCTGACTGAAGCTATTGGTGCTGTAACCTGATATCTGACTGAAGCTATTGGTGCTGTAACCTGATATCTGACTGAAGCTATTGGTGCTGTAACCTGATATCTGACTGAAGCTATTGGTGCTGTAACCTGATATCTGACTGAAGCTATTGGTGCTGTAACCTGATATCTGACTGAAGCTATTGGTGCTGTAACCTGATATCTGACTGAAGAACAATGAAGAAGAAAGAAGTTTACATTGTGACCATGCAATGAAACAGAAAACCCTTCGCTGATCCCATTTGGAGTTGGGAACCATTGTTCCAATGCATTCATTTTTGAATACATTTAATTGCTAATAACAGTAGTTGCAGCAGAACAAAAAGTCAGGAAGGTTAATCATGTGCCATCTCTGTAACAGAGATTGGGTTTCTCTCCCACTTGTATCTCTGCCTACACCTTACTCAACTACACCTTAAAGTAATGTCTTCAACAAAGTGTCATGTCATGTATCTCTGCCTACACCTTACTCAACTATACCTTAAAGTAATGTCATCAACAAAGTGTCATGTCATGTATCTCTGCCTACACCTTACTCAACTACACCTTAAAGTAATGTCTTCAACAAAGTGTCATGTCATGTATCTCTGCCTACACCTTACTCAACTATACCTTAAAGTAATGTCATCAACAAAGTGTCATGTCATGTATCTCTGCCTACACCTTACTCAACTACACCTTAAAGTAATGTCTTCAACAAAGTGTCATGTCATGTATCTCTGCCTACACCTTACTCAACTATACCTTAAAGTAATGTCTTCAACAAAGTGTCATGTCATGTATCTCTGCCTACACCTTACTCAACTATATCTTAAAGTAATGTCTTCAACAAAGTGTCATGTCATGTATCTCTGCCTACACCTTACTCAACTATATCTTAAAGTAATGTCTTCAACAAAGTGTCATGTCATGTATCTCTGCCTACACCTTACTCAACTACACCTTAAAGTAATGTCTTCAACAAAGTGTCATGTCATTTAATGTCCAAAATACTTTATTTGTTTGATATTTATTTCTGCTAAATTATTTTTTTCAAATGAAGTATTGTTAGAATTCTTTGTTCATTTTCTTCTCTTTCCATGAAGTTCTCCCTATAATTCTATATATCCACATCTCAAATGCATCAATTCTGTCTTCTAGCTATTTGTCCATTATCCATGATTCTGAGCCATACAAAATAGATGTAGCATTATAATTCTCAATTTAGTTTCTTTGTAATCAGTTTATATGTCAATATTTTCCTCATGCAATTTAAAGTACTTTTAGCCATTCCTATTCCTTTTTAATTTCAGTTTCACATCTACCACTGTTTGTGATTGTGTCTGTGTTTGAGATATTGGTAATGATCTACTTGTAATATCTCTCAAAGTATTTTTATGTTTAGTAACTGTTCTGCGATTTTGTTGATAAAAATGGGTTTTTGTTTTTGAAATATTGATATCTAGTCCATACTCTTTACTTGATTTAGCGACTTCATCTATTAGTTTTTGCAGTTCCTGCTCACTTTCTGCTAAAAGGACAGTGTCATTTGCATAGTGAAGATTTTTTAAATTATTTTTCCACTGATCTTGAGACCTGACATTCCTTCACTTCTGTATGTTTAAAAATGTTCTCTGTATAGACTGGGTGACACAAAAAAACATCCTTGTCTTATCCCTCTTTTTATTTCTATATATCAGGAGTTGCTGTCTCACACCTTAATGATGCAGTTTGTTCTATATATTACTTTTCTATATATATTTTATTAGTTATTATAATATATATTTCTAATCAGTCTGCTTAACCCCTTAGCTGAGGAGGTATTCTTAAGGACACGAAAAACCACCGCCATTTTCTGGAGATGCTCCTCTTCTTAGTCCCCAGGAAAAAAAATCCATCTGGATGCTTTATTATAAGCATCCAGACAGATTTTTTTCCCTGGGAAACTAAGAATATCTCAGCAAAATGGTGGCCACCCCTCATCGTATCCTTAAGGATACCTCAGAAGCTACAGGGTTAATACCTACGGCTAAGCCTCAAAGATGAGTAAGATTAAATTCCAATAGGTTAGCTGACAACAGACTTGACCCTCTGCTGCAGAATCAAAAATATTCAAAAGAAATAAAAGAAAGCAGCTAAAATAATTGACACCTTTTATTTGTGTTCTTATGACTGTTTCCTCAAAGGCCAGATAAATGAAACACCCTATATGGAACAAAACAACAGCTCACAAACACATGCATATATAACACAACAGATTTGGGCCAAAAGCAAGGGCATGACCCAATGGATCATTAAATCAGCAACCAACCAACCATTTTTGTTATTAAATTTCAATACATTTTACTCTTGATACATGTTAGATAAGACAATTGTTAATTATCTTGAAAGAGATCATTTGTTCTATATTGTTAAGGAGCCAGCACTCTTCGACGTTTAATTATCTTAACACTTCTTAATTTATCTTTTTATCTGCCCATGGTTTAAGTAAAATTCTTCTGTAGCATCTCATTTCAAAAGCAGCGATTCTCTTTGCTATTGTTTTATTTAATGTCAATGCCTCACAACCATATAATGCCACTGGAAATACACTGGTTCTGATAAAACATAGTTTGGCTATGCTGCTGAAAACGTGCCAAAGATTTTTCATTTGCGCAAATTTCAAAGACGCCAATGCAATTAATCTCTTCTGAGCTATTTATGTTTGTGCCCAAATACTGGAAATTTCTTACGTCCTCTAATTTGAAATTGTCAATTATTATCTTTGGTTGTAATCAGCATATCCAAAATAGAATTACTCGGCGTATTACTCAAATGTAATACATAGTAGTAATAATTTCATTTTGGTCCAAGATATCCGGGAGACACAAATGTAATATATAGTAGCAATAATTTCATTTTGGTCCAAGATATCCGGGAGACACAAGATGCCATATCAACTGGTGTACAGCATCAACTTCTAGATCAATCCTGATAAAGCAGGCATCATGCTGTGCTCATTGAATAATGGCATAGTGAAAGCTGACCTGCGCTAATCTTTAATGGGTATATTATTTAGCATTGCGATAGACTGTGTAATCTTGGAGCAACCTTTGACCAGTCGTCTTATAAATACAATGTTGAAAACTATTGTAGCGGCTAGCCTTTTTCTTTTATCAGTTAGTCATGCCTGTGGTTGACTATGGATTACGAATTACCACACTTTCACATTTGTAATGTGAATTCTTTGAACTTGTGCAGAATGAGAAAATACACATAGTTATTAACCTTTAGCAAGCCAGATTAAAAAATTTGAAACGTCTCCCTGCCACCGGATTCTTTTTTGAAAATTTGCGTTATAGATGGTGACTGTTTTGAAAATGTGATAATTTTTTGGTTGTTAGAGATATTTAAATAATATTTGCACATATAAATAAAGAATTGAATTATGCATATATTGGTGTAATTTATGTACATGTGTGTGTGATACCAGACGTATGAGAAAGTGGTAAAGACGTTTTTCACAAAAAACATATATTTTATAACAAATAAAGAGGAAAAAAATAAGAAACAAAATAACTTACCTTACATATCGAATTCCTTGGCAACACTGTAAACTAAATCACGCAAATCTGTTGTATTTATGTTCTTTCACTGCGAAATTATCAAAATATAGCCGGGGGAACTGTATAAAACATGTAGATTTGCAGTAAAATCGTTCTTTGAACTTAGGCCTAGAGTTATTTTTTCTGCCACTTCAAAATATTCGATATCACAAGTACAAGTCCCCAAACCAACACGGCATTCTGTATATTCACTGCTGTGAAACTAAATAACCTAATAATCCATGATTCAAGCCACGATTCAAAGTTATTTTATTCGAAATACGATGAAATAAAGGTCTATAAAACCGATCCATCATCATGGCATCGTACCGGTGTACAGATGTGGTCAGATTAATTGCTCTTAAACTTTTACGAATAGCTAGCCATTCTCAAAAACGATCATTTCGGAAGTGGGGGATGTACCGGCTTCGATTGCGCATGTCCCCAGCTATGTGCACGGACTGTGGTACGTGTAAATCTCACGATATTATCGTTGGGTGGGCCGGGCCGCCAAAAGCGTGCATTTTGTTTCTCGGCGGCCGGGGTTGATAATGGCTTGGTGAAGGTTAACTGCACGAGGGATGCTGTCATTGTGAATATGAGATATATGCTAGGTCCCATCTCACTACATTTCTGACATGCTCTTTCTTAAACTAAGTAATACACGCATGTCATGGTGAACTGACTACACCCACTACACAACACGTGTCATGGTGAACCGACTACACCCACTACACACGAACATACATGATATAAACAGCATAAGAATAACATGAGGCATGTCATGGATGGAATAGGCTGGAAAGACAGGTCATTGGAGAGGTCACCATATTTTCTCGACCATTCCTTCAGGAGAAGAATGGCTCTTGATTGATAAAACTAAGGCAGGCTTTCACTAAGTAATAACTCTCCGGTTCACATGAACCATGACTTTCAATAGTAAAACAATGAAAACGTGTATGGTTTAGAAATGTATTCAGACATGACAAGTTAAAACCATCTTGCAGGTACAGGTGAAGGTGGAGGAAGCAGAATAAGCATAAGAAAATTATTGGTAGACAATATCAAAGACTGGATAGGTCAAGATTTTTCCACACTCATCCGCATCACCGAGGATAGAACTCGCTGGAGGACTTGATATTGACACATCCAATGTAATACCAAATGGCCATGACACTAAGACATAATGGCTAAAAGCCAGAGGCAGACCATGTAAAAGATGGATCATAGAAATCAAAGAAGCCACAGGAACAAGCTTACAAACAGCACAAAAGAAGACAATCTCCAGAGAACTCTTCCTCCCCTGACGCCGCAAGGCAAACAAGGGCCACAGCGCATAGATAGATAGATAGATAGAATGTAATACCCTTACAATCAGGCTGGTAGATAGGGATGTGTGTTTTGGATGTTCAAATAACCCTTACCCTAACAAATCGGAACATCACTTTTAATATTTGGCATATCGGATGTGGTAAAATGGCGGGACAAAAGAAACCCTCCCTTAGTGATTTTTCACACGGTCA
The DNA here is from genome assembly GCA_034231615.1 of Meghimatium bilineatum. Lineage (NCBI taxonomy): Eukaryota > Metazoa > Mollusca > Gastropoda > Stylommatophora > Philomycidae > Meghimatium > Meghimatium bilineatum. The sequence continues at coordinate 8,303,160 of CM067318.1, forward strand.
TCGAATTTTCCATCACAATGACATTTTCAAATACGAAAACGCACGAATGGGCATTTTTTAGAATATTTTCACCCAATGAGAAGAGCATATCTATAGTTCTGCCAGCAACACTAACTAGGCCTAGATTACTACACCATTGTTTTATAAACAAATTAACATTTTCATATACCCGGTAATATAATCTTTGAAAACAAATGAACCACATCAATGGAACTAACATTATCAGCTATGCAATAGAAATCCGAATTAAGAAAAATATTGCTCAAAAATGGTTGCAATTTTGAAAAATGTTTACGGATTATATCGGTGGCTGAATACAGTCACAACTGATCTTATTTAGCTGAAGACAGCTGAAGCTGAAGCTAATTATGTCTGCTTTCGTTTCCTCTGTTAACCAGGTGAATAACGTTTGTGCACAATCATAATATCCTTGTTCAAAGTGGTGCGTAGCAAAGGGCAGCTGTAGTCACAGACATTTACGGAAAATATATTTCATCTTTTGACTATAGCCGTGGACAGTGTGGTGACGATTAATAGCCATCTATGAACTCATAGTCAAGGGCATAACTCTTACCTAAATTTCACAGGTGGATGTAACAAATGGATATCACCACTTGGTTGTGATGGACAAACAGCTAAAAATAAATATATAATATGTGTTACTATGCTCAATCACTTTCATACAGCCTGTTTCAGAAAGGTGATGAACATCAGAAGCAAAGATCCCCAGTGTGTTGGCGGGGCCCGAAAGGGGAGTAAAGAATAGCAACACTATTTACCTTCCACGCATGTCGTAAAAGGCGACTAAGGAGGTTATGGGATGGATTTGGCTGTCTAATTTCATATAGGGTCAGTGACCCAAATCCATGCTGAAGTCAGATGTGTCAGGCCGAAAGGTGCAGGCAGATATCGCAGCAATGTTGTAAACCATGACACAACACATTCCGTTCTCCGGACTACATCCTGCTAATCTGCAAGAGTTTGAGAACGAACGCAGAAGAAGAAGAAGATGCAAAGATAATATTCTGGATACAGCTGCCATTGACATGGCTGGCATCCCTATCATCAACACTCTTCTGATGCGACGACATTAGATGTGTGGGACAGGTCACATGGTATAGGCCTACATGCAGCCAGATCATTGCCTTACAAGGATACTCCTCTACTGTGAGTTGAAGAAGGGCATACATACACTCTCATGGTGGACAAAAGAAATGCTACAAGTACAAGGACTCATATAATGGAGGGAAGAGTTTCTGGGTAGAGGAGAAAGGGCAGACCAAGAAGACGATTGGACTGACGACATTAAAGATAACATTAATACATCGCTAGAAAATGCCAGCCACATCGCCCAAGACAGAGAGAGGTTCAGAGAGTTCATTGGGAAGACAACGTTCTGGAAGGAATGATGTTCGTCCGTCGTGATCGACGATGACCAAAAACTCAACCATAATAATAATAACAATAAATAATAAAATAATAAAGTTAATAGTGCGTTTTTAAATGACTAGCAAGTCCAATGCGCGCACATAATGTTCTTTTACAGAATTGACAACAATAGAAGGTATCTGTGTGAGGTTGAGATGTTTTTTCTTTTCTACGTGTCCGCTTCTGTCTTGCAGTTTCTTGTCTGAATTCTTCTGCCGCTAGTGCTCCCGTTCTAATGCTGTAACGCCAAGCCGTTCTATCCTGAGCGAGGCTCTCCCAAGCGCCTACGTCAATGTTAAGATGTTTCAAGGATGACTTGAGCGTGTCTTTGAAACGCTTTTTCTGTCCACCAGCTTTTCGAAATCCTGCCTTGAGTTCTCCATAATATATTTGTTTTGGCAATCGCGAGTTCTCCATACGCACAAGATGGCCTGCCCAGCGTGCCTGCGCCTTCATAAGTATTGTGTGGATGCTTATTGAGGTTGATTTTTCCAAGACCTCGTAGTCTGGTACTTTGTCCCACCAATGGATGTTTAGTAATTTACGTAGGCATGTAAGATGGAAATGATTTAACTTTCTTGCATGTCTAGCATACACTGTCCACGTTTCGCAGGCGTATAGTAAGGTTGGTATAACAGCAGCATGATATACTTGTAGTTTAGTGGTTGTTCTTATACCTCTTCTGTCCCATACATTTTTGCGTAATCCGCCAAATACAGCACTAGCTTTTGCCAGTCTCTTGTTAATTTCCACATCAATGTTGACATCGCGAGAGAGAGTGCTTCCAAGGTAAGTAAAATTGTCGACTACCTGCAGTTTTTCCTTATTGACGATGATGGAAGTAGCAGTATGTTGGCTATTTGATGTTGCTTGGTGCATGACTTCTGTTTTTTTGGTGTTAATAGTGAGACCAAAGTTGTTGCAGGCCTTTGAGAAGCGGTCTATGGTGCTCTGCATGTTTACGACAGAGTCAGCATACAATGCACAGTCGTCAGCATAAAGTAATTCTCTAACAGTACTAGATTTAGTTTTCGTGTTTGCTTTTAGACGACGTAAATTGAAAAGACCACCATCCGTTCTGTAATTGATCATTATGCCTGCTGTTTCATTACTATGGTGTGTTTCCGTTAACATGGCTGTAAATAACAGGCTGAAAAGAGTAGGGGCCAGCACACATCCCTGCTTTACACCATTTGTGACAGGGAATGCAGGAGATACTCCTCCGTCGCAGATAACACTAGCCATCATACCGTCATGAAATTGTCGTATCACAGTGACAAGTTTTGGGGGGCATCCGAACTTTGTAAGCACCTTCCACAGTCCTTCTCTGTTAACGGTATCGAATGCTTTAGTTAAGTCCACAAATGTTGCTAAGAGTTCACTATGTTGCTCTTGTGACTTTTCTTGAATTTGTCGTGCAGAGAATATCATATCAACTGTACCACGACCTGCACGAAAACCGCACTGACTCTCTGGGAGTAGCTCGTTTAGTAGAGAATTATTTAATCTGTTGAGTATGACACGAGCGAGAATTTTACCAGCTATAGACAAAAGTGATATGCCCCTATGATTATCGCAAGACTGTTTGGTACCTTTGCCTTTATATAGGTGCACTATAGAAGCATCTTTTAGATCTTGAGGCAATGTACCTGAGTTCCAGAAAATACCAAAAATGTCAGTTAGTTTTTTAATCAGCAGTGGTCCGCCATTTTTATAAATTTCAGCAGGTAAGGCATCCAAACCTGGAGCTTTATCATTTGACATTTGTTTAATCGCTATCATAACCTCTTGACTGCTTGGAGGTATATCGAGTTCTTCTCTTATCCCAAGTTGTGGTATTCTGTTTATGACTTCTTCATTTATTACTGATGGTTTGTTTAGGATTTCTTCAAAATGTTCAGCCCAACGATTTAAGATGTCATTTTTATCAGTGAGAAGCTTCGACGAATCGGCATTTAATAGAGGTGGTGATCCCGATGAGTGTGGACCATAGATAGTTCTTAAAGCCTCATAGAATCGCTTATAGTCCTTTCTGTCTGCAAACATTTGAATTTCTTCAGCTTTTCGACTTAGCCATTTATCCTTTATCTCTCTAAGCTTCTTTTGACAAGTGTTACGGATCTTGTTATAGGCTACTTTCTTGGACGGTGAAGATGCTGCCCCTTGTAGTTTCTTGAAAGCTTTGTGTTTCTCTTCTAACAAGGATGTTATCTCAAAATTATTATCATCAAACCAGTCTTGGTGTCTATGTACCTTCACTCCCAAATGTTCCTTCGCTTTGGCGTAAATAATTCCTTTAAACGAAGCCCAGCTATCTTCAGATGTGGTATTTAGAAGATCTAAGTCTCCCAAGGCTACGTCGAGATCCTTGGAGAGATTATTTTTTATATCGTGGTTACTCAACCGATCAGTGTTTAGGCGTTTTTCTATCTTTTGTCCCTGTGGACGTCTTTTTCTTGCAATGGTGAAATTTAGTTTGGATACTATAAGCCGGTGATCAGTCCAGCATTCAGCTCCACACATTGCTTTTGTGACACGAACATCCTTGATGTCCCTTTTTCTGGTTATGATATAGTCTATAAGATGCCACTGCTTGGAGCGTGGATGCATCCAAGAGGTCTTTTTGCGCGTTGGCAAACGAAACATAGTGTTGGTGATAGTGAGTTCGTGCACAGAACATAGCTTTAAAAGAAGGGAACCATTGCTGTTACATTTACCGATCCCATGACGTCCAAGAACACCTTGCCATGTCTGGGAGTCTTTGCCAACTCGGGCATTGAAATCACCCAGGATAATGAGTTTATCAGTTCTGGAAGGAATACGTCACATGACACACACAAGGAGGACTCCTTACGAAAGCCTTTAGTTTAGGCAGGGCATGATACAGCAGCCTGTGAAAAAAGAAATCCAGCACCTCAACAATGAAGGCTTTCTAGAAAGTTAAAAAAGATGGGCAAATCAAACAGCATCTAAAATGATCATACCACGCCCGGCGTATGCAAGGACCGTTGTGGTCAGAGCAAGGTTTATTAGTCATTTACGAACTGAAGTATCTTAGGAAGTATCTGCACAGAAGATGGACAACTCGATAGAGAATTTGAATCAAGATGTTAAAAGGCAAATTCTATGACATACCAGATGTCACCTATGCTATTGCACCCAAAAATCAACATGGAAGTAACTGTAAAGAAACAAATGATTAAGAACATCTTTATACCAACACTATGCTACCAATGCTAGGCATGAAAACTGACATCTACACACAGAAAGATCAAGATTTGTGAAATGAAGTGTCTATGGATAGCTATCGGAGTCACCAGACTTGACAAAGATGCACAGTAAGAACATCAGAAACATAATAATACTACAATAGCCTAAGAGGTAAAACATCTATCTATCTATTCGCTAAACCCTTTATTGCCTTTCAGCGTCAGGGGTAGAAGAGTTCTCTAGAGATGGCCCTCGTGTGTGCTGAGTATATTGTGGAATTTGTCGCCTCAGTTATTTCGCTGGTCCATCATTTTCATGGTCTTTCTTCACCATATCTGTGTAGCATAGCTTGCTGTGGTATGCTGTCTGGTGGTAGTCTGCTGATGTGTGCTAACCATTTGATCTGTTGGCTATATTCCAAGATTGAGGTGGTGCTGGTTCTTTGTCTAATGTCCTCATTTTTCACTCTGTCTCTTAGCGATATTCCTAGGATTCTTTGTAAGCATTCCATTTCAGCTGTCACAAGTTTACGTTTGTCTTGTGCTGTCATTGTTCATGTTTGGCATTGGTAGCACAGCGTTGGCATAATAATTGTTTTGAAAAGTGTTATTTTTGTGTTATTTAGTTTAAATCTACATTTTTTAAAAATCTACATGAAATGATGGATCTGCCATTCACAAAGCCACGTCGCGCGCAAAAACCATTTTGCTTCTGCACTGTGACGTCACGGCATCCATTAATTTCATTGGCAGTGCGCAAAAATCCATGACGTCGGGTAGTCCGGAATATAAACATTGTGCTATTTAAAGCACAGCAGCTACTCTAACAGCATTTTTACCAAATTTAATTCCTTTTATTCCTTTTTTTGAAGAAATATGCCATTTACGCGCAAAAACCTGATGTCACAACTACTCTCACATTCTCGATGCTTCCAACATCGCGCGAACTGTGACAAGACAAACCCCGCGCGAATTCGGGTCATACTACCTAGGTCAGACGACGGTTGGGAAACACCACCAAATTAGGTCAAAAATCACAGTAGCTACCTAATCAGCAGATGCGCCCCTACATATATTATATATGTAACAACATACTCATATTCATTAAGTATATCATACTCATACTCATAGTGAGTCATAGCAACATGATTTGGCTCTGGAACGTAGACTACATCTCCTTCGCTAACTCCTACTCAACAGCAAGTGTGAAAGTTACAACAACATCACGTAGGGATAAACAATAGTATGCATATATATAATATAATATAGACGTACTGACTCAACTAGCCGGACAGTAACAGTCTAGGCCTGCCTAACTCAAAAAACTATTGCGACGACTATCGCTGAATGTAATTTTAAAGTAAGTAAAACTAAAACTACTTTAACTCATGATCATGATGACGATCACTTGGAACAACACACACACATATAACGCCAGATGTAATGTTTGTTTATTCCAAACGACTACTAACCTGTAAATTATACATTTAGGTGAAGCACGTACTCATTCTTGGTCTATAATGTAATAATAACACATCACTCAATCATGGGTTAAACAATCAACAAGCAGGAATAGGAAGCGTATATATTTGTGGAAAATGGAAAGGATATCTTGTTGATTACATGTGCCTACAGGTTTGATTTCGCTAAACAAACCATCATCTTCTTGATTAGAAACTAGCTTCCCAGCACGTCTGGAACTTCTATAAGTGCTCAGCTCTCCATTCCAGCAGCCATCCCAGTGTATGTAAATTCAGAGTGTTGATTGTATGATCTTAGGGGCCTTCAAAAAAATTACTTTTCCTTCCCTCCCCTCTAGATACTCCCATTTCTGACATTCTCTATGTATACGTTCTCAGCCTCATTTGACATCATCTTCATCTTGAAGTGAATTTATTACTGCCTTGATCAAGTCTGCTTTATCTCTTCTCAGCATTGTACGTCTGCCACGTATTGCCTACCAAGCTGGTGCTCTCTCTCTCTCTCTCTCTCTCTCTCTCTCGTTTCCTAGGACCCCAGCATGACCAGGGCAGTAGGGTCTATATCCATGTAATGCTCTGGACTATTGAGTTTTTCAATAAGTTCCACCATTCCTTTTCATGGCATGAACTTTTCTATCTTGCGCAGCATGCTTTGAGAGTATGTGAGTATTATGAGTGTGTTGATATATCAGTTATCAACCAATTAAGTGCTGTTGCATCTCCCTCTATCTCCATCCCCATGCTAAATGTGACAGTGGAATATCCTGAAGATTTCTCAACCAACTGCACGCCGTTTCTGTAGGCAACAAAACCCCAACCGCTTTTATTTATATTTCTGTTTTATATACATATTATATAACTGAGCCATCCGTGTATATAATTATGTCTTGTGGTTTCGAGTGTAGCTGGGCAAATTCATGCACTGCAACCTGGGCTCTAACACCCGTCCATTGTCGACACGTTTTATCTAGTTGTATTATTACTTTAGTTCGTGATTTCTTCTCAGTGTCTACCTCGGCCCATGTATTGCCTTTTCCTATTTCTTCCAATTCACATACTCTTCGCATTGTGTCTTCAGCCTCTGCCATCCATGATCTGCCACTCTTGATTCGTTTTCCCTTTGACTCATCTAGACGATGGTGTAATGGGCGGTGGTTGTATTCTATTACTTTAAGGTTCGACCTAATTTGTGCTACCTGATGTCGCACTCTAATGCTGAGGAGATCAAGCAGAAATATCATTGCAGAAATAAGTGTATCCCCAGTACACCCCAGTACCGTTTTCATTTCCTCATTTTGGACTTTTTTCTCATCTATCGAATTGTGTCTATGACAGTATTAGTAGGCCGAGGCCTAATCTATGACAGATAGCACCATCACTTGTAGAAGCAGAAACAGTAGCAATTTCTGCATGTCGAAAATCACCATAATCTTGACAACACTGATCTCCTTTTTTTTTAGCCTTCTGAATCATATGCCCCTATATGTGATGTGTTTGTTGAATGAAAGACTTCTATCAAAGGTTATCCCAAGATATTTAAGGTCCTGTTCTCTTTCAATGAATGAGCCCATGCAACTAACAGCTGGCAGTGTGTTACTGACCAGATTATTATTTAAGAAGTACCACACGGTCTTTGCTTTCGAGGGATTTATCACGGCGTTGTATGTTCTGCGCCATATCGACAACTGATCTAGTCCATTATGTACACTGTCAGCGATATCTGTTCTGTTCATGTCCATGTTGTATTCATTCATTCATTTATTTTCCTTTTGCGCTGAAGTTGGCGCATAGGGCAGAGTTCAGATTTCTCCAATTCTGTCCGTTCAAAACTATTCTGTGCAGTTCTTGAATAGTATGAATATTGGTTGTTTTACTTTCTCTAAGTATTGTTCTTCTGAGTGTTTATTTTGGTCTACCCCTTGCTCTTGTGCCTGTAGGTATCCATTCAAGAGATTTGTGGTGTATTCTGTTGGTGTCTGCGCGTAGGACATGCCCGATGTAGGACCAACGGCGTTTTCTGATAACATCTGTGATGAAATTTTGATGTGTCTCTTCTCTGATTGTATCATTCGATTTGAATTCACTCCAATGGGTGTTAGTTATCCTACGAAGACATTTGTTCTCGAAACTCGGTAATTTCTTTTCTGAAGATAAAGAGCTTTTCCAGCTCTCACATCCATACGATATCACCGGAATAACGCAGGAATTAAATAAGTGCATTTTCGTAGATATTTTTTAATAGAGTACTGATTGACTTTGACTTCCAGATATTAGACAGTCTGTTAAATGCACTTGATGGTAGGGCAATGCGAGTTGTAATTTCTGTCATGACATCACCGTCAAGAATTGGAATGAACTGACCTCTGTTGCACCAATCGGTCAGGACTTTACGATGTTAGTTGATTAATCCAACGATCGACGGAGTTACCCAGACTTGATTAGAGAAACACCCTCCATCAATTCATGTTGTATAGTAGGATATAATTATCGTATTTTAGAACTCTACAATTGCTTTAGGATTTAATTGAGCAACTTTTAACGTATACACATTAAACAGCACTGGGACAGAGATGATTCGTGTGGTTGACCAGACGCTATTGTTCTGATCTCATACATCCAGAATCCGCACCTCAGAGCATCTTATCTACAGATTAGCACATTTGCTATCTAGCGTATTATCCGGGATGCATATCGTATTCCCTTAGCATGTCGACAAGATGGGTGTAACTAACTCTATTGTACGCATCTTTTAGTTAATTGATTTATTGGCCTATAGAACTAGAAGATGTAACAGTCGCCGGAACTTCTCCGCTTTGATTAGATGTCTTCGTTCTATTGGATTAACAGAGGAATGTCTGAATCAATGTTTAATTTCTTTTGCTTGTGATGGTGCAACGGTAATGTTGAGTAGTAAAAAAGTTATTTAAAGATAAATTTGCATCATTAATTGTATGACACTCTGCTAATTATTATCTGAAATTATCTGTCCACGACGCTGGTAAGAAAGTTTCAGGAATTAATATATTCAAATTATCTATTGACAAACTATATGTTCTTTATCATGCATCGCCCAAAGATTAATCGCGACCTCCTTGTATGTGCCAGTTCACTGGAAGCACAAAATGTTAAAAAATGAACGAATATTAAGCACATGTTGGGTAGCATTCAGCTATAGTTCAGTATCTGCAGGTTGGTAGGATTATAAAGTAGTTTGTCATTTTAGAATATAAATAACACAAATATCGGAGGATGTCCGACAAAATGGAAGTGCTGCAGTAACCAGACAAATAGAGGTAAATACAAATAAGGTAGGAAGGTTACTGGAAAAAAAAACTGTCAATATAAAATAATAAAATATAAAAAATAACAATAAAACAAAGAACAAATACAATTGTCAACGTGTCGGTCCAATTGGGACCTTTATCAAGACAACAAAAACAGTAAAGAAAAAAAAAACATAACGAATATAAACAAAATGGCTGGGAGAATGATTTCTCTCACCAGAAAATCATCACCCAGCAACGGATCTAGAGCAACACAATTTTAATAAGTACCTATTGATGCGTTCAATATGTATAAATTATGAAATACTAAAAGATGAAAATCATATAATGTTTGGATAAATTTGAATACTTAGGAGCAAACATCAACGGTGCAGGAGACTGAATGGCAGAAATAAGGAAGAGATTGGCAATGGCATATTGTTAAAAAAAACGGTTGAAGAACATATGGAAAATCAACAAAATAGAAACGAAATTGCTAATGTTACGAACTTTTTTTTCCGGTTGCAACATACGGCTGTGAAACATGGACCCTAGGTAAAACAACGGCAAAGAAGATCAACGCATTCGAGCTGAAATGCTACAGAAGGATACTTAGAATATCATGGAAGGATAAAATCAGAAACTCAGATATTATAAACACTTTGAAGATTCCAGAGTGTTGGTTACTAAACACAACAACAAAAAGAAAACTACGCCTGTTTGGTCATATAAAGAGACACAACTGTTTAGAAAGACAAATAATGGAGGGAAATTCCTGGGCGAGGAGAAAGGGCAGACCAAGAAGACGTTGGACTGACGACATTAAAGATAACATGAATACATCGCTAGAAAATGCAAGCCGCATCGCCCAAGACAGAGAGGGGTTCATAGAGTTCATTAGGAAGTGACGTTCTGGAAGGAATACGTCACATGGCATACACATACGTCACATGACATACAAATACGTCACATGACATACATGGTTAAAGTAAGTATTATATTAGTGTATAGATGGAGTATGTGAGGCCCATATATAAGCCTATATATCGGAAGGTTTGGGCGGTTCTTTTTGTTGCTCGTTTTCCTACTCAACACTCACCTCAAACCTATTAGTAGTCTTTTATGACATGTATGGGAGATCAGAGTGTTAATATTCTTTGCTCCTCCTTCTGATACTGTCAACGCACGAAATGATTCAACGCTTCCCCTTAGATAACGTAACCTCATGATTAACGCTACGAAGAATGCACAACAAATCACACCACCGCTCGTTTTATTATATGACTGTAGAACTAAGGAAAGTAATACATTACTCAAAATCTTTCATACGTAAGCTTCTTTCCGCCCCGCCCCCCACAAACTTACTATGTGCATAGTATTACGGCCAAATGGGAGGGGGAGAGGGGGTGACGAATCATGTTAAAGTATTGTCCATCCACTTCTGTAAGCAGCGTATACCCACATTTTTTTTTACTAGAAAAGCACTGTATGTATGTGTGTGTGGTGTGGGCGTGCATGCGTATGTACGTGTGTGCGCGCGCGCGTATGTGTGTAAAAGTTCATGCTGAGAAAAGAAGGGTGGGACTTATTGAACAACTAAGTTGTCCAGAGCATTGCATGGATATGCTGCCCTGGTCATACTGGGATCGGAGGAAACGAGAGAACCGACTTACTAGCAGGCAATGCGGCGATAGGCGGCACATTGAAGAGAAGAGATAAAGCAACGCAGTAATAAATTCATTTCAAGATGAGGATGATGTCAATGAGGCTAAGAACGTACTCATACAGAGAATGTTAGAAATGGGAGTATCTAGAGGTGAAAGAAGAGAAAGAAATTATTTTTTATAAAGTCCCAAAGATCACACAATCAACACCTGACCGGGACTCATACATACACTGGCATGGCTGCTGGAACGGAGGGCGAAGCACTTATGGAAATGCCCCACGTAATGTGAAGCCAGTTTCTAACCAAGAAGAATCACGAATGTATGTATGTTTGATATGTATGTATATATATAGAAGAGTTTTCTGGAGATGGCCCTCTTTTGTGCTGAGTATATTGGGGAGTTTTATTATTATAATTAATTTTATTTAAGGTAACCTTATGATGTAACCTTATTACAGCAGATGGAAGAAGTTCAACAGAAATAAGATGCAGAATAGGACAGGCAAAAACAATATTCAGAAAAATGAAAAATATACTGTGTAATATAACCTTGTCATTAGAGGTGGGAAAGAGAGTTCTGCAGTGATATATATAACCCCTATACTAACATATGGGTGCGAGTCTTGGACAGTAAAAAAACTGGAAAGTGGGAAACTAGAGGCAACAGAGATGTGGTTCTACAGAAGAATGCTGAGAATACCATGGACTGCCAGAAAAACTAATGTAGAGATGTTGAAAGAGTCAAATGCGAAACGGACCATAATCAACAATATAAGAAAAAGGTAATCTTCATTTTTTGGCCACTTCATGAGACAGGCAGGTTTAGAGAACATAGTCACAACAGGCAAAATTGAAGGCAACAGAGACAGAGGGCGACAACGTGAGAAAATATTAGACAGTTTGACAGCCTGGCACGGCAAGGAAATAACAATGACTTTGATATATAATACTGTGGAGAGCCATGACCGCCTACGCCAGCCGGCATGGCACCTGATGATGATGATGATGATAATGAACCTTATGGTGAGGCGCCCGCTTCTTTCAAACGCGGACATGGTCCAATTTCGGTCCTCTTCTCATACGTTCGTGCTCAGACTCCTGCAGATTATCATTATTTAGTTCGAAGAACGAAGTGGATTGTGTCATACCTTACATCTTAGCTACAATATCTGCGCTTTTCGATCTGACACATCCTACTTCGGCATAGCTTCTGTGTCATTTTGACCCTTCTGGGGATGAAACAACGAAGACCTGATTAGTCGCTTACAACATGATTGACAGGTAATAATACTTCAATTCTTTGCTCCCCTTTCTGTCCCCATGTAACACAAGTGCGCCAATTTAGTTATATCAGAATTTTAACCATAAAATAATAGTAGAGGTCGCGTTATGGTAATCCAGCCACCACGAATTCAGGAGTGTGTATTAGGAACTTAGTGCAGGAACTATGATCGCGAGGTACATAATCCAATACGTTTTTGTCATCACAATGTCAATATTGGAGTCAGGGTGACGGGTATTTAATTTTCAAAAGCATCTGATATCACTCAATTAGACTCACTGTGGTTTAAAGAATAGCCACTCAACACAAGGGGATATCATCCTAATTTATTGTTTTTGTATACAGGACACACTTAGTGTGATGGTTTCATAATAATATTTTTTAATATTTTAGACAGATGCATACAATGTTTTAAAAAAAAACACGAACCAACTGCTAAATGCAAGTTTAAAGTTACAGTACAGCCGGATTAGATTTCTCAACTTTGTTTTGACACAATAATTAATTAAAACAAATCTGTTGACAAATGTCCTTATTATCTCCCTTTCATTGCAAACGTAAAACCACTTTCTATAAAGTGAAAACCACCTTCTATAAAGTGGGAAGTTCTCTGTTTACTGTGACTAAATTATATTTTATTAATGAATCATTATGTTTAGTCATTGTGACTACCTAAGACACAATAGTCAAGTTTTCTTCCAGTAAACAGAGCCCTATTTCTATCTCGTGAGCACAGTTCACGAAAGTAAGATTGCTCCTAAGATGTCAACATTAGGGCTAGTAAGAAAAACCAAAACACAAACAATGCATGGTATGGACTGTGCTATGTGGTTTAGATCAGTGGATGTGGTTTAGATCAGTGGTGCCAATGTGGTGTGGAAAATCAAGCAAAGTCAGTGGTAATATTATTGTTGCCTACCATGCACATCGTAAAATGTGACTAAGAAGGTTTTGGGGGTTGAGTTGGCTCTCCTATTCAATAGAGGATCATGTTATCCATAAGTCATGCTGAAGTTGGGTGTGTCAGATTGAAAGGCGCAGATATCGCAGCCACGATGTAAATCAGGACATACCACATTCCATTCTCCGGATTACATCCTGATAACATACAGGAGTTTGAGGACGAACGTATAAAAAGAAGAAGCAGATAAAGATTGGTGGTTTTTAAAATGTAATTAGTTCCACGTTTGGGGCCATATATTTGAAGGGAGGGGGATAATTGTACCCCAAAAACATGAAACTATGGTGCAGATTCTTCCAGATCTGCGACATAAAAATAAGTTTTTGAACGCTTCTATTATTTTACAAAACTGCCCACTATATCACAGCACAAGGGGGAAACGATCGCTATCTGAAACAGATCTGGCAGAAAGCTCTACTGCACTGTCTAACTACTGCACTGGAGCTGCTAACTACAGAAAAGTTCTTTGATGGAATCCATATCAGCATCTGACCTGCTGGAAAACGAGGAAGAAGGGGAAAAGAATTACGCGACGCATAAAATATATGATAGTAATAATCCTTGAGGAAAGATGACAAGCTTTTTTCTCGTCTATAGGAATTAATCTCTAGCGCCAGGAACAACACATCGGCTGGAAATACGAAGGCTGGGGCAACACAATGAAATATAAGGAAAAACGGCAATAGATACAAATGTTGTCAACTAGACAAACTAGCGAATAGACGCAAAGACATACGACGTTTTGAATAAGAAACTATCATCAGGACAAACGACAGCTGACTAACAATGAATAGAAACACACATATGACGAAATGAGAGGCAAAGGATAATGAAAGTGGGAGAGAAATAAGTGAAGCACAAGTGGATATTAAGGGAGAGATATTACGGACGATGTGATCAACCCTGGTAACAGGAGACAAAAAGGACATTGAGATCTGGTCAACAAGGCATAGATGCTTTCCATCTTAGTTTTAACTCTGGATAATTGAGTTTCTGCGTTTGTTCTCAAACTCCTGCAGATTAGCAGGATGCAGCTCGTAATGCTTTTTGTCATGGTTCACAACATTGATGCGAGATCTTTGCTTTTGACCTAACACATCCGACTTTAGAATGGCACTGGATCATTTTGACCTTATATAGGATGGGGCAGCCAACTCCACCACATAATATTCTTAGTCGCTTCTTAAAACATACATGTAAGGCAAACAGTATTGCTATTCTTTTTTCCCTCTCGAGGCTTTTAAAAATAACTAATGGTGTGTGACTTTTTAAAAACAATTTGAGTTGTCTAGTGCTTTTGACGGAACGAGTTGGTAGCACTTGCCTAAACACAATACGTATTAAAAGATGGTTATTTTGTGCATCAATCATTCAGGGCAATATACTGCTAATTTTCCCAAACAACTTGCATATCATATATTAATAAAAGAAAAGTATGAAAACCATAATACTGGATTCATTAGTTATTATAAAGATAAAGAATACAACAGATCGCATGCAACCCTTGTCTGCTGAACAACACAGTACAAATAGAAATGACCAGAATATACCGGTGTGGTATAACAAATTCCCCATTACACATTGTTTACTATACTGTATAATCGTGTATCTCAATCAGTTGTGTGGACTATTTGAAAATAATCCACCTGAAGTCACATTATTTAACCAATACAGTGATTTTCATTGGTCACTATTGTATACATTGTGTCGACAGCCAATGACAAATTAAAGTCAAGTAAAGTCATTTAGAAGAATGAGTTCACGTGACTGTATTTGACGAAAGACACGGTACAGTAAGTCGATATGACCTAGCAAAAGACACCTGACAAAACATTTACAAACAAAAATGTAATAGTCATGATTGAATGATTGTCCAAACAAATGTCATGTGTTTTGTTTTTGCGAAAACTAATTGTACTTGAATTAAACTCACAACATAAAAACATGACTCTGAAGTTTTTTGCAACTTGAAGTTTTAAGAAGATAAAAACGTGATTGCAATGCAAAAATAGGATAAAAACTGAGGCTCTGTATGGAAAAATAATTTTGTGAAATATATTTTGAGGCTCTGTCTAGGATAGCAGGGCTATAGAGAGTGGACATTTCCATTATTCATTAAGGGTCATAACCCCGCAGATACTATCAGTTAAGGGGATGTAATACATGTGAAATGTATTAATATGTGCAAATGTATTAATAAATCATAAGAACACAAATATTTTGATCTGATCATGTGGTAATATAATTTTAATAAACAACTCTCATTTATTTTGAGTGATTTTATGTAACTATTCCCCGTTCTACTATTTATAAAAACGTTTTTTTGAAAGCAATATGCACGACATTCTTCCCTAACTGTTGACATGGTGAACAAAAGTGTGGCACATAAACTTTTGGATGTTAAGGGATAATGTCCGTATAAGGTTCAAGTTCCCCGCGGAACTTATACAAAAGTTGGCTCTTGACTTTGTATGGGAACTAGTGTCAGTAGTCCGTTCACATGTCTTAGACTCCACCGCGGGGTCAAGGTTCAGCCAGTGTCGAGTCAGCTCGCTCGTCACAGTACCGCTTGGGATCTAGGCTGGTTCCTCCCCATATGACATGTTAAGACAGGACGAAGTCACCGGGGTGAAGTTTTCGGTCGTACGGAATGTTAACAGCATAAACGTGCTCTGCTAAGTGTGAGCTGTACTTAGCGTCCGAGTGGCTTTCGATTGCGGCGCCTTCTATGTCATACCGCCTCGAGAGAGGATTACGGGGGTGTAGGAGAGCTGCGGAGAAAGTGCTTCACTCGACTTTTTTGTCATGAAATTATCTAAATTTTAGTATTATTTGTATTTACACGGTTACCTCCCTTACACTTAAACGTATTTTTGATTTAACATTTGGATACTGTTATTTATTTGAAAGAATAAATAAAGTATTTTGATAAAAAGTTGTAATGTAGTCTTACAGTTTTTATGGCCATAATTCTTAATTTAAAAGATCTTAAATATCTAACTATAATTTCGTTGACACAAGAAAATAAATTTAGTATTCTCGAGGGAAAAAATGGATTTTTTTTACATTTCATGTACAATTATTTACAATTAGTTTACAATCATTTACAATTAGGGAGTTTTAAAAAGCTTCATTTTTAGAAAAAATTTACTTTGAGCAATAACGCAGATTACAATTTAACGACATCCACCTGTGTCAGCTGAGTTTTTAAAAAAATGTAAACTCAAAATATTTTGACTTGATAAACATTGCTTAATAAGATTGTGGAAATATACATTTGTTTATGTTAATGGCACATATGTATTGTAATTGTATGTATTGAGTGCAAAGATGTGTCCAGGTCTGACCGAGATTGTCTTAGTTTTATAACGCTGACTTATATCTCGCCCTGTTTTGCCTTTGTCCCAGTTTCTATAACAGTTTACACATACAACGAATTTGTTATGTGTTCGAATCAACACACTTGGTCTCGCTTTGTTCAAGCGAATAAACACACTTGGTAACGCTAGATTCAGTCGAGCGTGAAGACTGAATTATTTATACATAGATCAGAGGTCATAAGGTATTTTCTGTAGACGTATTAATTAATTCACAGTATTATGTGATTGTCATGGGTCTTCTGTCGAGGAGATCATCCAATGAATATATTAAATTTCCAACACAGTTGACATGTGTTCTTTGATATAATTAAAAAGAATCTGTTTCTAGTAAAAAAAAATCTGAATTACTGATAGATAAACTTAATTTCCAATAAAAATCGTCATTGGTTGGCGGGTCTCCCCAAGGGGAGCATGGGATAGCTAAACTGTTACCTGCCAAACATATCGTAAGAAACAACTAAGAGGAATTTGTGGTGGAGTTTGTTGTCCCATAAAGGCCCGTAGATAAGGAGGTTGAAGGGTTGAGATATTTAACTACCTGTCCTTTAGCAAATCAGAATAGGTATATACCTTTTAGTACTAGAAATTTGGCCAAACTGCTGGTAAAAAGCTCCCCCCCCCCCTCTAAAAAGATTTTCATAAAAGGAACATCACTATTCACACGAAGAAGATCTGATACACGAAAACACACGAACGACCTTTTTTAAGGGAATTACTCCCCCCTCCCCTACTTTATAACATATTTATAACACTGGTCTCACCCCACAGTGTCAAATTGACCTAGAGGCTATGCTGAAGTCCGATTTGTCAGTTAAGCTGTACATTATGGCACAACTATTATCTGGACTATATCCAGCTGATCTGTAGGAGCTTGAGAATGGACACAGAAGATGAAACAAGAAGTTGAAAAGATGTTTACACCAGAAGGCATCGATCTTGAACAGATGTGTGCACCAGAAGGCATCGATCGTGGTGAAGAATGGATTATCTTTTCAAGACTATCTTTGCAATCACTAGAGAGTTCATTGATAAACAACTGAGTGTGTATGAATGCTGTGTTCACGGAGTTCATCTCCGAACATTTTCATGACACGGATGTTGTGAGACACAGACGATCAAAATAATCCACAATCAGTGGTTCGAATGGACTTTCTATACCAGATCACGTGGAAGAACAGTTCACGAAGCCAGTAGAGCCTTCACTAAACAACAAGCAGCCTAACGATGTGTGTGTGTTTGCTGTAACGCAAGTACACTTGCTAGAAATTGAAGCCTATTTCCGCTAAGACGATATCATCATCAGGTGCCATGCTGGCTGGCGTTGGCGATCATGGCTCTCCACAGCTGTCTCCAGTATTATGTATCAAGTTTGCTGTTGTTTCCCTGCCGTACCAGGTTGTCAAACTGCCTAATGTTTTCTCTAACATTATCGCCCTCTGTCTCCTTCAATCTTGCCTGTTGTGACTATGTTTTCCAAACCTCCTTGTCTCATGAATGTCAATACAAGGTAACTGCGTGAAACGTAACAACAATTAGACTTACGTAAAACACAGGTTTATATATCGTCTCAATGGGACACCATAGACTATATCTAATTTTTGCCCACTAAGTATGCCCACTAGTTTTAGATATAGTCTATGGTGTCCCATTGAGACGATATATAAACCTGTGTTTTACGTAAGTCTAATTGTCTCATGAAGTGGCCAAAAATATGAAGATTGTCTTTTTCTTATATTATTGATTTTAGTCCGTTTCTTATTTGACGCTTTCAACACTTCCACATTAGTTTTTCTGGCAGTCCATGATATCAACATATCTTAACCAAAAGATTTTAATCCCTTATCGACCAATCATCAAATAAGGAGACATTTATTCATACACTGTAAATGTAACGTGAATGTGTCTCCTGTGTACATCGTTATTACACGTTTTTGAGTATTCCTGTATTTCTCGGTTGTTGTTTTTGTGTGTGTGTTGGTGGGGGTTTACCATGTGGATAAAATGAGACGATTGAACAGGCCTAAGTCTGACCTATTTATTCGAGATTCTTAATCAGGGTTGACACGTACTTTAAAAAAAAAGACAGTGACATTTCCCCGTAAACACGACAGAAGTTTAACATTACAATAGGCTATTCATTTAAGATGAGGTACCGTCTTCGCACGAAAGGTCATCAACAATCCCCATTTACCTCATGTCCCTTTCCCTGCTATCACACCATACTATAAGCTTATAACCCGGTGTTGTGGCACACGCCCACAGGTGGAAAGGGGGAATTTCATTGATTAGGGGGACACTTCGAAAAAAAATATTGTCTACTGAAATTTAGTTGTCTACTATAGGCCCTATGTTTTGAAAATTTATCCTACTTAACTGTTTTTTGTTTCTTCTAATAATTTTCTAGTGTGTTCTTTCTAAAACCTAAGTCTTGTGTCCTGAACAAGTTATAATTAGGTTTCATTTATGGAATAAGTCAATTTTTGAATAGACCTATAAAAAATGTAGCGCCCCTTTATGTTTACATTGGGGGGGGGGGGTGGAGACATCAGAATTTTTGAAAGATTGAGGTGGGGAAAGGTTTAAAGAAAAAGTTGGGCAACACTTCTGTAACCTTCCAGGTTCCCAGGAGTACCACATTGAATGAAATAACACCCAGAGTTCTCCAGCAAATTCTATCTTCAGCAACGCAGATGAGTGTGAAATACCTTGACCTATCCAGCCCTTGATGCTGCCTGTCCATGATTTTCTTAGTCTTCATCTGCTTCTTCTAACCTCGACTATTCCCTGTAGTTATAGTTTATGTTGAATAATCATATCATCACACGTCCAAAACAATCTTCAGGGACATAGACAAGTATTCATTGAGGAAGGTGGTTTACCTATAAAATAATGTGAAAAAAGCTATTTGTCCATTTTTGTATGTAATTCTCTCTTTTTGATGCGTAAACTGATGACTTTTTTGATGCGAAAACTGATGACTTTTTTTATGTGAAAGCTGATAACTCTTTTGATGAGAAAGTGATAACTTTTTTTAATGAGAAAAATGACCTTTTTGTGAAAAATTGTTTGTAGGGGTTTCACCCATCTTTTTTTCTGCTAAATTCCTAGCAATAAAAACATGTTATGATTTCCTAAGGGTGGGAGTTGAACACCCACCTCCCTTAACAACAGACCTATAAACCATGCAAGTAGGTATATTTGTTGCTGTACTATTGGCAGTAATGATTCTTATAGACCTGTATGAATATTTTATTTCTAACGTACACATTTGTCGCTAGATGGACTAGTATTGTGGCTTGGTAAAAGCTCACGAACCAAGCTTATTCACAACATGAGTGGCAGAGAGTCATGGAGAAACATGATCGCATATGCCATTCGGCATGACACTTGATTGATTGACACATTTGTCTCATGCTCTCTATTGGAGATGTGCAGAATTCATCTGTAACATTTGTATTCGAAGGTTTGTAACCTCTCTCCATGACTGCAGTGAGTGTTCATCTTTCACACCAACACAACACAATAGACAACATAAGTCAGTCTCAAAGTTAGTTTTTCACACTAACAATGATTTTGCTTTTCCACATTAGAGTTAACCTTGACAGATCCGCTACATCCATCTCCAGCCTTAGGGACCTATATCTAAGTCTGTTTTGTGTTTTCCATCGCTGCATAGGACTATGCAGGATCCGAAGTATTTGAAAATATTCAAGTCCTCAAATTTATACCAATTTATTATGTTGCTGGTTTGTGCTTCTGTACCTTCGCTGTTAACCAAGATCATATTTCATTCAGCGTTGATTTTGGTCTCCTTGCCAGCACAATGTGAACAAAATTTTGACAACACTGTGTATGAACACAAATTATGGTGCTTTATGTGAAGTGAAGGGGAGATGTGGCCACATCACTGTCCATAGTCCAACTTTTTAATATTGTAAGAAAGACACCTCCAAATAATCACATGTATATTTTGATAATTTTGTGTTTCTTGTTTATATGTGGAGCTAGTGGAGCGCATGGCCATGTTGTTAGAACTCCGTTCTCCGACCCTTGATGTCCCGGGTTCAATCCACGGATGGGACAGGATTTTATCTTTCGGAGGTACAATTAAAATCCTTCCTATATATGTTGAGGTGTCTGCTATGGCAAAGCAGCCTTTATTTCCACAGTCCATAGAAAGTCTCTCTGCACTCCTTCACAGGAAAACATGCAGTAACAAAAGTTTTAAGTTTTTGTTATGTTTCTTGAAAAAGGTCCCAGTTGGACCTTAGAGTAGAGAAACGGTCTTTGTTCTTTTGTTTATTCCTATTTATTTATTTTTTACAATGATAGTTAGGCTATAACAGTAACCATAAATATTTCATACAAGTAAATTCAAAAAGGAAGCCAGAGGATAAATAAAAAATTCTTGAGTATAATAAACTAATACGGATGTTATATGTTTGTTGTTACTGAGGATACTTCAATACCTGTACGGGATGTTTGTTGTTGTTGTAATAGTCCTTGTCTCGACTGGTCCATTCTCAGTGACTTTAGTGCACAGTTTGAATGTCTTGACAAAATCACATCTTTTTTTGGATATGCGGTTAGTCAAGTACGGAAAATCTTGTGTACGAGAGTTGCTAGGCGATTTGGTGCCTTTGAATGGACTGGTCCAATCCCGTTAGACTCAAGAATTTTTAAGTATTTTATACAGCTTTTGTGACTTGGAGATTAAAAAGTCACAACTTCTGCTGCTGATAAATTGAGCTGCATGCAACGTACTGAGGGGCATACTGGGGTCCTCTCAGTGCGTAGAGTGAAGATAGTTGGATGCAGAGGTTTATGCGTCTTTATCAAAATTTCGTTTTGTTAACTACTGTATGGTGTGTTTAGTTACAAATGTGGCCACATCTCCCGTAATTAACCAAAATTTCACAATAAGAATTCCTAAGACACATTCATTTTGTGATGTTTTTTTGTTGTGGGACAGTTTTTTTAAAACACCATGCTACCAATGCCAAACATGGTCTTTACGTCTCACAGCAAAGAAAAATCATTACATGTGAAATGAAATGTATGAGAAAAGCTGCAATGGTTGATAAACTAGATAAAATAAGAAATGAAGCAATTAGGAAAAGAGTAGGTATAATATCATGTATTAAACATATCAAAAGACAACAAGTAAAATGGCTTGATCACCTTATGAGAATGAACCTAAATACCAATGAGAGCATATAAGAAAAGAGTATCCGAACATAAAGCCACAGGCAGAACAAGAAAGCAGTGGATAGAAAGGATCAAGATAACCTTGAACAAACATGGACTCAATTCAACTAAGGTGACACATCTGGCCCTGGATCGACAACACTCCATCCGAGTAGAATGCTCCTTCAATAGGCATTTGCATTAAACTCAAGTCTCCTGGGTATGTAAGAACGCTCAGAAAACCCACCCCACTGCACATAGGAAGTAAGAGCAAATCGCTTGCAATTCCTGGTGCTAGAAAGAAAGAAGAACGACAGGTGTGAATACTTTCAACCATAATTCACCTGGAGAAAGACAACAGCTTTTTAAAATAGATGTAGCAAAGTCTCAGATGATTGGTTAAATGTAACTGTAGGGAGCAAGTCCACGATCACTGGTTAAATGTAGCTGTAGGGAGCAAGTCCATGATCACTGGTTAAATGTAACTGTAGGGAGCAAGTCCACGATGACTGGTTAAATGTAACTGTAGGGAGCAAGTCTAAGATGATTGGTTAAATGTAACTGTAGGGAGCAAGTTCACGATGACTGGTTAAATGTAACTGTATGGAGCAATGCTAGGATCTGGGAAGCCTTTTACTTTAGAGAGGTCTTTGCTGTGACCATCTTGCATTTTTGAGACCCACTGTTAGGTAAAAAGGGTTGATTCGCTCATAGAATTTCAGGCATGAATTCTTCAGAGAAGTCATTGCAGAAAAAAATCATGAGGGTTGGTATAGTGGAATTCTTCTATAGAGAATCCTCTTATAACAAATTTCCCTATATAGCAACACATTTAAAAATTCCCGTTTATATTTATTCTTTATTGTTTGTATTGTACATGGTAAATTTCTGTTATTACATACATATTTTGTTGGTCTGGACCAAGTTGTTATAAGGGGATTCCACTATAATAAACCCTACACCTTCTTAGTTGCCTCTCATAGCATACATGGCAGATTGTAGTATTATTAATCTTTGCTCCACTATTGAATCACTGTAACACAAGCAGTTAATTTTCTTTATAAAAATATAGCATAACTTTCTGTAATATTTAGAATTTACTGAATGGCTTTTTGCATCTTGCAGACGATCATTAAGAAAACAAACAAAAACAAGCCAATGGATCTTTTCTCTCAGGAATGGAAGACTTTCTAAGCGATCATGTTGTTAAAGCAATAGAAGATGTTGGTTTTCATATTCCTCTTTTATCTTCCATATCTTTTATTATATTGTTCCTAAACAACATCGCCCCAGTCAGCACGCAGATTGTACCCCCAGACAGCTCAAGTTTTGGCCATGTTTGCCAGATTTTGGAGAAATCTTTCATTGAGGACATACAAATGTCTTTGTACCTCAACATTGGGCTACCACATTGGACTACCACAGGCCTTCAGAAGCTTCTCTGAATAGTACTTATTGTGGAATGTGACAGTTTGGCATTCTGTGGACATGGTCCAGCCCTTGCAATATGTTTTAAGTGTTTCCATGGCAGATGGTAGCCGAGTGTGGCGTATAAGTTATATACTGGTGATTTTATCATGCCATTTAATGTAAGATTTTTATGAGACATCTTAGCTGACAGGTGTTTAGTCTCCTCTCATGTCTTGTGTAGGTTGTCCATGTTTCAGATCCATAATATAGTTTGGATTACCTTGTTGTGAAACAGACATTAGTCGTTTCAGCAATATTCTCGTGTATGGCTGGTCGATTATACTATCGATATAATCACAGACATACACTGTTCAGCAGATGTTGTAAAAACATTGAATGTATTAGTTACCAAAGCCATAGGTGTCAGGCCATTAGTGCAAATAAAATGGCAACACAACACATTTCCATTCTGTGAACTACATTCTGTTGGAAATCTTGTAGGATCACTGTACTACTATAAGAGAGATCCATGGGAGTTTGAGAACAAACAGAATAAAAAATACCTACATAGTGTATAAACAGATAAACAGAAAACAAACATTGCATTTTTTGGTTCAGAATTTATTTAGATTTGCACATTAACATTTCTTTCCTCACACATTAACATTTCTTTCCTTACACACTAACTTTCCTTTCCTCATGTACTATAGCATTGTGAATGTTTATGTAGTTGATGCATCTGTTATTCTTATGGTGAAACCAATTCCATTCTTGGTTGTTCTTCACATAAAACATTCAAGAAATAAGTGTACTGTTTCTCCTTAATGGTTGATCATACCAAGACTCTTGTCTAGTTTCTCAGAGTGCTTCTTTACCAATATTTTTGTTTTGGTAGCATAGTTCATTCAGGACATAGCAATCAACCCAGCATTTTTTTGGCTTTATTGATTTTCTAGGCAATATTACTACATTCAGTAGTTTTCCATTGCTCTCACCCATTGAATGGGTGGCATTTAGCAAAGATAGAAAGTTATTGACAACAGTTGGGAAGAGAGTGCAGTGACTGGGTTGCCAACAGAACAGAGGGAACGATTCAAGTATTCATCCTGCAGCACCCGAAACCACATGATATTATAATTTACACAAATGGCCCAGTAACACAAGAAAAAAACTGGTGTGGTTGGGGTTTAATAGCCTACCAAAATGACAGGAAATTAGCTGAGAAATGAGCTGCATACCCCACTAAAACATCAAGCATGAGAATGGAAATAGAGATGGTTACAGCAGCTCTCACTTGCTGGCGATGCAAAAACCAACAGATTCAGTGATTCTATCGGACTCTCATAGTATGCTGTGCAAGATAGAAAAGTGTTATGACCAATTATACTGTACGCCTAAAGAAATACTACAAAGGAGGTGCATCTAATGTAGTAACCCTATGATCCTGAAAAGTTATGGATTTATGAATGGATGATTCATTTGTTGTGTTTGAGGTGTAAAGTCTAAGGCAATGATTCTTGTATTCCATGTTTCAAGAGGAGTTGGATGCAACCAATTAAACTTTATGCTTAGAGAAATACTACCAATGTAGTACCTCTATGACTGACAGGTTATGGGTTTATGAATGAATGGTTCATTTGTCATGTCAGAGGTATAAAATCTAAGGCATATGGTTCTTGCATTCCATGTACTAAGTCTGAGTATTAATGATTTTGCCTATGTACTATACATTATGAAAACCAGTTTTCCCATGTTTCATCTATTTCCATGTGTCCAATGAGGCAGGCAGAAATAATGGGCAACACCTAATAGCAGTGCAGATTATGCCAGGTGTTAGCTGACCAGTACAACTAAATTGCTGCTCTCACTGAAATGAGTGACTTGTAGTGAACTCCCACCAATTTGGGAGAAATTGAAACTTGTAAACTGTCCTTTTCCGTGTTGTGTCCATTGACACGAGATGTTCTTCAAGTATGGTGGAGGGTGAAAGAAGACTAGGAGGCCAGAAGAAGACGTGGCTGGATAATATCAAGGACTGGACAGGGTCTGAAGTATCCAACCTCATCAGGACGATAGAGGATAGAAATACGTGGAGATCTTTCTGTACCAAATTTCTCAATGTGACACCCCTACGACCCTGACGGACTATGGGTTTTATTATTATGTCAGTATCTTTTGACCACTTCATCTTCTCCTACCATTCCCCAACTATGATCAAATTTTATGACACGACTAATACATCCAATCATATCGCCAGTACAATGTGAACGATTGGCTTTAAAAGCAGAAGTTAATTCAACCAAGTTGGGTTTGATAAGTGAACAAACTAACCACTCTACCACCGAGCCAATATATGGAGAAAATGTGTGTTTTCAAACAGTGTTCAGAACAGAATACACTTCTGGAGATAGTGCCCACTGCAAACTTTTTTGATGTTCAACACTGAAACAAAAGTTTTGGCTTCCAAATAGTGCCCACTGAAACTTTTTTGATGTTCAACACTGAAACAAAAGCTTTGATTTCCAAATAGTGCCCAATGCAAACTTTTTTGATGTTCAACACTGAAACAGAAGCTTTGACTTCCAAGGCAGGCAGTCTCCTGATATTAAAACATTTTTGGCAGGTGATGATGAAAACTGGGACTTTATTGGCACTTCATAGAACTAAAAGGTTTAGCTTGATGTGAAATTTTAAATTTAGCTAGCTGACAAAATTAGGTTTGCTTCTTCTGCTCTAGATATAAAATTGGTTACTAAATAAAGTAGAAAATGTTTGTAGTGCTTAGGCAGCAGGTGTAAGTTCAGTCTACAACTTACAGCTGTACATTTCCATGTGACAAGACTGAAAAAACCTTGGCGGAGACATCCACAGAATTGTAAGTCAATAAATCTTCCATTCTTACAGCGAGTTCTAAATATGACATGACTGAAAAAATCTTGGCGGAGACGCTTTCAGAAATGTAAGTCAATAAATATTTCATTCTTACAGCAAATTCTGAATATAACAGAACTGAAAAAATCTTGGCAGACACTTCAGAACTGGAAGTCAATAAATCTTTGATTCTTACAGCGAGTTCTAAATATGACATGACTGAAAAAATCGTGGCGAAACATTTTTAGAACTGTAAGTCAATAAATCTTCCATTCTTACAGTGAGTTCTAAATATGGCAGGAAAGAAAAAATCTTGGCGGAGACACCATCAGAACTGTAAGTCAATAAATCTTCCATTCTTACAGTGAGTTCTAAATATGGCAGGACTGAAAAAATCTTGGTGGAGACACCCACAGAACTGAAAGTCAATAAATTTTCCATTCTTACAGTGAGTTCTAAATATGGCAGGACTGAAAAAATCTTGGTGGAGACACTTTCAGAACTGTAAGTCAATAAATCTTCCATTCTTACAGTGAGTTCTAAATATGGCAGGACTGAAAAAATCTTGGTGGAGACACCCACAGAACTGCAAGTCAATAAATTTTCCATTCTTACAGTGAGTTCTAAATATGGCAGAAAAGAAAAAATCTTGCGGAGACACTTTTAGAACTTAAGTCAATAAATCTTCCATTCTTACAGTGAGTTCTAAAGATGACAGGACTGAACAAATCTTGGCGGAGACACTTTCAGAACTGCAAGTCAATAAATTTTCCATTCTTACAGTGAGTTATAAAGTTCTAAATATGACGTGACTGAAAAAATCTTTGCGGAGACACTTTCAGAACTGTAAGTCAATCAATCTTCCATTCTTACAGTGAATTATAAATATCACTGGACTGAAAAAATCTTTGCGGAAACACCCACACAATTATTGTTAGTCACTAAATCATTAAATTTTATAGTGGCTTATAAAAATTACAAGATTTTTTCTCTAAAAACCTTGGTGGAGATACAGAATTAAAACTATCTGCCATAGTGAAGATTCATCTCCTCTTTTACTGGATGCCCTGTCAAAATGAAACCTCACCAAATCAATTGTTACATAACATCCATCAAAAATATACTCTGTGATTGCACGGCCAATGCCAATAGCATGTTGCAACCCATGTCCACCAAATCTGTTGGCAAAAATGAAGTTTTTCAGGTATGGATGAGGTCCAATCACCAGGTTCTCGTCAAAGAAATTGTGGTCGTTGTAACCAGACCAGGCAGTTTTTATCTGAAAATAGGGATACAAGAGAAATTATAAAACAAAAGCAAAAATATCAGTTTGTAAATTCAGTCTGCACACTGATCAGGTCATAGCAAGACAACTATATACACTTCTTCTTCTTTCCTTCCTCTTTCACCCTTTACGGATGTCGAGGGAGATACAATGTTCTTGTTCTCGCTTTTCTGGCAGCTTCAGATAATGTTATTTGGTGCTTGTGTAATGTCTCTTTGATGTTGTCGATCCAGCGTACTCTAGGTCCCCCCCCCCTGGCTCTTCTTTCACATATACTGTATACACTAAAATACAAAATACTAAATCATAAATTTAACAGAGATAAACAGAGAAGTGTCACCTTTACAAACACAAACCTACCTCTCTCAAGAGGTTGAGGACGTCTTTCAAGATAAGAAATTGGTACTAGCAGCATGGATAGACCTCAGGAAAGCATTTGACAAGGTTTGGAGAGAAGGACTCTTAAAGAAATTGCGAAATTGCAGGGTTAGCTCAAGAATGTACACATGGGTAAAAGCATACCTGCATGACAGAAGAGTCAGGGTATATTTAATTGGATGATTGCAAGAGCAAGAAATTCCAACTGTGTCATGGAGTCCCTCAGGGAGGAGTCCTATCGACCACACTTTTCTTGGTTTACATCAATGACCTAGTTGCTGAATTACCACACTGGATCAAAGTGGCAATGTATGCTGATGACCTAGTCATCTGGTGCATGGAAGAATATGCGACAGTCGCCACTAAACAAATACAAAGAGCTATTGATGCCTTAACCTTATGGGTAAATAGATGGTGTGTCAGCATTAACACAGATAAGTACAACACTACACTCTTTACCCTCTCACCAAAACAAAAAGCCGGTGTTATCAAGATAGATGGAGAGCTTTTGAAAGAAGACAAACAACCCACATACCTCGGAGTTACTTTTGATGATAAGCTGACATGGAATCAGCACATAAACACAGCAACAACAAAAGCCAGGAGGAAGTTAGCTATTCTGAGAAAACTAAGTGGAACCACATGGGGAGCCAGCGGGAATATACTCAATAATATGTACCAGCAAGGCATAAGACCACACCTGGAATATGGTTCAACTGACATGGTGTCCTGCATCAAACACCACATTACAAGAACTAGATAAAGTACAAACACATGTGTTCAGGTTAATGCTAGGAGCAATGAAATCAACACCTATAGTAGAGATGCAGAAAATAGGAAGAATGTAAACTCTTGGCAAATGCAGAGACACAATGGTGATAATACAAGCAGAAAAGTTTAAGTGTATGCCAAGTCATCCAATGAAGAAATTTTCCAAAATCTAGCAATGGGATGACTGACAGATGCAAGGTCAGTGCTACAAGCTTTTCAGTGTGGAAAACTAACAGACTTGCAAAAAGTACTTAATGAACTGTCTTACCAGTATAGAGTAACCATGCAGTGGATACCCTGTCACTGTGGAATACCAGGAAATGAAAAAGCAGACCAACTGGCTAAAGAAGGTGCTGCCGAAGACCAACCAGATGTACTAACCACCTACCATCAGAAAAACAGATTATCAAGTCAATAAGAAAGTCACAAACACCAACACAAGATGACTATCACATTATGAACAGATCAGAACAAGTTGTAATTCTACGCCTCAGAACAGGACACAACCGACTCCGCAGTCACATGTATACAAAGTTCAAGATTGGCAACATGGCCATGTGTATATGTGGACAGGCAGCACAGAGTGCCAAACATATACTTCAAGAGTGTTCTGAGCATGAAACGCTGAGGCATACATATTGGCCAGAGGAAACAACACTGGAATCAAAGCTCTATGGGACACTGTATGAACTACGAAAGACAGTGAGTTTGATTAAGGAGACAGAATTACAGATATAGACATGTTTCAAGTGAACGAAAGAAGAAGAAGAAGAAGAAGAAATAAGCATCAGGATTGGCAAGGAATCTGCAACAATGAACAGACTAACAAAAAGGGTCTAGGGGAACGGAAAATTAACAATAAAAACCAAACTCCTGGTTTACCAGGCTTGTGTCCTCAGTTCTCTCGTCTACAGCAGTGAAACATGGACAACCAATATGCACCAGGAGAGACTAAGAAGTTTTCACATGCAGGCTCTACATAGAATTCTAGGAGTTAGTGGCAGGACAAAGTCACTAACAGTGATGTATGGCAGGACAAAGTCACTAACAGTGATGTATGGCAGGACAAAGTCACTAACAGTGATTAATGTATGGCAGGACAAAGTCGCTAACAGTGATGTATTTGAAAGAACAGGCATACCTGTATTTCCTATGCTCAGTCTGCACAGACAGATGAAACACACTTGGAGAAAAAAAGATGCAGAAAACCAAAAGACCTACTTTATAAAGAATTACAGTCTGTGAAAACATCAACCTCTACTTAGGTACAAAGACATATGGTTGGTTGGTTGGTTGCTGATCCAGCGGTCCATGGGCTCAAGCCCTTTGACCTAATGCCATTATATTGCTGGGAAGTCTGTGGATTTTTGGCCCACCCCAGGACAGAGCCAGAGAATAACTATCACACCTCCAGGATGGTAGGTTTCAACCTATGCACTGCTCCTAGCCACTGTAGCCAAGATAGGATTCTCTGTGCTCATTCCCCGCCACCACTACTACTGGTTATGCCGAACTTCTCTATTGCTCGAGGCATGCAACCAAATGTACAAGTCAAAAGGATTGTCACGTCCTGAGTCACTGAGCCTCTATGATGGGTCTAAGCCATAGGAAAAAACAGTGCTGTCAGTTTCCTCCTCCCCAGTGCTGCACAGTACATCTCTGGCTCCCTCCCAACCACAGAGGATGCATACATATATATTCAGGTAAACATGAAACACATTTCAACAACAAAATAAAAGCACAATTATATAGATGACGTGCCATGAAGTTTCTCTAAGAAGATAACCTCGATATAACGGCATGTCATCTACTAAGGTTTTCTGTTGCATGGGTGGTTTGTCTAGTGGGCTATTAGTGAGACCCACAGACGCAACCACATGCGTAGACAGACGTATAAAGACGCATGCAAACGTGAAATGCATGATACAGGCATCAATACAGAATCATGGGAAGAGGATGTTATGGATTGTGTTGCATGGAGAGAAAGTATCAGGAATGGTATAAAGACAAAAGAGAATGTAATAGCTGTTAGTTCAACGGCAGCACATCTAAGAAGACACACAAAAGCACATAAAGGGACTGTGTTTCCCTGTACATACTGTGGAAGACTCTTTGTTTGCAGCTCAAATTGGTCTTGTGAGTCATATCCATCACCGCCATGGATTGTAGATATTACGATAATACTATCAATTGTAGATATTACGATAATACTATCAATTGTAGATATTACGATAATACTATCAATTGTAGATATTACGATAATACTATCAATTGTAGATATTACAATAATACTATCAATTGTAGATATTACAATAATACTATCAATTGTAGATATTACGATAATACTATCAATTGTAGATATTACAATAATACTATCAATTGTAGATATTACGATAATACTATCAATTGTAGATATTACAATAATACTATCAATTGTAGATATTACAATAATACTATCAATTGTAGATATTACGATAATACTATCAATTGTAGATATTACGATAATACTATCAATTGTAGATATTACGATAATACTATCAATTGTAGATATTACGATAATACTATCAATTGTAGATATTACGATAATACTATCAATTGTAGATATTACGATAATACTATCAATTGTAGATATTACGATAATACTATCAATTGTAGATATTACAATAATACTATCAATTGTAGATATTACAATAATACTATCAATTGTAGATATTACGATAATACTATCAATTGTAGATATTACGATAATACTATCAATTGTAGATATTACGATAATACTATCAATTGTAGATATTACGATAATACTATCAATTGTAGATATTACGATAATACTATCAATTGTAGATATTACGATAATACTATCAATTGTAGATATTACAATAATACTATCAATTGTAGATATTACAATAATACTATCAATTGAAAGATGGAAAGGTGCCTGCTTTTTCCAGATGTTCTGCGAGTTTCCAGTTCACCTCTTTTCCTGCAGGTTCTGATCTAGTACTTGTTTAGTTATATTGTTAGACTTCTTTATGAGAGTGTATCCCATCTATCACCAATTGATATGAACTCCGGTCTTCTCATGCAAATATTGTTCATTCATCACATGATGATGATGCACATCTGTTGCACCCACTTTAACAAATTTCAGTTACTTAAATCCTTGGCAATGAGATCATAGCTGGCTAATAAGCCTATCCTGGCCTCAGCAAAAGTCCTCGAACAACCCAGGAATGGGATGAATCATTGAAGATGATGTTACGACCTAACCTGTGCTACCTGATGTCGCACTCTAATACCGGGGAGATCAATACTTTAAGTTACTATACTATATAAAGTTACTAAACTAAGTTACTTTACTCAACAACGTTACTATACTATAAAGTTACTATACTAAGAGTTCTTTGAATGAAAACCTTAAAAGTGTGATAGAAATTATATGACATTGTCTTGTAACTTGTTCGTTGATGGATGATGCAGTAGTCTATGGGCTCATGCTCTTTGACCTACTGTCTGTGTGTGATATATGCATGTGCTTGTTAGCTGTTGTTTTGTTTCATTTATCTGACTTTGGAGGGAGAAACATTTGTTAAACTTCTAAATATTGTTGTTAAGGAAATTAAGAAATACTAATGACATTTTACTTTAGTTATTTAAGCAGGAATATAGATAGAAGAATGAAATACTAATGACATTTTATAAATAACCAAATGGTCGGAGGGTGTCTGACAAAGTGGAGGGTGCAGCAGTAACCGAACAAATGGTAAAGCAAAATGAATTAAACTGGTTACTAAAAACACTTACCGCACCTATGAATAAAAATATATAAAAAAATATATAAAAAAACATATGAAATTTATAAAATACATGTGCGGTTATGCCATTTATAAAATATGTGTGCGGTTATGCCATTAAAAAATATATGTACAGTTATGTCATTTATAAAATATATGTACGGTTACACATTTATAACATATATAGAACATAATGCCCATATGTTGTCAGGACCTGAAAAAAATGGACAAAGAATAATAACACATTAGCCTGCTATGCAAGTTATAAGAGGTGACTAAGGAGGTTGGGCATGGGCGTGACTATCATATCTCACGATATCTGCTATAATAAAGCCCCCATATGCCGAATGCTGGAACCAATCTTTTAATCTGCAGTGGGGGATAAAAAAATTGTTTCAAAGTACTGATAGATAGTTCACTAGAGAAATATAGAAAACTATCGGGATACAGTCCACTAGTGGGATACAGTCCACTAGAGGGATATAGTCCACTAGTGGGATACAGTCCAATAGAGGGATGCATTCCACTAGAGGGATACAGTCCACTAGGGGGATACAGCCCACTAGAGGGATAAAGTCTCTAGAGGGATACAGTCCATTAGAGGGATATGTCTTGCTCTGGCTCTGTGGTGGAGTGGTATAGGAGTCTGTGACGGCCAAGGTACCAAGTTTAATTCACTTCACAGGTAATCAGAATTCACTGGCAAACTATTGAACATATTTATATTGCCTAGAAAATCACTACTGCCAAAAAATTCTGGGATGATAGCCACATACTGAATCGGATATGCTACCAATAAAGAGGGTTATAGAGAACTAGAGAGGTATAATCCACTAGAGGGTTTATCAACTAGAGGGATATAATCCACTAGAGGATAATAGTCTACTAGAGATATAATCCACTAGAGAGATATAATCCACTACAGAGATATAATCCACTAGAAGGTTATAGTCAATTAGAGGTATAATCCACCAGAGGGATATAGTGCACTAGAGAGATATAATCCACTAGAGGGTTATTGTCAACTAGAGGGTTACAGTCAACTAGAGGGATATAATCCACTAGAGGTATAATCCACTAGAGGGATATACCGGTAGTGCACTAGAGATATAATCCACTAGAGAGATATAATCCACTAGAGAGATATAATCCACTAGAGAGGTATAATCCACTAGAGGGATATAGTGCACTAGAGATATAATCCACTAGAGAGATATAATCCACTAGCGAGATATAATCCACTAGAGAGGTATAATCCAGTAGAGGGATATAGTGCACTAGAGATATAATCCACTAGAGAGATATAATCCACTAGAGAGATATAATCCACCGTAGACTTTTAGCTTAGTCTGTAGGTTAATGCCATTTCTACGCCTCACATTTGCATATAGTCTGCCAAAAGTGCTGCTTGAATTGGTGATCCTTGTATAGTCAACTAGAGGGAGACAGTCCACTAGAGGTATATAGTCCACTAGTGGTATAAAGTCTACTAGAGGTATATAGTCCACTAGAGGGATACAGTCCATTAGAGGGATATGTCTTGCTCTGGCTCTGTGGTGGAGTGGTATAGGAGTCTGTGACGGCCAAGGTACTGAGTTCAATCCACGCCACAGGCAATTGTGCATTCAGACCAATCAGAATTCAATGGCAAACTACTGAATGCATTTATATTGACTAGAAAATCAAAACACAGCCAACAAATTATTTGCTGATAGCCACGTACTGAATCGGATATGCTACCAAAAAATAGGGTTATAGTCAACTAGAGAGATATAATCCACTAGAGAGATATAATTCACTAGAGAGATATAATCCACTAGAGAGATATAATCCACTAGACGGATATAGTTAAACTAGAGGTATATAGTCCACTAGTGGGATACAGTCTACTAGATGTATATAGTCCACTAGTGGGATACAGTCAACTAGAGGTATATAGTCCACTAGCGGGATATAGTCCATTAGTGGGATACAGGCCACTAGAGGTATACAGTCATCTAGAGGTATACAGTCCACTCGAGGGATACAGTTCACTAGAGGAATACAGTCTAATAGAGACATACAGTCCACTAGCGGATACAGTCCACTATAGGTATTTGTCCACTAGTGGGATATAGTCCACTAGATGTATATATTCCAAAAGAGGGATACAGTCCACTAGAGATATACAGTTCACTAGATGTATATAGTCCACTAGTGGGATACAGTCCAATAGATGTATATAGTTCACTAGTCGAATACAGTCTACTAGTGGGATACAGTTCACTAGAGGTACACAGTCCACTAAAGGTATACAGTCCACTAGAAGTATAAAATCCACTAGAGATACAGTCCGCTAGTGGGATACAGTCCACTAGATGTATATATTCCACTAGAGGGATACAGTCCACTAGAGATATACAGTCCACTAGATGTATATAGTCCACTAGATGTATATAGTCCACTAGTGGGATACAGTCCACTAGAGGGATACAGTCCATTAGAGGGATATGTCGTGCTCTGGCTCTGTGGTGGAGTGGTATAGGAGTCTGTGACGGCCAAGGTACTGAGTTCAATCCACGCCACAGGCAATTGTGCATTCAGACCAATCAGAATTCAATGGCAAACTACTGAATGCATTTATATTGACTAGAAAATCAAAACACAGCCAACAAATTATTTGCTGATAGCCACGTACTGAATCGGATATGCTACCAAAAAATAGGGTTATAGTCAACTAGAGAGATATAATCCACTAGAGAGATATAATTCACTAGAGAGATATAATCCACTAGAGAGATATAATCCACTAGACGGATATAGTTAAACTAGAGGTATATAGTCCACTAGTGGGATACAGTCTACTAGATGTATATAGTCCACTAGTGGGATACAGTCAACTAGAGGTATATAGTCCACTAGCGGGATATAGTCCATTAGTGGGATACAGGCCACTAGAGGTATACAGTCATCTAGAGGTATACAGTCCACTCGAGGGATACAGTTCACTAGAGGAATACAGTCTAATAGAGACATACAGTCCACTAGCGGATACAGTCCACTATAGGTATTTGTCCACTAGTGGGATATAGTCCACTAGATGTATATATTCCAAAAGAGGGATACAGTCCACTAGAGATATACAGTTCACTAGATGTATATAGTCCACTAGTGGGATACAGTCCAATAGATGTATATAGTTCACTAGTCGAATACAGTCTACTAGTGGGATACAGTTCACTAGAGGTACACAGTCCACTAAAGGTATACAGTCCACTAGAAGTATAAAATCCACTAGAGATACAGTCCGCTAGTGGGATACAGTCCACTAGATGTATATATTCCACTAGAGGGATACAGTCCACTAGAGATATACAGTCCACTAGATGTATATAGTCCACTAGATGTATATAGTCCACTAGTGGGATACAGTCCACTAGAGGTATATAATCACTAGATGTATATAGTCCACTAGCGGGATATAGTCCATTATTGGGATACAGGGCACTAGAGGTATACATGCATCTAGAGGTATACAGTCCACTCGAGGGATACATTTCACTAGAGGTATACAGTCTAATAGAGAGATACAGTCCACTAGCGGATACAGTCCACTATAGGTATTTGTCCACTAGTGGGATATAGTTAACTAGAGGTATATAATCCACTAGATGTATATAGTCCACGAGAGGGATACAGTCCACTAGAGGGATACAATCCACTAGATGTATATAGTCCACTAGAGGGATAAAGTCCACTAGAGGGATACAATCCACTAGATGTATATCTTCCACTAGAGAGATACAGTCCACTAGCGGGATACAGTCCACTAGAGGTATTAGTCCACTAGAGGGATACAGTCCACTAAAGGTATATAGTCCACTAGATGTATACAGTCCACTAGATGTATATAATCCACTTGAAGGATACAATCCACTAGATGTATATCTTCCACTATTGGTATACAATCCACTGTATACAGTCCACTAGAGGTATACAGACCACTAGAGGGATACAGTCCACTAGAGATATAAACTCCACTAGAGATATAAAGTCCACTAGAGAG
This sequence comes from Meghimatium bilineatum, assembly GCA_034231615.1. Taxonomy (NCBI): domain Eukaryota; kingdom Metazoa; phylum Mollusca; class Gastropoda; order Stylommatophora; family Philomycidae; genus Meghimatium; species Meghimatium bilineatum. The sequence goes on from CM067318.1 coordinate 8,339,571, forward strand.
ATACATCCACTAGCGGGATACAGTCCACTAGAGGTATTAGTCAACTAGTGCGAAACAGTCCACTAGAGGTATATAGTACACTAGAAATATACAGTCCACTAGAGGGATACATCCTACTAGAGGGATACAGTCCACTAGAGGGATACAGTCCACTAGAGGGATACAGTCCACTAGAGATATACAGTCCCCTAGAGGTATACAGTCCACTAGAGATATACAGTCCACTAGACCTATACAGTCCAATAGAGGTATACAGTCCACTATAGCGATACAGTTCACTAGAGGGATACAATCCACTAGATGTATACAGTCCACTAGTGGGATACAGTTCACTAGAGGTATACAGTCCACTAGAGAGACACAGTCCACTCGGGGGATACAGTTCACTAGCGGGATACAGTCCACAAGAGGCATATAATCCACTAGAAGTATATAGTCCACTAGAGGTATACAGTCCACTAATGGGATACAGTCCACTAGAAGTATTAGTCCCCTATTGGGATATAGTCCACTAGAGGTATATAATGCACTAGATGTATATATTCCACTAATGGGATACAGTCCACTAGATGTATATAGTCCAATAGTGGGAGACAGTCCACTAGATGAATATAGTCCACTATAGGGATTAGTCCACAAGTGGGATACAGTCCACTAGAGGTATATAATCCAGTAGATGTATATAGTCCACTAGAGGGATACAGTCCAATAGATGTATATAGTAAACTAGTGGGATACAGTACACTAGTGGGATACAGTCCACTAGAGAGATACAGCCCACTAGAGTGATACAGTCCACTAGAGATATATAGTCCACTAGAGGGATACAGTCCACTAAAGGTATATAGTCCACTAGTGGGATACAGTACACTAGTGGGATACAGTCCACTAGAGAGAAACAGCCGACTAGAGGGAGAAAGTCAACTAGAGATATATAGTCCACTAGTGGTATACAGTCCGCTAGAGGTATTAGTCCACTAGAGGGATAAAGTCCACTAGAGGGAGAGAATCCACTAGATGTATATAGTCTATAGTCCACTAGAGGGATACAGTCTACAAAAGGTATATAGTGAACTAGTGGTATACAGTCCACTAGAGGTGAATAGTCCAATAGAGGGATAGTCCACTAGAAGTATATAATCCACTAGAGGGATACAATCCACTAGATGTACCGGGTATATAGTCTATAGTCCACTAAAGGGACACAGTCTACTAAAGGTATATAGTCAACTAGTGGTATACAGTCCACTAGAGGTATACAATCCACTAGAGGTATACAATCCACTAGAGGTATACAATCCACTAGAAGTATATATTCCACTAGAGGGATAGAGACCACTACAGAGATACAATCCACTAGATATATATATATTCCACTAGAGGGATACAGTCCACTAGAGGTATATAGTGCACTATATGTATATAGTCCACTAGAGGTATGCAGTCCACTACCGGGATACAGTCCACTAGACGTATTAGTCCACTATTGGGATACAGTCCACTAGATGTATATAATCCACTAGATGTATATAGTCCACTAGATGGATACAGTCCAATAGATGTATATAGTCCACTAGTGGGATTACAGTACACTAGAGATATACAGCCCACTAGAGATATACAGCCCACTAGAGGGATACAGTCCACTAGAGGGATACAGTCCACTAGAGATATATAGTCCACTAGAGGGATACAGTCCATAAGAGGTATTAGTCCACTAGTGGGATACAGCCCACTAGATGTATATAGTCCACTAGAGGGATAAAGTCCACTAGAGGGATACATTCTACTAGATGTATATAGTCCAATAGAGGGATACAGTCTACTAAAGGTATATAGTCCACTAGTGGTATACAGGCCACTAGAGATATATAATCCACTATATGTATACATTCCACTAGAGGGATACATTCCACTAGAGGGATACAGTCCACTAGAAGTATATAATCCACTAGAGGGATACAGTCTACTAGTTGTATATAGTCTATAGTCCACAAGAGGGATACAGTCCACTAAAGGTATATAGTCCACTAGTGGTATACAGGCCACTAGAGATATATAATCCACTATATGTATACATTCCACTAGAGGTATAGCAAACTAGAGGGATACAGTCCACTAGAGGTATACATTCCACTAGAGGGGTACAGTCGACTAGAGATATACAGTCCACTATTGGTATACAATCCACTAGAGGTATACATTCCACTAGAGATATACATTCCACTAGAGGTATACATTCCACTAGAGGTATACATTCCACTAGAGGTATACATTCCACTAGAGGTATACAGTCCACTAGAGAGATACAGCCTACTAGACGTATACATTCCACTAGAGGGATACAGTCCACTAGAGGGATACAGTCCACTAGAGGTATACAGTCCACTAGAGGTATACATTCCACTAGAGGTATACATTTCACTAGATGTATACAGTCCACTAGAAGTATACATTCCACTAGAAGTATACAGTCCACTAGAAGTATACAGTCCACTAGAAGTATACATTCCACTAGAGGTATACATTCCACTAGAGGTATACATTCCACTAGAGGTATACAGTCCACTAGAAGTATACAGTCCACTAGAAGTATACATTCCACTAGAAGTATACATTCCACTAGAAGTATACATTCCACTAGAAGTATACATTCCACTAGAAGTATACAGTCCACTAGAAGTATACATTCCACTAGAGGTATACATTCCACTAGAGGTATACATTCCACTAGAAGTATACATTCCACTAGAAGTATACATTCCACTAGAACTATACATTCCACTAGAAGTATACATTCCACTAGAGGTATAAAGTCCACTAGAGAGATAAACAGGCAGGACATAAAAATAGTTTTGGGTGACTTCAATGCAAAAGTAGGTCAGGTCAGAGATCAACATGACCAGTGTCAAGGTACACACTGCTTAGGCATTAGGAACAATAGTGGAGAGTGTCTGCTAGCCTTTTGTGTAGAAAACAGCCTAGCTGTAATGAATACATTTTCAGACAACACCCTAGAAGACTATACACCTGGATGTAGCTGGACGGAAAGACCAGAAATCAAATAGATTACATATTAACTCTTTCCGGACCAATCACCAGTATACTGGCTTTGATTTGATATTTGATTACTTCACAATGCTAACTCTAACCTTGTGAAGTAATTACACACCATCAATGTACTTATATATTCATATTCTGTATCCATTCCCCTTTCCAATGATATATTACACATACACTATTTATCAATATTAGCATGTCAAGTGATACAATAAAAAACACATATAAGGAAATTTTATAAAATTAATTTGGTCCAAACCTAAACATAATCACCAACTAGATCAAAGATGGAAAACAAACATTCTTCAATGCAAGACACTACCAGGCGCAGACTGCAACACTGATCATGAGTTACTCATCGCAAAGTTCAAGGTAAAGATAAAAAAGACAACAAAAACTTCATGGATTACCAGATACGATATGACGTTGATACCAAAATTCAACATCGAAATTCAAAAGAAATTCGAAAAATTACTAGAAATACAAGAAGAATACTCTCCAAATGAACTTGAAAACAAAATAAGTGACATTTTCAATGACTGTGCAAAAAACATGCTACACAAAAAGAGCAGGAAGAAGAAAGAGTATATATCAGAAGAAACTATGAGCATTATCCAAGAAAGAAGACACATCAAAAATAGTTGTAAAAACAGAACAAATTATAGAATCCTGTCAAGAGATATACAAAGAAGAATTAGACAAGACAAGCTTAACTACATAAACAAAATATGCCTGGAAATAGAAGGGCAGAAAAGCCAAGGTAACAGTAAAACGATGTTCGAAAATGTACGACACCTAAGAGACAGCAAACCTCAACCATCATTAAAAGTGCTGAAAGATAAACAAGGAAACATACTAACAGAAGGGAAGCATATCTTACATAGATGGAAGGAATACTGCAGTGAGATGTATAATGACCCAAGAAAAACCAAAAACAGAACAATAAACGAATATGAAAAGGAGCCAGAACCCACAAAGGTAGAAGTAAAATACGCAATAGAAAGTTTAAAGAAATGTAAAGCCCCAGGCAATGATGGCTTAACAACAGAAATGATACACGCAGGCGGCGAGGCCGGAATCAAGATTTACCACAAACTCTGCTGCATAATATGGGAAAGCGGTACATGGCCGGATGAATGGAAAAAAATCATTATATATACCCCTCCCAAAAAAGGCGACGTTCAGATTTGCTCTAACTACCGAACTATAGCCCTTATAAGTCAAGCAAGTAAAATAATGTTAAACATCATAATGCAAAGAATCAAACAGAAATTAGAGATGGAGATAAATGAAACACAGGCTGGTTTCAGATCGGGCAGAGGAACAAGAGATCACATTCTTAACATGAGATTGATCATAGAAAAGTGTAGGGAATTTTCAACTGACCTGCACATGTGTTTCATAGATTACTCAAAAGCGTTCAACTGCGTCCAACACCAGCAACTATGGGAGATAATGAACAGCATGGGTTTCCCAAGACATCTGATTCATCTAATAGAGGAACTTTACCAAGATCAAAAGGCTGCAGTGAAGTTAGAGGACGATCTCTCAGAGTGGTTTGAGGTACAGAGTGGAGTAAGGCAAGGGTGCACACTCTCCCCATACCTGTTCAACATCTACGCTGAAAGTATAATGAGGAACGTGAGAGAAGACATACACAACACTGACTACCACGCTTTAAACATAGGTTGATTCCTAATCCCGGAACTACGCTACGCAAACGACACAGTCCTTCTTTCAAACGATATAAAGGGATTGGAACAACTAATCAAGAACACAAAGAAATATAGCGAAGGACAAAATTTGTATTTAAACACGCAGAAAACAAAAATCATGTCAACAGATATAACAACACAACAACCAAAAATCAGAATAGACAATACCGAGATAGAATGTGTGGATAAATTTGAATACTTAGGAGCAAACATCAACGGTGCAGGAGACTGCATGGCAGAAATAAGGAAGAGATTGGCAATGGCATATTGCAAAATAACACGGCTGAAAAACATATGGAAAAACAACAAAATAGAAACGAAAGTGCTAATGTTACGAACTTTTATTTTTCCGGTTGCAACATACGGCTGTGAAACATGGACTCTAAGTAAAACAGCGGCAAAGAGGATCAACGCCTTCGAGATGAAATGCTACAGGAAGATACTTAGAATATCATGGAAGGATAAAATCAGAAACGCAGATATTATGAACACACTGAATATTCCAGAGTGTTGGTTACTAAACACAATAACAAAAAGAAAACTACGCCTGTTTGGTCATACAAAGAGACATAACTGTTTAGAAAGACAAATAATGGAGGGAAGAGTACCTGGGGAGAGGAGAAGGGGCAGACCAAGAAGACGATGGACCGACGACATTAAAGATAACATGAATACATCACTAGAAAATGCAAGCCACATCGCCCAAGACAGAGAGAGGTTCAGAGAGTTCATTGGGAAGACAACGTTCTGAAAGGAATACGTCACATGACACAGAGAGATACATCCACTAGCGGGATACAGTCCACTAGTGGGATACTGTCCACTAGAGAGATACAATCCACTAGATATGTATATTCCACTAGAGGGATATAGTGCACTAGAGGTATATAGTTCACTAGATGTATATAGGCCACTAAATGTATACAGTTCAATAGCGGGATAAAGTCCACTAGATGTATTAGTCAACTAGTGGGATACAGTCCACAAGAGGTATATAGTCCACTAGAGGGATAGAGACCACTAGAGAGATACAATCCACTAGAGAGATACAATCCACTAGATATATATATTCCAATAGAGGGATACAGTCCATTAGAGGGATACAGTCCACTAGAGGTATATAGTCCACTATATGTATATAGTCCACTAGAGGTATACAGTCAACTAGCTGGATACAGTCCACTAGACATATTAGTCCACTATTTGGATAGTCCACTAGAGGTATATAATCCACAAGATGTATATAGTCCACTAATGGGATACGGTCCACTAATGGGATACAGTTCACTAGATGTATATAATCCACTAGATGTATATAGTCCACTAGAGGGATACAGTCCAATAAATGTATATAGTCCACTAGTGGGATACAGTACAATAGTGGGATAAAGTCCAGTAGAGAGATAATGCCAACTAGAGGAATACAGTCCACTAGAGATATATAGTCCACTAGAGGGATAAAGTCCACTAGTGGGATACAGTCCACTAGAGAGATACAATCGACTAGATATATATATTCCACTAGAGGGATACAATGCACTAGAGGTATATAGTCCACTAGACATATTAGTCCACTAATGGGATACAGTCCACAAGAGGTATATAATCCACTAGATGTATATAGTCCACTAGTGGGATACAGTCCACTAGACAGATACAGTCCACTACAGGGATAAAATCCACTAGAGGTATACATTCCACTAGAGGTATGCAGTCCACTAGAGGTATAAAGTCCACTAGAGAGATACATCCACTAGCGGGATACAGTCCACTAGAGACATTAGTCCACTAGTGGTATACAGTCCACAATAGGTACCGGTATATAGTCCACTAGATGTATATAGTCCACTAGAGGGATACAGTCCAATAGATGTATATAGTCCACTAGTGGGATACAGCCCACTATTGAATACAATCCAATAGGTATATATATTCCACTAGAGTGATACAGTACACTAGTGAAATACAGTCCACTAGAGAGATACAGCCCACAAGAGGGATAAAGTCCACTAGAGGGATACAGTCCACTAGAGATATATATTCCAATAGAGGGATACAGTCCACTAGAGGGATACAGTCCACTAAAGGTATATAGTCCACTAGTGGTATACAGTCCACTAGAGGTGAATAGTCCACTAGCGGAATACAGTCCACTAGAGGTATTAGTCCACTAGTGGAATACAGGCCAATAGAGGTACATAATCCACGAGATGTATATAGTCCAATAGAGGGATACAGTCCACTAGAGTGATACAATCCACTAGATTTTTATAGTCCAATAGAGGGATCCAGTCCAATAAATGTATATAGTCCACTGTTGGAATACAGTCCACAAGAGGTATTAGTCCACTAGTGGGATACAGTCCACAATAGATATATAGTCCACTAGATGTATATAGTCCACTAGAGGGATACAGTCCAATAGATGTATATAGTCCACTAGTGGGATACAGCCCACTATTGAATACAATCTAATAGGTATATATATTCCACTAGAGTGATACAGTACACTAGTGAAATACAGTCCACTAGAGAGATACAGCCCACAAGAGGGATAAAGTCCACTAGAGGGATACAGTCCACTAGAGATATATAGTCCAATAGAGGGATACAGTCCACTAGACATATATAGACCACTAGAGGGATACATTCCACTAAAGGTATGTAGTCCACTAGTGGGATACAGTACAAAAGTTGGATACAGTCCACTAGTGGGATACAGTCCACTAGAGATATATAGTCCACTAGAGGGATACAGTCCCCTAGATGTATATAGTCCACTAGAGGTATATAGTCCACTAGAGGTATACAGTCCACTAGAGGTGAAAAGTCCACTAGCGGAATACAGTCCACTAGAGGTATTAGTCCACTAGTGGATTACAGGCCATTAGAGGTAAATAATCCACGAGATGTATATAGTCCACTAGAGGGATAAAGTCCACTAGTTGTATATAGTCCAATAGAGGGATACAGTCCACTAGAGGGATAAATTCCACTAGAGGTATATAGTCCTATAGAGGGATACAGTCCAATAGTGGTAAACAGTCCACTAGATGTATATAGTCTATAGTCCACTAGAGGAATACAGTCTACTAAAGGTATATAGTCCACTAGTGGTATACAGTCAAGTAGAGGTGAAAAGTCCACTAGAGGGATACAGTCCACTAGAAGTATATAATCCACTAGAGGGATACAGTCCACTAGATGTATATAGTCTATAGTCCACTAGAGGGATACAGTCCACTAGAGGTGAAAAGTCCACTAGCGGAATACAGTCCACTAGAGGTATTAGTCCACTAGTGGAATACAGGCCATTAGAGGTACATAATCCACGAGATGTATATAGTCCACTAGAGGGATAAAGTCCACTAGTTGTATATAGTCCAATAGAGGGATACAGTCCACTAGAGTGATACAATCCACTATATTTTTATAGTCCAATAGAGGGATCCAGTCCAATAAATGTATATAGTCCACTGTTGGAATACAGTCCACAAGAGGTATTAGTCCACTAGTGGGATACAGTCCACTAGAGGTATATAATCCACTAGATGTATATAGTCCACTAGATGTATATAGTCCACTAGAGGGATAAATTCCACTAGAGGTATATAGTCCAATAGAGGGATACAGTCCACTAGTGGTAAACAGTCCACTAGATGTATATAGTCTATAGTCCACTAGAGGGATACAGTCTACTAAAGGTATATAGTCCACTAGTGGTATACAGTCAAGTAGTATATAGTCTAATAGTTGGATACAGTACACTAGATGTATATAGTCCACTAGAGGGATTAGTCCACAAGTGGGATACATGCCACTAGAGGTATATAATCCAGTAGATGTATATAGTCCACTAGAGGGATACAGTCAAATAGAGAGATACAGCCCACTATTGAATACAATCCACTAGATATATATATTCCACTAGAGGGATACAGTCCACTAGAAGGATACAGTCTACTAAAGGTATATAGTCCACTAGTGGTATACAGTCCACTAGAGGTGAATAGTCCACTAGAGTGATACAGTCCACTAGCAGTATATAATCCACTAGAGGGATACAGTCCACTTGATGTATATAATCTATAGTACACTAGAGGGATACAGTCCACAAAAGATATATATTCCACTAGTGGTATACAGTTCACTAGATGTGAATAGTCCACTAGCGGGATACATTCCACTAGAGGTATTAGTCCAGTAGTGGTATACAGGCCACTAGAGGTATATAATCCACTAGATGTATACAGTCCACTAGAGGTATAGCAAACTAGAGGGATACAGTGCACTAGAGGGATACAGTCCACTAGAGGGATACAGTCCACTAGAGAGAGATAGCCCACTAGATGGATACATTCCACTAGAGGTATACAGTCCACAAGACGTATACAGTCCACTAGAGGTATACATTCCACTGGAGGTATACAGTCCACTAGAGAGATACATCCACTAGAGGTATAAAGTCCACTAGAGAGATACATCCACTAGAGGGATACAGTCCACAAGAGGTATATAATATACTAGAGGGATACAGTCCACTAGAGGTATATAATACACTAGAGGGATACAGTCCACTAGAGAGATACAATCCACTAGATATATATATTCCACTAGAGGAATACAGTGCACTAGAGGTATTAGTCCACTAGTGGGATACAGTCCACAATAGGTATATAATCCACTAGATGTATATAGTCCACTAAAGGGATACAGCCCACAAGAGATATACAGTCCACTAGAGGTATACAGTGCACTAGAGGTATACAATCCACTAGAGATATTAGTCCACTAGTGGGATACAGGCCACTAGAGGTATATAATCCCATAGATGTATATAGTTCACTAGAGGGATACAGTCCACAAGAGGTATATAATCCACTAGAAGTATATAGTCCACTAGAGGGATAGAGACCACTAGAGAGATACAATCCACTTGATATATATATTCCACTAGAGGGATACAGTCCACTAGAGGGATACAGTCCACTAGAGGTATACAGTCCACTAGCGGGATACAGTCCAACAGATGTATATAGTCCACTAGTGGGATACAGTCCAAAAGATGTATATAGTCCACTACTTGGATACAGCCCACTAGAGAGATACAGCCCACTATTGGATACAGTGCACTAGAGGTATATAATCCACTAGATGTATATAGTCCAATAGTGGAATACAGTACACTAGTGGGATAAAGTCCACTAGAGAGATACAGCCCACAAGAGGGATACAGTCCACTAGAGGGATACAGTCCACTAGAGATATATAGTCCACTAAAGGTATATAGTCCACTAGTGGTATACAGTCCACTAGAGGTGAATAGTCCACTAGCGGGATACAGTCCACTAGAGAGATACAGCCCACAAGAGGGATAAAGTCCACTAGAGGGATACATCCACTAGAGATATATAGTCCAATAGAGGGATACAGTCCACTAGACATATATAGACCACTAGAGGGATACATTCCACTAAAGGTATGTAGTCCACTAGTGGGATACAGTACAAAAGTGGGATACAGTCCACTAGAGGGATACAGTCCACTAGAGATATATAGTCCACTAGAGGGATACAGTCCCCTAGATGTATATAGTCCACTAGAGGTATATAGTCCACTAGAGGTATACAGTCCACTAGAGGTGAAAAGTCCACTAGCGGAATACAGTCCACTAGAGGTATTAGTCCACTAGTGGAATACAGGCCATTAGAGGTACATAATCCACGAGATGTATATAGTCCACTAGAGGGATAAAGTCCACTAGTTGTATATAGTCCAATAGAGGGATACAGTCCACTAGAGTGATACAATCCACTATATTTTTATAGTCCAATAGAGGGATCCAGTCCAATAAATGTATATAGTCCACTGTTGGAATACAGTCCACAAGAGGTATTAGTCCACTAGTGGGATACAGTCCACTAGAGGTATATAATCCACTAGATGTATATAGTCCACTAGATGTATATAGTCCACTAGAGGGATAAATTCCACTAGAGGTATATAGTCCAATAGAGGGATACAGTCCACTAGTGGTAAACAGTCCACTAGATGTATATAGTCTATAGTCCACTAGAGGGATACAGACTACTAAAGGTATATAGTCCACTAGTGGTATACAGTCAAGTAGTATATAGTCTAATAGTTGGATACAGTACACTAGATGTATATAGTCCACTAGAGGGATTAGTCCACAAGTGGGATACAGTCCACTAGAGGTATATAATCCAGTAGATGTATATAGTCCACTAGAGGGATACAGTCAAATAGAGAGATACAGCCCACTATTGAATACAATCCACTAGATATATATATTCCACTAGAGGGATACAGTCCACTAGAAGGATACAGTCTACTAAAGGTATATAGTCCACTAGTGGTATACAGTCCACTAGAGGTGAATAGTCCACTAGAGTGATACAGTCCACTAGCAGTATATAATCCACTAGAGGGATACAGTCCACTTGATGTATATAATCTATAGTACACTAGAGGGATACAGTCCACAAAAGGTATATATTCCACTAGTGGTATACAGTTCACTAGATGTGAATAGTCCACTAGCGGGATACATTCCACTAGAGGTATTAGTCCAGTAGTGGTATACAGGCCACTAGAGGTATATAATCCACTAGATGTATAAGTCCACTAGAGGTATAGCAAACTAGAGGGATACAGTGCACTAGAGGGATACAGTCCACTAGAGGGATACAGTCCACTAGAGAGAGATAGCCCACTAGATGGATACATTCCACTAGAGGTATACAGTCCACAAGACGTATACAGTCCACTAGAGGTATACATTCCACTGGAGGTATACAGTCCACTAGAGAGATACATCCACTAGAGGTATAAAGTCCACTAGAGAGATACATCCACTAGAGGGATACAGTCCACAAGAGGTATATAATACACTAGAGGGATACAGTCCACTAGAGGTATATAATACACTAGAGGGATACAGTCCACTAGAGAGATACAATCCACTAGATATATATATTCCACTAGAGGAATACAGTGCACTAGAGGTATTAGTCCACTAGTGGGATACAGTCCACAATAGGTATATAATCCACTAGATGTATATAGTCCACTAGTGGGATACAGTCCACTAGATGTATATAGTCGAATAGTGGGATACAGTCCACTAGATGTATATAGTCCACTAGATGTATATAGTCCATTAGACGGATAGTCCACTAGAGGGATAAAATCCACTAGATGTATATAGTCCACTAAAGGGATACAGCCCACTAGAGATATACAGTCCACTAGAGGTATACAGTGCACTAGAGGTATACAATCCACTAGAGATATTAGTCCACTAGTGGGATACAGGCCACTAGAGGTATATAATCCCATAGATGTATATAGTTCACTAGAGGGATACAGTCCACAAGAGGTATATAATCCACTAGAAGTATATAGTCCACTAGAGGGATAGAGACCACTAGAGAGATACAATCCACTTGATATATATATTCCACTAGAGGGATACAGTCCACTAGAGGGATACAGTCCACTAGAGGTATACAGTCCACTAGCGGGATACAGTACAACAGATGTATATAGTCCACTAGTGGGATACAGTCCAATAGATGTATATAGTCCACTAATTGGATACAGCCCACTAGAGAGATACAGCCCACTATTGGATACAGTGCACTAGAGGTATATAATCCACTAGATGTATATAGTCCAATAGTGGAATACAGTACACTAGTGGGATAAAGTCCACTAGAGAGATACAGCCCACAAGAGGGATACAGTCCACTAGAGGGATACAGTCCACTAGAGATATATAGTCCACTAAAGGTATATAGTCCACTAGTGGTATACAGTCCACTAGAGGTGAATAGTCCACTAGCGGAATACAGTCCACTAGAGGTATTAGTCCACTAATGGGATACAGTCAACTAGAGGTATATTCTTCTTCTTCTTCTTTCGTTCCCTTGAAACATGTCTATATCTGTAATTCTGTCTCCTTAATAAAACTCACTGTCTTTTGTAGTTCATACAGTGTCCCATAGAGCTTTGATTCCAGTGTTGTTTCCTCTGGCCAATATGTCTGCCTCAGCGTTTCATGCTCAGAACACTCTTGAAGTATATGTTTGGCACTCTGTGCTGCCTGTCCACATGTACACATGGCCGTGTTGCCAATCTTGAACTTTGTATACATGTGACTGCGGAGTCGGTTGTGTCCTGTTCTGAGACGTAGAATTATAACTTGTTCTGATCTGTTCATATTGTGATAGTCATCTTGTGTTGGTGTTTGTGGCTTTCTTATTGACTTGATCATATGTTTTTTCTGATGGTAGGTGATTGGTATATCTGGTTGGTCTTCGGCAGCACCTTCCTTAGCCAGTTGGTCTGCTTTTTCATTTCCTGGTATTCCACAGTGAGAGGGTATCCACTGCATGGTTACCCTATACTGGTAAGACAATTCGCTAAGTAGTTTTTGCAAGTCTGTTAGTTTTCCAGACTGGAGAGCTTGAAGCACTGACCTTGCATCTGTCAGGAATACCACAGGCTGTAGGTCAGAGTTGGAGTTCAGCAGTTTTTTAGCTGCCACACTAATTGCCTGGATTTCTGCATCATAATTATTGCAGAATTTTCCTGTCGGTGTTCTGATTGTATCTCTAGGCTTGTGTGGATATTCTATATATACACCTGCACCTCCATTCCTCACAGCATTCTGTGCTGACCCATCTGTGTACACTCTGACCCATATATCTTGTGGATATTCCTCATCCAGGAAACTGAGGGTGACTGTCATTCGCTGCACACTGTTCTGTTCGTCCTCGCTTAGTATTCCTTTCACATGGGTCTGAATGTATATTGGCATTCCATGGCTTTCACTCCACGGGGTTTGCTCTGGTACAGACCTCAAGGGGCTGTCAACTTCAGGTAGGTCTGTAAGTTGTCCACGGAGTCGTTTAGCTTGATGGATAAAGCTGCTCCTTTTCAGTCGTCCCATTGCTAGATTTTGGAATCTTTCCTTCATTGGATGACTTGGCATACACTGAAACTTTTCTGCTTGAATTAGTACTTTTGTGTCTCTGCGTTCGCCAAGTGTTTGCATTCTTCCCATTTTCTGCATCTCTGCTATGGGTGTTGATTTCATTGCTCCCAACATTATTCTAAGTGCCTGGTTTTGCACTTTATCTAGATCTTGTAATGTGGTGTTTGATGCAGGACACCACGCAGCTGAACCGTATTCCAGGTGTGGTCTTATGCCTTGCTGGTAAACTTTACTGAGTATATTTCCACTGGCTCCCCATGTGGTTCCACTTAGTTTTCTCAGGATAGCTAGCTTCCTCCTGGCTTTTGTTGTTGCTTTGTTTATGTGCTGCTTCCATGTCAGCTTATCATCAAAAGTAACTCCGAGGTATGTGGGTTGTTTGTCTTCTTTCAAGAGCTCTCCATCTATCTTGATATGACCAGCTTTTTGTTTTGGTGAGAGGGTAAAGAGTGTAGTGCTGCACTTATCTGTGTTAATGCTGACGCACCATCTATTAGCCCATAAGGTTAGGGCATCGATAGCTCTTTGTATTTGTTTAGTGGCCACTGTTGCATGTTCTTCCGTGCACCAGATCACCAGGTCGTCAGCATACATTGCCACTTTGATCCTGTGTGGTAGTTCCGCAACTAGGTCATTGATGTAAACCAAGAAAAGTGTGGGTGACAGGACTCCTCCCTGGGGGACTCCATGACGCAGTAGAACTTTCTTGCTCTTGCGACCATCTAATTGTACCCTGGCTCTTCTATTATGCAGGTATGCTTTTACCCATTTGTACATTCTTGAGCTAACCCTGCAATTTCTTAATTTCTTTAGGAGCCCTTCTTTCCAGACCTTATCAAATGCTTTCCTGAGGTCTATCCATGCTGCTAGTACCAGTTTCTTTTCTTGGAAGGCATCCTCAATCTCTTGGGAGAGGTAGGTTTGTGTTAGTAATACTAGAGGTATATAATCCCCTAGATGTATATAGTCCACTAGAGGGATAAAGTCCACTAGAGTTATACAGTCCACTAGAGGTGAAAAGTCCACTAGCGGAATACAGTCCATAAGAGGTATTAGTCCACTAGTGGAATACAGGCCATTAGAGGTACATAATCCACGAGATGTATATAGTCCACTAGAGGGATAAAGTCCACTAGTTGTATATAGTCCAATACAGGGATACAGTCCACTAGAGTGATACAATCCACTAGATTTTTATAGTCCAATAGAGGGATCCAGTCCAATAAATGTATATAGTCCACTGTTGGAATACAGTCCACACGAGGTATTAGTCCACTAGTGGGATACAGTCCACTAGAGGTATATAATCCACTAGATGTATATAGTCCACTAGAGGGATAAATTCCACTAGAGGTATATAGTCCAATAGAGGGATACAGTCCACTAGTGGTAAACAGTCCACTAGATGTATAGTCCACTAGAGGGATACAGTCTACTAAAGGTATATAGTCCACTAGTGGTATACAGTCAAGTAGAGGTGAATAGTCCACTAGAGGATACACTAGAAGTATATAATCCACTAGAGGGATACAGTCCACTAGATGTATATAGTCTATAGTCCACTAGAGGGATACAGTCCACTAAAGGTATATAGTCCACTAGAGGTATACAGTCCACTAGCTGGATACAGTCCACTAGATGTGTTAGTCCACTATTGGGATACAGTCCACTAGAAGTATATAGTCTAATAGTTGGATACAGTACACTAGATGTATATAGTCCACTAGAGGGATTAGTCCACAAGTAGGATACAGTCCACTAGAAGTATATAATCCAGTAGATGTATATAGTCCACTAGAGGGATACAGTCAAATAGAGAGATACAGCCCACTATTGAATACAATCCACTAGATATATATATTCCACTAGAGGGATACAGTCCACTAGAAGGATACAGTCTACTAAAGGTATATAGTCCACTAGTGGTATACAGTCCACTAGAGGTGAATAGTCCACTAGAGTGATACAGTCCACTAGAGGTATTAGTCCAGTAGTGGTATACAGGCCACTAGAGGTATATAATCCACTAGATGTATACAGTCCACTAGAGGTATAGCAAACTAGAGGGATACGGTGCACTAGAGGGATTCAGTCCACTAGAGGGATACAGTCCACTAGAGAGAGATAGCCCACTAGATGGATACATTCCACTAGAGGTATACAGTCCACAAGACGTATACAGTCCACTAGAGGTATACATTCCACTGGAGGTATACAGTCCACTAGAGAGATACATCCACTAGCGGGATACAGTCCACTAGAGGTATATAATACACTAGAGGGATACAGTCCACTAGAGAGATACAGTGCACTAGAGGTATTAGTCCACTAGTAGGATACAGTCCACAATAGGTATATAATCCACTAGATGTATATAGTCCACTAGTGGGATACAGTCCACTAGATGTATATAGTCGAATAGTGGGATACAGTCCACTAGATGTATATAGTCCACTAGATGTATATAGTCCACTAGACGGATAGTCCACTAGAGGGATAAAATCCACTAGATGTATATAGTCCACTAAAGGGATACAGCCCACAAGAGGTATATAATCCACTAGAAGTATATAGTCCACTAGAGGGATAGAGACCACTAGAGAGATACAATCCACTCGATATATATATTCCACTAGAGGGATACAGTCCATTATAGGGATACAGTCCACTAGAGGTATACAGTCCACTAGCGGGATACAGTTCAATAGATGTATATAGTCCACTAGTGGGATACAGTTAAATAGATGTATATAGTCCACTAGCGGGATACAGTCCAACAGATGTATATAGTCCACTAGTGGGATACAGTTAAATAGATGTATATAGTCCACTACTTGGTTACAGCCCACTAGAGAGATACAGCCCACTATTGAATACAATCCATTAGATATATATATTCCACTAGAGGTATACAGCCCACTATTGGATACAGTTCACTAGAGGTATATAATCTACTAGATGTATATAGTCCAATAGTGGAATACAGTCCACTAGATGTATATAGTCCACTTTAGGGATTAGACCACAAGTGTGATACAGTCCACTAGAGGGATACAGTCCAATAAATGTATATAGTCCACTAGTGGAATACAGTACACTAGTGGGATACAGTCCACTAGAGGGATACAGTCCACTAGAGATATATAGTCCACTAAAGGTATATAGTCCACTAGTGGTATACAGTCCACTAGAGGTGAATAGTCCACTAGCGGGATACAGTGCACTAGAGGTATTAGTCCACTAGTGGGATACAGGCCACTAGAGGTATATAATCCCCTAGATGTGTATAGTCCACTAGAGGGATAAAGTCCACTAGAGGTATATAATCTACTAGATGTATATAGTCCACTAGAGGGATACAGTCCACTAAAGGGATACATTCTACTAAATGTAAATAGTCCAATAGAGTGATACAGTCCACTAGAGGTGAATATTCCACTAGAGGGATAAAGTCCACTAGAAGTATATAATCCACTAGAGGGATACAGTCCACTAGATGTATATAGTCTATAGTCCACTAGTGGAATACAGTCCACTAAAGGTATATAGTCCACTAGTGGTATACAGTCCACTAGAGGTGAATAGTCCAATAGCGGGATACATTACACAATAGGTATTAGTCCAGTAGTGGTATACAGGCCAATAGAGGTATATAATCCACTAGAGGTATAGCAAATTAGACGGATACATTCCACTAGAGGTATACAGTCAACAAGACGTATACAGTCCACTAGAGGTATACAGACCACTAGAGGTATACATTCCACTAGAGGTATACAGTCCACTAGAGAGATACATCCACTAGAGGGATACAGTCCACTAGAGGCATTATTCCACTAGTGGGATACAGTTCACTAGAGAGATATAGCCCACAAGAGGGATACAGTCCACTAGAGGGATACAGTCCACTAAAGGTATATAGTCCACTAGTGGTATACAGTCCACTAGAGGGATTATTCCACAAGTGAGATACAGTCCAATACAGGTATATAATCTACTAGATGTATATAGTCCACTAGATGGATAGTCCACTAGAGAGATAAAATCCACTAGAAGTATATAGTCCACTAAAGGGATACAGCCCACTAGAGACATACAGTCCACTATTTTTATACAATCCACTAGAGAGATACATCCACTAGAGGTATACAATCCACTAGAGAGATACATCCACTAGAGGTATAAAGTCCACTAGAGAGATATATTCACTAGCGGGATACAGTCCACTGGAGGCATTAGTGCACTAGTGGGATACAGTCCACAAGAGGTATATAAAACACTAGAGGGATACAGTCCACTAGAGAGATACAATCCACTAGATATATATATTCCACTAGAGGTATACAATCCACTATAGATATTAGTCCACTAGTGGGATACAGGCCACTAGAGGTATATAATCCCATAGATGTATATAGTTCATTAGAGGGATACAGTCCATAAGAGGTATATAATCCACTAGAAGTATATAGTCCACTAGAGGGATAGAGACCACTAGAGAGATACAATCCACTCGATATATATATTCCACTAGAGGGATACAGTCCACTAGAGGTATACAGTCCACTAGAGGTATACAGTCCACTAGCGGGATACAGTCCAACAGATGTATATAGTCCACTAGTGGGATACAGTCCAATAGATGTATATAGTCCACTACTTGGATACAGCCCACTAGAGAGATACAGCCCACTATTGAATACAATCCATTAGATATATATATTCCACTAGAGGTATACAGTCCACTAGCGGGATACAGTCCACTAGATGTATTAGTCCACTATTGGGATACAGTCCACTAGATGTATATAGTCCACTAGATGTATATAGTCCAATAGACGGATAGTCCACTAGAGGGATAAATTCCACTAGATGTATATAGTCCACTAAAGGGATACAGCCCACTAGAGATATACAGTACACTAGAGGTATACAGTCCACTGGAGGTATACAATCCACTAGAGATATTAGCCCACTAGTGGGATACAGGCCCCTAGAGGTATATAGTTCACTAGAGGGATACAGTCTACAAGAGATATACAGTCCACTAGAGGGATAGAGACCACTAGAGATATACAATCCACTAGATATATCTATTCCACTAGAGGGATACAGTCCATTAGAGGGATACAGTCCACTAGAGGTATACAGTCCACTAGCGGGATACAGTCCAACAGATGTATATAGTCCACTAGTGGGATACAGTCCAATAGATGTATATAGTCCACTACTTGGTTACAGCCCACTAGAGAGATACAGCCCACTATTGAATACAATCCATTAGATATATATATTCCACTAGAGGTATACAGTCCACTAGCGGGATACAGTCCACTAGATGTATTAGTCCACTATTGGGATACAGTCCACTAGAAGTATATAATCCACTAGATGTATATAGTCCAATAGTGGAATACAGTCCACTAGATGTATATAGTCCACTTTAGGGATTAGACCACAAGTGTGATACAGTCCACTAGAAGTATATAATCCACTAGATGTATATAGTCCACTAGAGGGATACAGTCCAATAAATGTATATAGTCCACTAGTGGGATACAGTACACTAGTGGGATAAAGTCCACTAGAGAGATACAGCCCACTAGAGGGATACAGTCCACTAGAGGGATACAGTCCACTAGAGGTATATAATCCAATAGATGTATATAGTCCACTAGTGGTATACAGTCCACAAGAGGTGAATAGTCCACTAGAGGGATACAGTCCACTAGAAGTATATAATACACTAGAGGGATACAGTCCACTAGATGTATATAGTCTATAGTCCACTAGTGGAATACAGTCCACTAAAGGTATATAGTCCACTAGTGGTATACAGTCCACTAGAGGTGAATAGTCCACTAGAGGGATACATTCCACTAGAGGTATTAGTCCAGTAGTGGTATACAGGCCAATAGAGGTATATAATCTACTAGAGGTATAGCAAATTAGACGGATACATTAAACTAGAGGTATACAGTCCACAAGACGTATACAGTCCACTAGAGGTATACAGTCCACTAGAGGTATACATTCCACTAGAGGTATACAGTCCACTAGAGGTATAAAGTCCACTAGAGAGATACATCCACTATAGGTATAAAGTCCACTAGAGAGATACATCCACTAGCAGGATACAGTCCACTAGAGGATTTAGTGCACTAGTGTGATACAGTCCACAAGAAGTATATAATCCACTAGAGGGATACAGTCCACTAGAGGCATTAGTCCACTAGAGGGATACAGTTCACTAGAGAGATATAGCCCACAAGAGGGATACAGTCCACTAGAGGGATACAGTCCACTAAAGGTATATAGTCCACTAGAGGAATAAAGTCCACTAGAGGTATATAGTCCACTAGATGTATATAGTCCAATAGAGGGATACAGTCCACTAGTGGTATACTGTCCACTAGATGTATATAGTCTATAGTCCACTAGAAGGATACAGTCTACTAAAGGTATATAGTCTACTAGTGGTATACAGTCTACTAGAGGTGAATAGTCCACTAGAGGGATACAGTCCACTAGCAGTATATAGTCTATAGTACACTATAGGGATACAGTCCACAAAAGGTATATAGTCCACTAGTGGTATACAGTCCACTAGAGGTGAATAGTCCACTAGCAGGATACATTCCATTAGAGGTATTAGTCCAGTAGTGGTATACAGGCCACTAGAGGTATATAATCCACTAGATGTATACAGTCCACTAGAGGTATAAAGTCCACTAGAGGTATAAAGTCCACTAGAGAGATACATTCACTAGCGGGATACAGTCCACTGGAGGCATTAGTGCACTAGTGGGATACAGTCCACAAGAGGTATATAAAACACTAGAGGGATACAGTCCACTAGAGAGATACAATCCACTAGATATATATATTCCCCTAGAGGTATACAATCCACTAGAGATATTAGTCCACTAGTGGGATACAGGCCACTAGAGGTATATAATCCCATAGATGTATATAGTTCACTAGAGGGATACAGTCCACAAGAGGTATATAATCCACTAGAAGTATATAGTCCACTAGAGGGATAGAGACCACTAGAGAGATACAATCCACTCGATATATATATTCCACTAGCGGGATACATTCCACTAGAGGTATTAGCCCAGTAGTGGTATACAGGCCAATAGAGGTATATAATCTACTAGAGGTATAGCAAATTAGACGGATACATTAAACTAGAGGTATACAGTCCACAAGACGTATACAGTCCACTAGAGGTATACAGTCCACTGGAGGTATACATTCCACTAGAGGTATACAGTCCACTAGAGGTATAAAGTCCACTAGAGAGATACATCCACTATAGGTATAAAGTCCACTAGAGAGATACATCCACTAGCGGGATACAGTCCACTAGAGAATTTAGTGCACTAGTGGGATACAGTCCACAAGAGGTATATAATCCACTAGAGGGATACAGTCCACTAAAGGTATATAGTCCACTAGTGGTATACAGTCCACTAGAGGTGAATAGTCCACTAGCGGAATACAGTCCACTAGAGGTATTAGTCCACTAGTGGGATACAGTCCACTAGAGGCATATAATGCCCTAGATGTATATAGTCCACTAGAGGGATAAAGTCCACTAGAGGTATATAGTCCACTAGATGTATATAGTCCAATAGAGGGATACAGTCCACTAGTGGTATACAGTCCACTAGATGTATATAGACTATAGTCCACTAGAAGGATACAGTCTACTAAAGGTATATAGTCCACTAGTGGTATACAGTCTACTAGAGGTGAATAGTCCACTAGAGGGATACAGTCCACTAGCAGTATATAGTCTATAGTACACTATAGGGATACAGTCCACAAAAGGTATATAGTCCACTAGTGGTATACAGTCCACTAGAGGTGAATAGTCCACTGGATGTATACAGTCCACTAGAGGTATAAAGTCCACTAGAGGTATAAAGTCCAGTAGAGAGATACATTCACTAGCGGGATACAGTCCACTGGAGGCATTAGTGCACTAGTGGGATACAGTCCACAAGAGGTATATAAAACACTAGAGGGATACAGTCCACTAGAGAGATACAATCCACTAGATATATATATTCCACTAGAGGTATACAATCCACTAGAGATATTAGTCCACTAGTAGGATACAGGACACTAGAGGTATATAATCCCATAAATGTATATAGTTCACTAGAGGGATACAGTCCACAAGAGGTATATAATCCACTAGAAGTATATAGTCCACTAGAGGGATAGAGACCACTAGAGAGATACAATCCACTCGATATATATATTCCACTAGCGGGATACATTCCACTAGAGGTATTAGTCCAGTAGTGGTATACAGGCCAATAGAGGTATATAATCTACTAGAGGTATAGCAAATTAGACGGATACATTAAACTAGAGGTATACAGTCCACAAGACGTATACAGTCCACTAGAGGTATACAGTCCACTAGAGGTATACATTCCACTAGAGGTATACAGTCCACTAGAGGTATAAAGTCCACTAGAGAGATACATCCACTATAGGTATAAAGTCCACTAGAGAGATACATCCACTAGCGGGATACAGTCCACTAGAGGATTTAGTGCACTAGTGGGATACAGTCCACAAGAGGTATATAATCCACTAGAGGGATACAGTCCACTAGAGGCATTAGTCCACTAGAGAGATATAGCCCACAAGAGGGATACAGTCCACTAGAGGGATACAGTCCACTAAAGGTATATAGTCCACTAGTGCTATACAGTCCACTAGAGGTGAATAGTCCACTAGCGGAATACAGTCCACTAGAGGTATTAGTCCACTAGTGGGATACAGTCCACTAGAGGCATATAATGCCCTAGATGTATATAGTCCACTAGAGGGATAAAGTCCACTAGAGGTATATAGTCCACTAGAAGTATATAGTCCAATAGAGGGATACAGTCCACTAGTGGTATACAGTCCACTAGATGTATATAGTCTATAGTCCACTAGAAGGATACAGTCTACCAAAGGTATATAGTCCACTAGTGGTATACAGTCTACTAGAGGTGAATAGTCCACATGAGGGATACAGTCCACTAGGGGTATTAGTCCAGTAGTGGTATACAGGCCACTAGAGGTATATAATCCACTAGATGTATACAGTACACTAGAGGTATACAGTATACTAGAGGCATACAGTGTACTAGAGGGATACAGTCCACTAGAGAGATATAGCCCACTAGACGGATACATTCCACTAGAGGTATACAGTCCACAAGACGTATACAGTCCACTAGAGGTATACAGTCCACTAGAGGTATACATTCCACTAGAGGTATACATTCCACTAGAGGTATACAGTCCACTAGAGGTATAAAGTCCACTAGAGGTATAAAGTCCACTAGAGAGATACATCCACTAGCGGGATACAGTCTACTAGAGGCATTAGTGCACTAGTGGGATACAGTCTACAAGAGGTATATAATACACTAGAGGGATACAGTCCACTAGAGAGATACAATCCACTAGATATATATATTCCACTAGAGGTATACAATCCACTAGAGATATTAGTCCACTAGTGGGATACAGGCCACTAGAGGTATATAATCCCATAGATGTATATAGTTCATTAGAGGGATACAGTCCACAAGAGGTATATAATCCACTAGAAGTATATAGTCCACTAGAGGGATAGAGACCACTAGAGAGATACAATCCACTCGATATATATATTCCACTAGAGGGATACAGTCCATTAGAGGGATACAGTCCACTAGAGGTATACAGTCCACTAGCGGGATACAGTCCAACAGATGTATATAGTCCACTAGTGGGATACAGTCCAATAGATGTATATAGTCCACTACTTGGATACAGCCCACTAGAGAGATACAGCCCACTATTGAATACAATCCATTAGATATATATATTCCACTAGAGGTATACAGTCCACTAGCGGGATAGAGTCCACTAGATGTATTAGTCCACTATTGGGATACAGTCCACTAGATGTATATAGTCCACTAGATGTATATAGTCCAATAGACAGATAGTCCACTAGAGGGATAAATTCCACTAGATGTATATAGTCCACTAAAGGGATACAGCCCACTAGAGATATACAGTCCACTAGAGGTATACAGTCCACTGGAGGTATACAATCCACTAGAGATATTAGTCCACTAGAGAGATACATCCACTAGCGGGATACAGTCCACTAGAGGATTTAGTGTACTAGTGGGATACAGTCCACAAGAGGTATATAATCCACTAGAGGGATACAGTCCACTAGAGGCATTAGTCCACTAGAGGGATACAGTTCACTAGAGAGATATAGCCCACAAGAGGGATACAGTCCACTAAAGGTATATAGTCCACTAGTGGTATACAGTCCACTAGAGGTGAATAGTCCACTAGCGGAATACAGTCCACTAGAGGTATTAGTCCACTAGTGGGATACAGTCCACTAGAGGCATATAATGCCCTAGATGTATATAGTCCACTAGAGGGATAAAGTCCACTAGAGGTATATAGTCCACTAGAAGTATATAGTCCAATAGAGGGATACAGTCCACTAGTGGTATACAGTCCACTAGATGTATATAGTCTATAGTCCACTAGAAGGATACAGTCTACAAAAGGTATATAGTCCACTAGTGGTATACAGTCTACTAGAGGTGAATAGTCCACTAGAGGGATACAGTCCACTAGCAGTATATAATCCAGTAGTGGTATACAGGCCACTAGAGGTATATAATCCACTAGATGTATACAGTCCACTAGAGGTATAGCAAACTAGAGGGATACAGTGCACTAGAGGGATACAGTGCACTAGAGGGATACAGTCCACTAGAGAGATATAGCCCACTAGACGGATACATTCCACTAGAGGTATACAGTCCACAAGACGTATACAGTCCACTAGAGGTATGCAGTCCACTAGAGGTATACATTCCACTAGAGGTATAAAGTCCACTAGAGGTATAAAGTCTACTAGAGATATACATCCACTAGTGGGATACAGTCTACAAGAGGTATATAATACACTAGAGGGATACAGTCCACTAGAGAGATACAATCCACTAGATATATATATTCCACTACAGGGATACAGTGCACTAGAGGTATTAGTCCACTAGTGGGATACAGTCCACAATAGGTATATAATCCACTAGATGTATATAGTCCACTAGTGGGATACAGTCCACTAGATGTATATAGTCAAATAGTGGGATATAGTCCACTAGATGTATATAGTCCACTAGAGGGATTATTCCACAAGTGAGATACAGTCCAATACAGGTATATAATCTACTAGATGTATATAGTCCACTAGATGGATAGTCCACTAGAGAGATAAAATCCACTAGAAGTATATAGTCCACAAAAGGGAAACAGCCCACTAGAGATATACAGTCCACTATTTTTATACAATCCACTAGAGAGATATATCCCACTACAGGTATACAGTCCACTAGAGGTACACAATCCACTAGAGATATTAGTGCACTAGTGGGATACAGGCCACTAGAGGTATATAATCCCATAGATGTATATAGTTCACTAGAGGGATACAGTCCACAAGAGGTATATAATCCACTAGAAGTATATAGTCCACTAGAGGGATAGAGACCACTAGAGAGATACAATCCACTAGATATATATATTCCACTAGAGGGATACAGTCCATTAGAGGGATATAGTCCACTAGAGGTATACAGTCAACTAGCGGGATACAGTCCAACAGATGTATATAGTCCACTAGTGGGATACAGTCCAATAGATGTATATAGTCCACTACTTGGATACAGCCCACTAGAGAGATACAGCCCACTATTGAATACAATCCATTAGATATATATATTCCACTAGAGGTATACAGTCCACTAGCGGGATACAGTCCACTAGATGTATTAGTCCACTATTGGGATACAGTCCACTAGATGTATATAGTCCAATAGTGGAATACAGTCCACTAGATGAATATAGTCCACTTTAGGGATTAGACCACAAGTGTGATACAGTCCACTAGAGGTATATAATCCACTAGATGTATATATTCCACTAGAGGGATACAGTCCAATAAATATATATAGTCCACTAGTGGGATACAGTACACTAGTGGGATAAAGACCACTAGAGAGATACAGCCCACTAAAGGTATATAGTCCACTAGTGGTATACAGTCCACTAGAGGTGAATAGTCCACTAGAGGGATACAGTCCACTAGAGGTATTATTCCACTAGTGGGATACAGGCCACTAGAGGGAAACAGTCTACTAGAGGGATACATTCTACTAAATGTAAATAGTCCAATAGAGGGATACAGTCCACTAGAGGTGAATAGTACACTAGCGGGATACATTCCAATAGAGGTATTAGTCCAGTAGTGGTATACAGGCCAATAGAGGTATATAATCCACTAGAGGTATAGCAAATTAGACGGATACATTCCACTAGAGGTATACAGTCCACAAGACGTATACAGTACACTAGAGGTACACAGTCCACAAGAGGTATACATTCCACTAGAGGTATACAGTCCACTAGAGGTATAAAGTCCACTAGAGAGATACATCCACTAGAGGTATAAAGTCCACTTGAGAGATTCATCCACTAGCGAGATACATCCACTAGCGGAATACAGTCCACTAGAGGCATTAGTGCACTAGTGGGATACAGTCCACAAGAGGTATATAATCCACTAGAGGGATACAGTCCACTAGAGGCATATAATGCCCTAGATGTATATAGTCCACTAGAGCGATAAAGTCCACTAGAGGTATATAGTCCACTAGATGTATATAGTCCAATAGAGGGATACAGTCCACTAGTGGTATATAGTCCACTAGATGTATATAGTCCACTAGAGAGATAGAGACCACTAGAGATATACAATCCACTAGATATATCTATTCCACTAGAGGGATACAGTCCATTAGAGGGATACAGTCCACTAGAGGTATACAGTCCACTAGCGGGATACTGTCCAACAGATGTATATAGTCCACTACTTGGATACAGCCCACTAGAGAGATACAGCCCACTATTGAATACAATCCATTAGATATATATATTCCACTAGAGGTATACAGTCCACTAGCGGGATACAGTCCACTAGATGTATTAGTCCACTATTGGGATACAGTCCACTAGAAGTATATAATCCACTAGATGTATATAGTCCAATAGTGGAATACAGTCCACTAGATGTATATAGTCCACTTTAGGGATTAGACCACAAGTGTCATACAGTCCACTAAAAGTCTATAATAATCCACTAGATGTATATAGTCCACTAGAGGGATACAGTACACTAGCGGGATAAAGTCCACTAGAGAGATACAGCCCACTAGAGATATATAGTCCAATAAAGGTATATAGTCCACTAGTGGTATAAAGTCCACTAGAGGTGAATAGTCGACTAGCGGGATACAGTCCACTAGAATTATTAGTCCACCAGTGGGATACAGGCCACTAGAGGTATATCCCCTAGATGTGTATAGTCCACTAGAGGGATAAAGTCCACTAGAGGTATATAATCCAATAGATGTATATAGTCCACTAGTGGTATACAGTCCACTAGAGGTGAATAGTCCACTAGAGGGATACAGTCCACTAGAAGTATATAATCCACTAGTGGAATACAGTCCACTAAAGGTATATAGTCCACTAGAGGTGAATAGTCCACTAGCGGGATACATTCCACTAGAGGTATTAGTCCAGTAGTGGTATACAGGCCAATAGAGGTATATAATCCACTAGAGGTATAGCAAATTAGACGGATACATTCCACTAGAGGTATACGGTCCACAAGACGTATACAGTCCACTAGAGGTATACAGTCCACTAGAGGTATACATTCCACTAGAGGTATACAGTCCACTAGAGGTATAAAGTCCACTAGAGAGATACATCCACTATAGGTATAAAGTCCACTAGAGAGACACATCCACTAGCGGGATACAGTCCACTAGAGGCATTAGTGCACTAGTGAGATACAGTCCACTAGAGAGATATAGCCCACAAGAGGTATATAATCCACTAGAGGGATACAGTCCACTAGAGGCATTAGTCCACTAGAGGGATAAAGTTCACTAGAGAGATATAGCCCACAAGAGGTATACAGTCCACTAGAGGGATACAGTCCACTAAAGGTATATAGTCCACTAGAGGTGAATAGTCCACTAGTGGTATACAGTCCACTAGAGGTATTAGTCCACTAGTGGGATACAGTCCACTAGAGGCATATAATGCCCTAGATGTATATAGTCCACTACAGGGATAAAGTCAACTAGAGGTATATAGTCCACTAGATGTATATAGTCCAATAAAGGGATACAGTCCACTAGTGGTATACAGTCCACTAGATGTATATAGTCTATAGTCCACTAGAAGGATACAGTCTAGTAAAGGTATATAGTCCACTATTGGTGTACAGTCCACTAGAGGTGAATAGTCCACTAGAGGGATACAGTCCACGAGCAGTATATAATCCACTAGAGGGATACAGTCCACTTGATGTATATAGTCTATAGTACACTATAGGGATACAGTCCACAAAAGGTATATAGTCCACTAGTGGTATACCGTCCACTAGAGGTGAATAGTCCACTAGCGGGATACATTCCACTAGAGGTATATAATCCACTAGATGTATACAGTCCACTAGAGGTATAGCAAACTAGAGAGATACAGTGCACTAGAGGGATACAGTCCACTTATGGGATACAGTCCACTAGAGAGATATAGCCCACTAGACGGATACATTCCACTAGAGGTATACAGTCCACAAGACGTATACAGTCCACTAGATGTATACAGTCCACTAGAGGTATACATTCCACTAGAGGTATACAGTCCACTAGAGGTATAAAGTCCACTAGAGGTATAAAGTCCACTAGAGAGATACATCCACTAGCGGGATACAGTCCACTAGAGGCATTAGTGCACTAGTGGGATACAGTCTACAAGAGGTATATAATACACTAGAGGGATACAGTCCACTAGAGAGATACAATCAACTAGATATATATATTCCACTACAGGGATACAGTGCACTAGAGGCATTAGTCCACTAGCGGAATACAGTCCACTAGAGGTATTAGTCCACTAGTGGGATACAGTCCACTAGAGGCATATAATGCCCTAGATGTATATAGTCCACTAGAGGGATACAGTCCACTAGTGGTATACAGTCCACTAGATGTATATAGTCTATAGTCCACTAGAAGGATACAGTCTACAAAAGGTATATAGTCCACTAGTGGTATACAGTCTACTAGAGGTGAATAGTCCACTAGAGGGATACAGTCCACTAGCAGTATATAATCCAGTAGTGGTATACAGGCCACTAGAGGTATATAATCCACTAGATGTATACAGTCCACTAGAGGTATAGCAAACTAGAGGGATACAGTGCACTAGAGGGATACAGTGCACTAGAGGGATACAGTCCACTAGAGAGATATAGCCCACTAGACGGATACATTCCACTAGAGGTATACAGTCCACAAGACGTATACAGTCCACTAGAGGTATGCAGTCCACTAGAGGTATACATTCCACTAGAGGTATAAAGTCCACTAGAGGTATAAAGTCCACTAGAGATATACATCCACTAGTGGGATACAGTCTACAAGAGGTATATAATACACTAGAGGGATACAGTCCACTAGAGAGATACAATCCACTAGATATATATATTCCACTACAGGGATACAGTGCACTAGAGGTATTAGTCCACTAGTGGGATACAGTCCACAATAGGTATATAATCCACTAGATGTATATAGTCCACTAGTGGGATACAGTCCACTAGATGTATATAGTCAAATAGTGGGATATAGTCCACTAGATGTATATAGTCCACTAGAGGGATTATTCCACAAGTGAGATACAGTCCAATACAGGTATATAATCTACTAGATGTATATAGTCCACTAGATGGATAGTCCACTAGAGAGATAAAATCCACTAGAAGTATATAGTCCACAAAAGGGAAACAGCCCACTAGAGATATACAGTCCACTATTTTTATACAATCCACTAGAGAGATACATCCCACTACAGGTATACAGTCCACTAGAGGTACACAATCCACTAGAGATATTAGTGCACTAGTGGGATACAGGCCACTAGAGGTATATAATCCCATAGATGTATATAGTTCACTAGAGGGATACAGTCCACAAGAGGTATATAATCCACTAGAAGTATATAGTCCACTAGAGGGATAGAGACCACTAGAGAGATACAATCCACTAGATATATATATTCCACTAGAGGGATACAGTCCATTAGAGGGATATAGTCCACTAGAGGTATACAGTCAACTAGCGGGATACAGTCCAACAGATGTATATAGTCCACTAGTGGGATACAGTCCAATAGATGTATATAGTCCACTACTTGGATACAGCCCACTAGAGAGATACAGCCCACTATTGAATACAATCCATTAGATATATATATTCCACTAGAGGTATACAGTCCACTAGCGGGATACAGTCCACTAGATGTATTAGTCCACTATTGGGATACAGTCCACTAGATGTATATAGTCCAATAGTGGAATACAGTCCACTAGATGAATATAGTCCACTTTAGGGATTAGACCACAAGTGTGATACAGTCCACTAGAGGTATATAATCCACTAGATGTATATATTCCACTAGAGGGATACAGCCCACTAAAGGTATATAGTCCACTAGTGGTATACAGTCCACTAGAGGTGAATAGTCCACTAGAGGGATACAGTCCACTAGAGGTATTATTCCACTAGTGGGATACAGGCCACTAGAGGGAAACAGTCTACTAGAGGGATACATTCTACTAAATGTAAATAGTCCAATAGAGGGATACAGTCCACTAGAGGTGAATAGTACACTAGCGGGATACATTCCAATAGAGGTATTAGTCCAGTAGTGGTATACAGGCCAATAGAGGTATATAATCCACTAGAGGTATAGCAAATTAGACGGATACATTCCACTAGAGGTATACAGTCCACAAGACGTATACAGTACACTAGAGGTATACAGTCCACAAGAGGTATACATTCCACTAGAGGTATACAGTCCACTAGAGGTATAAAGTCCACTAGAGAGATACATCCACTAGAGGTATAAAGTCCACTTGAGAGATTCATCCACTAGCGAGATACATCCACTAGCGGAATACAGTCCACTAGAGGCATTAGTGCACTAGTGGGATACAGTCCACAAGAGGTATATAATCCACTAGAGGGATACAGTCCACTAGAGGCATATAATGCCCTAGATGTATATAGTCCACTAGAGCGATAAAGTCCACTAGAGGTATATAGTCCACTAGATGTATATAGTCCAATAGAGGGATACAGTCCACTAGTGGTATATAGTCCACTAGATGTATATAGTCCACTAGAGGGATAGAGACCACTAGAGATATACAATCCACTAGATATATCTATTCCACTAGAGGGATACAGTCCATTAGAGGGATACAGTCCACTAGAGGTATACAGTCCACTAGCGGGATACAGTCCAACAGATGTATATAGTCCACTAGTGGGATACAGTCCAATAGATGTATATAGTCCACTACTTGGATACAGCCCACTAGAGAGATACAGCCCACTATTGAATACAATCCATTAGATATATATATTCCACTAGAGGTATACAGTCCACTAGCGGGATACAGTCCACTAGATGTATTAGTCCACTATTGGGATACAGTCCACTAGAAGTATATAATCCACTAGATGTATATAGTCCAATAGTGGAATACAGTCCACTAGATGTATATAGTCCACTTTAGGGATTAGACCACAAGTGTCATACAGTCCACTAAAAGTATATAATCCACTAGATGTATATAGTCCACTAGAGGGATACAGTACACTAGCGGGATAAAGTCCACTAGAGAGACACAGCCCACTAGAGATATATAGTCTAATAAAGGTATATAGTCCACTAGTGGTATACAGTCCACTAGAGGTGAATAGTCGACTAGCGGGATACAGTCCACTAGAATTATTAGTCCACCAGTGGGATACAGGCCACTAGAGGTATATCCCCTAGATGTGTATAGTCCACTAGAGGGATAAAGTCCACTAGAGGTATATAATCCAATAGATGTATATAGTCCACTAGTGGTATACAGTCCACTAGAGGTGAATAGTCCACTAGAGGGATACAGTCCACTAGAAGTATATAATCCACTAGTGGAATACAGTCCACTAAAGGTATATAGTCCACTAGAGGTGAATAGTCCACTAGCGGGATACATTCCACTAGAGGTATTAGTCCAGTAGTGGTATACAGGCCAATAGAGGTATATAATCCACTAGAGGTATAGCAAATTAGACGGATACATTCCACTAGAGGTATACGGTCCACAAGACGTATACAGTCCACTAGAGGTATACAGTCCACTAGAGGTATACATTCCACTAGAGGTATACAGTCCACTAGAGGTATAAAGTCCACTAGAGAGATACATCCCCTATAGGTATAAAGTCCACTAGAGAGACACATCCACTAGCGGGATACAGTCCACTAGAGGCATTAGTGCACTAGTGAGATACAGTCCACTAGAGAGATATAGCCCACAAGAGGTATATAATCCACTAGAGGGATACAGTCCACTAGAGGCATTAGTCCACTAGAGGGATAAAGTTCACTAGAGAGATATAGCCCACAAGAGGTATACAGTCCACTAGAGGGATACAGTCCACTAAAGGTATATAGTCCACTAGAGGTGAATAGTCCACTAGTGGTATACAGTCCACTAGAGGTATTAGTCCACTAGTGGGATACAGTCCACTAGAGGCATATAATGCCCTAGATGTATATAGTCCACTACAGGGATAAAGTCAACTAGAGGTATATAGTCCACTAGATGTATATAGTCCAATAAAGGGATACAGTCCACTAGTGGTATACAGTCCACTAGATGTATATAGTCTATAGTCCACTAGAAGGATACAGTCTAGTAAAAGTATATAGTCCACTATTGGTGTACAGTCCACTAGAGGTGAATAGTCCACTAGAGGGATACAGTCCATGAGCAGTATATAATCCACTAGAGGGATACAGTCCACTTGATGTATATAGTCTATAGTACACTATAGGGATACAGTCCACAAAAGGTATATAGTCCACTAGTGGTATACCGTCCACTAGAGGTGAATAGTCCACTAGCGGGATACATTCCACTAGAGGTATATAATCCACTAGATGTATACAGTCCACTAGAGGTATAGCAAACTAGAGAGATACAGTGCACTAGAGGGATACAGTCCACTTATGGGATACAGTCCACTAGAGAGATATAGCCCACTAGACGGATACATTCCACTAGAGGTATACAGTCCACAAGACGTATACAGTCCACTAGATGTATACAGTCCACTAGAGGTATACATTCCACTAGAGGTATACAGTCCACTAGAGGTATTAAGTCCACTAGAGGTATAAAGTCCACTAGAGAGATACATCCACTAGCGGGATACAGTCCACTAGAGGCATTAGTGCACTAGTGGGATACAGTCTACAAGAGGTATATAATACACTAGAGGGATACAGTCCACTAGAGAGATACAATCAACTAGATATATATATTCCACTACAGGGATACAGTGCACTAGAGGTATTAGTCCACTAGTGGGATACAGTCCACAATAGGTATATAATCCACTAGATGTATATAGTCCACTAGTGGGATACAGTCCACTAGATGTATATAGTCAAATAGTGGGATATAGTCCACTAGATGTATATAGTCCACTAGAGGGATTATTCCACAAGTGAGATACAGTCCAATACAGGTATATAATCTACTAGATGTATATAGTCCACTAGATGGATGGTCCACTAGAGAGATAAAATCCACTAGAAGTATATAGTCCACTAAAGGGATACAGCCCACTAGAGATATACAGTCCACTATTTTTATACAATCCACTAGAGGTATACAGTCCACTAGAGGTATACAGTCCACTAGAGGTATACAATCCACTAGAGATATTAGTCCACTAGTGGGATACAGGCCACTAGAGGTATATAATCCCATAGATGTATATAGTTCACTAGAGGGATACAGTCCACAAGAGGTATATAATCCACTAGAAGTATATAGTCCACTAGAGGGATAGAGACCATTAGAGAGATACAATCCACTAGATATATATATTCCACTAGAGGGATACAGTCCATTAGAGGGATACAGTCCACTAGAGGTATACAGTCAACTAGCGGGATACAGTCCAACAGATGTATATAGTCCACTAGTGGGATACAGTCCAATAGATGTATATAGTCCACTACTTGGATACAGCCCACTAGAGAGATACAGCCCACTATTGAATACAATCCATTAGATATATATATTCCACTAGAGGTATACAGTCCACTAGCGGGATACAGTCCACTAGATGTATTAGTCCACTAATGGGATACAGTCCACTAGATGTATATAGTCCAATAGTGGAATACAGTCCACTAGATGAATATAGTCCACTTTAGGGATTAGACCACAAGTGTGATACAGTCCACTAGAGGTATATAATCCACTAGATGTATATATTCCACTAGAGGGATACAGTAAAATAAATATATATAGTCCACTAGTGGGATACAGTACACTAGTGGGATAAAGACCACTAGAGAGATACAGCCCACTAGAGGGATACAGTCCACTAGAGGGATACAGTCCACTAGAGATATATAGTCCACTAAAGGTATATAGTCCACTAGTGGTATACAGTCCACTAGAGGTGAATAGTCCACTAGCGGGATACAGTCCACTAGAGGTATTATTCCACTAGTGGGATACAGGCCACTAGTGGGATACAGGCCACTAGAGGGATACATTCTACTAAATGTAAATAGTCCAATAGAGGGATACAGTCCACTAGTGGTATACAGTCAACTATATGTATATAGTCTATAGTCCACTAAAGGGATACAGTCTACTAAAGGTATATAGTCCACTAGTGGTATACAGTCCACTAGAGGTGAATAGTCCACTAGCGGGATACATTCCAATAGAGGTATTAGTCCAGTAGTGGTATACAGGCCACTAGAGGTATATAATCCACTAGATGTATACAGTCCACTAGAGGTATAGCAAACAAGAAGGATACAGTGCACTAGAGGGATACAGTCCACTAGAGGGATACAGTCCACTAGAGAGATATAGCCCACTAGACGGATACATTTCACTAGAGGTATACAGTCCACAAGACGTATACAGTCCACTAGATGAATACAGTCCACTAGAGGTATACATTCCACTAGAGGTATACAGTCCACTAGAGGTATGCATTCCACTAGAGGTATACAGTCCACTAGAGGTATAAAGTCCACTAGAGAGATACATCCACTATAGGTATAAAGTCCACTAGAGAGACACATCCACTAGCGGGATACAGTCCACTAGAGGCATTAGTGCACTAGTGAGATACAGTCCACTAGAGAGATATAGCCCACAAGAGGTATATAATCAACTAGAGGGATACAGTCCACTAGAGGCATTAGTCCACTAGAGGGATAAAGTTCACTAGAGAGATATAGCCCACAAGAGGTATACAGTCCACTAGAGGGATACAGTCCACTAAAGGTATATAGTCCACTAGAGGTGAATAGTCCACTAGTGGTATACAGTCCACTAGAGGTATTAGTCCACTAGTGGGATACAGTCCACTAGAGGCATATAATGCCCTAGATGTATATAGTCCACTACAGGGATAAAGTCAACTAGAGGTATATAGTCCACTAGATGTATATAGTCCAATAAAGGGATACAGTCCACTAGTGGTATACAGTCCACTAGATGTATATAGTCTATAGTCCACTAGAAGGATACAGTCTAGTAAAGGTATATAGTCCACTATTGGTGTACAGTCCACTAGAGGTGAATAGTCCACTAGAGGGATACAGTCCATGAGCAGTATATAATCCACTAGAGGGATACAGTCCACTTGATGTATATAGTCTATAGTACACTATAGGGATACAGTCCACAAAAGGTATATAGTCCACTAGTGGTATACCGTCCACTAGAGGTGAATAGTCCACTAGCGGGATACATTCCACTAGAGGTATATAATCCACTAGATGTATACAGTCCACTAGAGGTATAGCAAACTAGAGAGATACAGTGCACTAGAGGGATACAGTCCACTTATGGGATACAGTCCACTAGAGAGATATAGCCCACTAGACGGATACATTCCACTAGAGGTATACAGTCCACAAGACGTATACAGTCCACTAGATGTATACAGTCCACTAGAGGTATACATTCCACTAGAGGTATACAGTCCACTAGAGGTATTAAGTCCACTAGAGGTATAAAGTCCACTAGAGAGATACATCCACTAGCGGGATACAGTCCACTAGAGGCATTAGTGCACTAGTGGGATACAGTCTACAAGAGGTATATAATACACTAGAGGGATACAGTCCACTAGAGAGATACAATCAACTAGATATATATATTCCACTACAGGGATACAGTGCACTAGAGGTATTAGTCCACTAGTGGGATACAGTCCACAATAGGTATATAATCCACTAGATGTATATAGTCCACTAGTGGGATACAGTCCACTAGATGTATATAGTCAAATAGTGGGATATAGTCCACTAGATGTATATAGTCCACTAGAGGGATTATTCCACAAGTGAGATACAGTCCAATACAGGTATATAATCCACTAGAAGTATATAGTCCACTAAAGGGATACAGCCCACTAGAGATATACAGTCCACTATTTTTATACAATCCACTAGAGGTATACAGTCCACTAGAGGTATACAGTCCACTAGAGGTATACAATCCACTAGAGATATTAGTCCACTAGTGGGATACAGGCCACTAGAGGTATATAATCCCATAGATGTATATAGTTCACTAGAGGGATACAGTCCACAAGAGGTATATAATCCACTAGAAGTATATAGTCCACTAGAGGGATAGAGACCACTAGAGAGATACAATCCACTAGATATATATATTCCACTAGAGGGATACAGTCCATTAGAGGGATACAGTCCACTAGAGGTATACAGTCAACTAGCGGGATACAGTCCAACAGATGTATATAGTCCACTAGTGGGATACAGTCCAATAGATGTATATAGTCCACTACTTGGATACAGCCCACTAGAGAGATACAGCCCACTATTGAATACAATCCATTAGATATATATATTCCACTAGAGGTATACAGTCCACTAGCGGGATACAGTCCACTAGATGTATTAGTCCACTAATGGGATACAGTCCACTAGATGTATATAGTCCAATAGTGGAATACAGTCCACTAGATGAATATAGTCCACTTTAGGGATTAGACCACAAGTGTGATACAGTCCACTAGAGGTATATAATCCACTAGATGTATATATTCCACTAGAGGGATACAGTAAAATAAATATATATAGTCCACTAGTGGGATACAGTACACTAGTGGGATAAAGACCACTAGAGAGATACAGCCCACTAGAGGGATACAGTCCACTAGAGGGATACAGTCCACTAGAGATATATAGTCCACTAAAGGTATATAGTCCACTAGTGGTATACAGTCCACTAGAGGTGAATAGTCCACTAGCGGGATACAGTCCACTAGAGGTATTATTCCACTAGTGGGATACAGGCCACTAGTGGGATACAGGCCACTAGAGGGATACATTCTACTAAATGTAAATAGTCCAATAGAGGGATACAGTCCACTAGTGGTATACAGTCAACTATATGTATATAGTCTATAGTCCACTAAAGGGATACAGTCTACTAAAGGTATATAGTCCACTAGTGGTATACAGTCCACTAGAGGTGAATAGTCCACTAGCGGGATACATTCCAATAGAGGTATTAGTCCAGTAGTGGTATACAGGCCACTAGAGGTATATAATCCACTAGATGTATACAGTCCACTAGAGGTATAGCAAACAAGAAGGATACAGTGCACTAGAGGGATACAGTCCACTAGAGGGATACAGTCCACTAGAGAGATATAGCCCACTAGACGGATACATTTCACTAGAGGTATACAGTCCACAAGACGTATACAGTCCACTAGATGAATACAGTCCACTAGAGGTATACATTCCACTAGAGGTATACAGTCCACTAGAGGTATAAAGTCCACTAGAGGTATAAAGTCCACTAGAGAGATACATCCACTAGCGGGATACATTCCACTAGAGGCATTAGTGCACTAGTGGGATACAGTCTACAAGAGGTATATAATACACTAGAGGGATACAGTCCACTAGAGAGATACAATCAACTAGATATATATATTCCACTACAGGGATACAGTGCACTAGAGGTATTAGTCCACTAGTGGGATACAAGTCCACTAGATGTATATTGTCAAATAGTGGGATATAGTCCACTAGATGTATATAGTCCACTAGAGGGATTATTCCACAAGTGAGATACAGTCCAATACAGGTATATAATCTACTAGATGGATAGTCCACTAGAGAGATAAAATCCACTAGAAGTATATAGTCCACTAAAGGGATACAGCCCACTAGAGAAATACAGTCCACTATTTTTATACAATCCACTAGAGAGATACATCCCACTAGAGGTATACAGTCCACTAGAGGTATACAGTCCACTAGAGGTATACAATCCACTAGAGATATTAGTCCACTAGTGGGATACAGGCCACTAGAGGTATATAATCCCATAGATGTATATAGTTCACTAGAGGGATACAGTCCACAAGAGGTATATAATCCACTAGAAGTATATAGTCCACTAGAGGGATAGAGACCACTAGAGAGATACAATCCACTAGATATATATATTCCACTAGAGGGATACAGTCCATTAGAGGGATACAGTCCACTAGAGGTATACAGTCCACTAGCGGGATACATGTCCGGCTCTGTGGCGAAGTGGTACAGGGCGCGTCTGTGACGGCAAAGGTACCGAGTTCGATCCTCACCACAGGCAATTGTGCATCCGTCACGTTCAGAAAGCAATGGCAACCTACTGAACGTATTTATATTGCCTAGAAAATCACCACAGCCAACAAATGCTGGGTTGATAGCTACGTCCTGGATAGGATATGCTACCAATTTTTAAATAAGCGGGATACAGTCCAATAGATGTATATAGTCCACTAGTGGGATACAGCCCACTAGAGAGATACAGCCCACTAGAGAGATACAGCCCACTATTGAATACAATCCATTAGATATATATATTCCACTAGAGGTATACAGTCCACTAGCGGGATACAGTCCACTAGAAGTATTAGTCCACTATTGGGATACAGTCCACTAGATGAATATAGTCCACTTTAGGGATTAGACCACAAGTGTGATACAGTCCACTAGAGGTACATAATCCACTAGATGTATATATTCTACTAGAGGGATACAGTCCAATAAATATATATAGTCCACTAGTGGGATACAGTACACTAGTGGGATAAAGTCCACTAGAGAGATACAGCCCAATAGAGGGATACAGTCCACTAGAGGGATACAGTCCACTAGAGATATATAGTCCACTAAAGGTATATAGTCCACTAGAGGGATAGAGACCACTAGAGAGATACAATCCACTAGATATATATATTCCACTAGAGGGATACAGTCCATTAGAGGGATACAGTCCACTAGAGGTGAATAGTCCACTAGTGAGATACAGGCCACTAGAGGGAAACAGTCCACTAGAGGGATACATTCTACTAAATGTAAATAGTCCAATAGAGGGATACAGTCCACTAGTGGTATACAGTCCACAAAAGGTATATAGTCCACTAGTGGTATACCGTCCACTAGAGGTGAATAGTCCACTAGCGGGATACATTCCACTAGAGGTATATAATCCACTAGATGTATACAGTCCACTAGAGGTATAGCAAACTAGAGAGATACAGTGCACTAGAGGGATACAGTCCACTTATGGGATACAGTCCACTAGAGAGATATAGCCCACTAGACGGATACATTCCACTAGAGGTATACAGTCCACAAGACGTATACAGTCCACTAGATGTATACAGTCCACTAGAGGTATACATTCCACTAGAGGTATACAGTCCACTAGAGGTATAAAGTCCACTAGAGGTATAAAGTCCACTAGAGAGATACATCCACTAGCGGGATACAGTCCACTAGAGGCATTAGTGCACTAGTGGGATACAGTCTACAAGAGGTATATAATACACTAGAGGGATACAGTCCACTAGAGAGATACAATCCACTAGATATATATATTCCACTACAGGGATACAGTGCACTAGAGGTATTAGTCCACTAGTGGGATACAGTCCACAAAAGGTATATAATCCACTAGATGTATATAGTCCACTAGTGGGATACAGTCCACTAGATGTATATAGTCAAATAGTGGGATATAGTCCACTAGATGTATATAGTCCACTAGAGGGATTATTCCACAAGTGAGATACAGTCCAATACAGGTATATAATCTACTAGATTTATATAGTCCACTAGATGGATGATCCACTAGAGAGATAAAATCCACTAGAAGTATATAGTCCACTAAAGGGATACAGCCCACTAGAGATATACAGTCCACTATTTTTATAAAATCCACTAGAGGTATACAGTCCACTAGAGGTATACAGTCCACTAGAGGTATACAATCCACTAGAGATATTAGTCCACTAGTGGGATACAGGCCACTAGAGGTATATAATCCCATAGATGTATATAGTTCACTAGAGGGATACAGTCCACAAGAGGTATATAATCCACTAGAAGTATATAGTCCACTAGAGGGATAGAGACCACTAGAGAGATACAATCCACTAGATATATATATTCCACTAGAGGGATACAGTCCACTAGAGGTATACAGTCAACTAGCGGGATACAGTCCAACAGATGTATATAGTCCACTAGTGGGATACAGTCCAATAGATGTATATAGTCCACTACTTGGATACAGCCCACTAGAGAGATACAGCCCACTATTGAATACAATCCATTAGATATATATATTCCACTAGAGGTATACAGTCCACTAGCGGGATACAGTCCACTAGATGTATTAGTCCACTATTGGGATACAGTCCACTAGATGTATATAGTCCAATAGTGGAATACAGTCCACTAGATGAATATAGTCCACTTTAGGGATTAGACCACAAGTGTGATACAGTCCACTAGAGGTATATAATCCACTAGATGTATATATTCCACTAGAGGGATACAGTAAAATAAATATATATAGTCCACTAGTGGGATAAAGACCACTAGAGAGATACAGCCCACTAGAGGGATACAGTCCACTAGAGGGATACAGTCCACTAGAGATATATAGTCCACTAAAGGTATATAGTCCACTAGTGGTATACAGTCCACTAAAGGTGAATAGTCCACTAGCGGGATACAGTCCACTAGAGGTATTATTCCACTAGTGGGATACAGGCCACTAGAGGGATACATTCTACTAAATGTAAATAGTCCAATAGAGGGATACAGTCCACTAGTGGTATACAGTCAACTATATGTATATAGTCCACTAGTGGTATACAGTCCACTAGAGGTGAATAGTCCACTAGCGGGATACATTCCAATAGAGGTATTAGTCCAGTAGTGGTATACAGGCCACTAGAGGTATATAATCCACTAGATGTATACAGTCCACTAGAGGTATAGCAAACAAGAGGGATACAGTGCACTAGAGGGATACAGTCCACTAGAGGGATACAGTCCACTAGAGAGATATAGCCCACTAGACGGATACATTTCACTAGAGGTATACAGTCCACAAGACGTATACAGTCCACTAGATGTATACAGTCCACTAGAGGTATACATTCCACTAGAGGTATACAGTCCACTAGAGGTATAAAGTCCACTAGAGGTATAAAGTCCACTAGAGAGATACATCCACTAGTGGGATACATTCCACTAGAGGCATTAGTGCACTAGTGGGATACAGTCTACAAGAGGTATATAATACACTAGAGGGATACAGTCCACTAGAGAGATACAATCAACTAGATATATATATTCCACTACAGGGATACAGTGCACTAGAGGTATTAGTCCACTAGTGGGATACAAGTCCACTAGATGTATATAGTCAAATAGTGGGATATAGTCCACTAGATGTATATAGTCCACTAGAGGGATTATTCCACACGTGAGATACAGTCCAATACAGGTATATAATCTACTAGATGGATAGTCCACTAGAGAGATAAAATCCACTAGAAGTATATAGTCCACTAAAGGGATACAGCCCATTAGAGAAATACAGTCCACTATTTTTATACAATCCACTAGAGAGATACATCCCACTAGAGGTATACAGTCCACTAGAGGTATACAGTCCACTAGAGGTATACAATCCACTAGAGATATTAATCCACTAGTGGGATACAGGCCACTAGAGGTATATAATCCCATAGATGTATATAGTTCACTAGAGGGATACAGTCCACAAGAGGTATATAATCCACTAGAAGTATATAGTCCACTAGAGGGATAGAGACCACTAGAAAGATACAATCCACTAGATATATATATTCCACTAGAGGGATACAGTCCATTAGAGGGATACAGTCCACTAGAGGTATACAGTCCACTAGCGGGATACATGTCCGGCTCTGTGGCGAAGTGGTACAGGGCGCGTCTGTGACGGCAAAGGTACCGAGTTCGATCCTCACCACAGGCAATTGTGCATCCGTCACGTTCAGAAAGCAATGGCAACCTACTGAACGTATTTATATTGCCTAGAAAATCACCACAGCCAACAAATGCTGCGTTGATAGCTACGTCCTGGATAGGATATGCTACCAATTTTTAAATAAGCGGGATACAGTCCAATAGATGTATATAGTCCACTAGTGGGATACAGCCCACTAGAGAGATACAGCCCACTAGAGAGATACAGCCCACTATTGAATACAATCCATTAGATATATATATTCCACTAGAGGTATACAGTCCACTAGCGGGATACAGTCCACTAGAAGTATTAGTCCACTATTGGGATACAGTCCACTAGATGAATATAGTCCACTTTAGGGATTAGACCACAAGTGTGATACAGTCCACTAGAGGTACATAATCCACTAGATGTATATATTCTACTAGAGGGATACAGTCCAATAAATATATATAGTCCACTAGTGGGATACAGTACACTAGTGGGATAACGTCCACTAGAGAGATACAGCCCAATAGAGGGATACAGTCCACTAGAGGGATACAGTCCACTAGAGATATATAGTCCACTAAAGGTATATAGTCCACTAGTGGTATACAGTCCACTAGAGGTGAATAGTCCACTAGTGGGATACAGGCCACTAGAGGGATACATTCTACTAAATGTAAATAGTCCAATAGAGGGATACAGTCCACTAGTGGTATACAGTCAACTATATGTATATAGTCTATAGTCCACTAGTGGAATACAGTCCACTAAAGGTATATAGTCCACTAGTGGTATACAGTCCACTAGAGGTGAATAGTCCACTAGCGGGATACATTCCAATAGAGGTATTAGTCCAGTAGTGGTATACAGGCCAAAAGAGGTATATAATCCACTAGAGGTATAGCAAATTAGACGGATACATTCCACTAGAGGTATACAGTCCACAAGACGTATACAGTACACTAGAGGTATACAGTCCACAAGAGGTATACATTCCACTGGAGGTATAAAGTCCACTAGAGAGATACATGCACTAGAGGTATAAAGTCCACTAGAGAGATACATCCACTAGTGGGATACAGTCCACAAGAGGTATATAATCCACTAGAGGGATACAGTCCAATAGAGGCATTAGTCCACTAGTGGGATACAGTTCACTAGAGATATATAGCCCACAAGAGGGATACAGTCCACTAAAGGGATACAGTCCACTAAAGGTATATAGTCCACAAGTGGTATACAGTCCACTAGAGGTGAATAGTCCACTAGCGGGATACATTCCACTAGAGGTATTAGTCCAGTAGTGGTATACAGGCCACTAGATGTATACATTCCACTAGAGGTATAGCAAACTAGAGGGATACAGTGCACTAGAGGTATACATTCCACTAGAGGTATACAGTCCACTAGAGGTATAAAGTCCACTAGAGGTTTAAAGTCCACTAGAGAGATACATTCACTAGCGGGATACAGTCCACTAGAGGCATTAGTGCACTAGTGGGATACAGTCCACTAGAGAGATACAATCCACTAGATATATATATTCCACTACAGGGATACAGTGCACTAGAGGTATTAGTCCACTAGTGGGATACAGTCCACAAAAGGTATATAATCCACTAGATGTATATAGTCCACTAGTGGGATACAGTCCACTAGATGTATATAGTCAAATAGTGGGATATAGTCCACTAGATGTATATAGTCCACTAGAGGGATTATTCCACAAGTGAGATACAGTC
Organism: Meghimatium bilineatum; assembly: GCA_034231615.1. Lineage (NCBI taxonomy): Eukaryota > Metazoa > Mollusca > Gastropoda > Stylommatophora > Philomycidae > Meghimatium > Meghimatium bilineatum. The sequence goes on from CM067318.1 coordinate 8,383,728, forward strand.
CAATACAGGTATATAATCTACTAGATGTAAATAGTCCACTAGATGGATAGTCCACTAGAGAGATAAAATCCACTATAAGTATATAGTCCACTAAAGGGATACAGCCCACTAGAGAAATACAGTCCACTATTTTTATACAATCCACTAGACAGATACATCCCACTAGAGGTATACAATCCACTAGAGATATTAGTCCACTAGTGGGATACAGGCCACTAGAGGTATATAATCCCATAGATGTATATAGTTCACTAGAGGGATACAGTCCACAAGAGGTATATAATCCACTAGAAGTACAAAGTCCACTAGAGGGATAGAGACCACTAGAGAGATACAATCCACTAGATATATATATTCCACTAGATGGATACAGTCCATTAGAGGGATACAGTCCACTAGAGGTATACAGTCCACTAGCGGGATACAGTCCAACAGATGTATATAGTCCACTAGTGGGATACAGTCCAATAGATGTATATAGTCCACTACTTGGATACAGCCCACTAGAGAGATACAGCCCACTATTGAATACAATCCATTAGATATATATATTCCACTAGAGGCATACAGTCCACTAGCGGGATACAGTTCACTAGATGTATTAGTCCACTATTGGGATACAGTCCACTAGATGTATATAGTCCACTTTAGGGATTAGACCACAAGTGTGATACACTCCACTAGAGGTATATAATCCACTAGATGTGTATATTCCACTAGAGGGATACAGTCCAATAAATATATATAGTCCACTAGTGGGATACAGTACACTAGTGGGATAAAGTCCACTAGAGAGATACAGCCCACTAGAGGGATACAGTCCACTAGAGGTATACAGTCCACTAGAGATATATAGTCCACTAAAGGTATATAGTCCACTAGTGGTATACAGTCCACTAGAGGTGAATAGTCCACTAGCGGGATACAGTCCACTAGAGGTATTATTCCACTAGTGGGATACAGGCCACTAGAGGTATATAATCCCATAGATGTATATAGTTCACTAGAGAAATACAGTCCACAAGAGGTATATAATCCACTAGAAGTATATAGTCCACTAGAGGGATAGAGACCACTAGAGAGATACAATCCACTAGATATATATATTCCACTAGAGGGATACAGTCCATTAGAGGGATACAGTCCACTAGAGGTATACAGTCCACTAGCGGGATACATGTCCGGCTCTGTGGCGAAGTGGTACAGGGCGCGTCTGTGACGGCAAAGGTACCGAGTTCGATCCTCACCACAGGCAATTGTGCATCCGTCACGTTCAGAAAGCAATGGCAACCTACTGTACGTATTTATATTGCCTAGAAAATCACCACAGCCAACAAATGCTGGGTTGATAGCTACGTCCTGGATAGGATATGCTACCAATTTTTAAATAAGCGGGATACAGTCCAATAGATGTATATAGTCCACTAGTGGGATACAGCCCACTAGAGAGATACAGCCCACTAGAGAGATACAGCCCACTATTGAATACAATCCATTAGATTAATATATATTCCACTAGAGGTATACAGTCCACTAGCGGGATACAGTCCACTAGAAGTATTAGTCCACTATTGGAATACAGTCCACTAGATGAATATAGTCCACTTTAGGGATTAGACCACAAGTGTGATACAGTCCACTAGAGGTACATAATCCACTAGATGTATATATTCTACTAGAGGGATACAGTCCAATAAATATATATAGTCCACTAGTGGGATACAGTACACTAGTGGGATAAAGTCCACTAGAGAGATACAGCCCAATAGAGGGATACAGTCCACTAGAGGGATACAGTCCACTAGAGATATATAGTCCACTAAAGGTATATAGTCCACTAGTGGTATACAGTCCACTAGAGGTGAATAGTCCACTAGTGGGATACAGGCCACTAAAGGGAAACAGTCCACTAGAGGGATACATTCTACTAAATTTAAATAGTCCAATAGAGGGATACAGTCCACTAGTGGTATACAGTCAACTATATGTATATAGTCTATAGTCCACTAGTGGTATACAGTCCACTAAAGGTATATAGTCCACTAGTGGTATACAGTCCACTAGAGGTGAATAGTCCACTAGCGGGATACATTCCAATAGAGGTATTAGTCCAGTAGTGGTATACAGGCCAATAGAGGTATATAATCCACTAGAGGTATAGCAAATTAGACGGATACATTCCACTAGAGGTATACAGTCCACAAGACGTATACAGTACACTAGAGGTATACAGTCCACAAGAGGTATACATTCCACTAGAGGTATAAAGTCCACTAGAGAGATACATGCACTAGAGGTAAAAAGTCCACTAGAGAGATACATCCACTAGTGGGATACAGTCCACAAGAGGTATATAATCCACTAGAGGGATACAGTCCAATAGAGACATTAGTCCACTAGTGGGATACAGTTCACTAGAGATATATAGCCCACAAGAGGGATACAGTCCACTAAAGGGATACAGTCCACTAAAGGTATATAGTCCACTAGTGGTATACAGTCCACTAGAGGTGAATAGTCCACTAGCGGGATACATTCCACTAGAGGTATTAGTCCAGTAGTGGTATACAGGCCACTAGATGTATACATTCCACTAGAGGTATAGCAAACTAGAGGGATACAGTGCACTAGAGGTATACATTCCACTAGAGGTATACAGTCCACTAGAGGTTTAAAGTCCACTAGAGAGATACATTCACTAGCGGGATACAGTCCACTAGAGGCATTAGTGCACTAGTGGGATACAGTCTACAAGAGGTATATAATACACTAGAGGGATACAGTCCACTAGAGAGATACAATCCACTAGATATATATATTCCACTAGAGGGATACAGTGCACTAGAGGTATTAGTCCACTAGTGGGATACAGTCCACAATAGGTATATAATCCTCTAGATGTATATAGTCCACTAGTGGGATACAGTCCACTAGATGTATATAGTCGAATAGTGGGATACAGTCCACTAGAGGGATTATTCCACAAGTGAGATACAGTCCAATAGAGGTATATAATGCACTAGATGTCTATAGTCCACTAGACGGATAGTCCACTAGAGGGATAAAATCCACTAGAAGTATATAGTCCTCTAAAGGGATACAGCCCACTAGAGATATACAGTCCACTTTTTTTATACAATCCACTAGAAAGATAAAGTCCACTAGAGGTATACAATCCACTAGAGATATTAGTCCACTAGTGGGATATAGGCCACTAGAGGTATATAATCCCATAGATGTATATAGTCCACTAGAGGGATAGAGACTACTAGAGAGATACAATCCACTAGAGGGATACAGTCCACTAGAGGTATACAGTCCACTAGCAGGATACAGTTCACTAGAAGTATTAGTCCACTATTGGGATACAGTCCACTAGAGGTTTATAATCCACTAGATGTTTATAGTCCAATAATGGGATACAGTCCACTAGATGTATATAATCCAATAGTGGGATACAATCCACTAGATGGATACAGTCCACTAGAAGTATATAATCCAGTAGATGTATATAGTCCAATAGAGGGATACAGTCCAATAGATGTATATAGTCCACTAGTTGGATACAGCCCACTATTGAATACAATCCGCTAGATATATATATTCCACTAGAGGGATACAGACCACTAGAGGGATACAGTCCACTAGAGGTATATAGTCCATTAGATGCATATAGTCCACTAGAAGTATACAGTCCACTAGATGTATTAGTCCACTATTGGGATACAGTCCACTAGAGGTATATAATCCACTAGATGTATATAGTCCAATAGAGGGAGACAGTCCACTAGAGATATATAGTCCACTAGATGTATATAGTCCACTAAAGGAATACAGTCCACTAGATGTATATAGTCCACTAGAGGGATTAGTCCACAAGTGGGATACAGTCCACTAGAGGTATATAATCCACTAGATGTAAATAGTCCACTAAAGGAATACAGTCCATTAGATGTATATAGTCCACTAGTAGGGTACAATCCACTAGAGATATTAGTCCACTAGTGGGATTCAGGACATTGGAGGTAAATAATCCCATAGATGTATATAGTTCACTAGATGGATTCAGTCCACAAGAGAGATACAATCCACTAGAGATATATAGTCCACTAGAGGGATACAGTCAACTAAAGGTATATAGTTCACTAGTGGGATACAGTACATTAGTGAAATACAGTCCACTAGAGAGATACAGCCCACAAGAGGGATACAGTCCAATATAGGTGAATAGGCCACTAGAGGTATATAATCAACTAGATGTATATAGTCCACTAGTGGGATACAATCCACTAGATTTTTATAGTCCACTAGAGGGATACAGTCCACTAGAGGTATATAGTCCACTAGAGGGATACAGTCCAATAGATGTATATAGTCCACTAGTTGGATACAGCCTACTATTGAATACAATCCAATAGAGAGATAAAGCCCACTAGAGGGATACAGTCAACTAGAATGACACAATCCATTATAGTTATATAGTCCACTATAGTTATATAGTCCACTAAAGGCATACAGTCCACTAGAGAGATACACCCCACTCGAGGGATACAGTCAACTAGAGGGATGCAATTCACTAGAGGTATATAGTTCACTAGATGTATATAGGCCACTAAATGTATACAGTCCAATACCGGGATATAGTCCACTAGTGGGATGCAGTTCACAAGAGGTATATAATCCACTAGATGTATATAGTCCATTAGTGGGATACAGTCCACTAGAAGTATATAGTCTAATAGTGGGATACAGTCCACTAGATGTATATAGTCCACTAGAGGGATTTGTCCACAAGTGCGATACAGTCAACTAGAGGTATATAATCCAGTAGATGTATATATTCCACTAGAGGGATACAGGCCACTAGAGCTATATAGTCCACTATAGGTATATAGTCCACTAGTGCAATACAGTTCACTAGAGAGATACAGTTCACTAGAGAGATACAGCCCACAAGAGGGATACAGTCCACTAGAGGGATACAGTCCACTAGAGGTATTAGTCCACCAGTGGGATACAGTCCACTAGAGGTATATAATCCCCTAGATGTATATAGTCCACTAGAGCGATAAAGTCCACTAGAGGTATATAATCCACTAGATGTATATAGTCCAATAGAGGGATACAGTCCACTAGTGGTATACAGTCCACCAGATGTATATAGTCTATAGTCCACTAGAGGGATACAGTCTACTAAAGGTATATAGTAAACTTGTGGAATACAGTCCACTAGAGGTGAATAGTCCACTAGCGGGATACTGTCCACTAGAGGTAGTAGTCCAGTAGTGGTATACAGGCCACTAGAGGTAAATAATCCACTAGATGTATACAGTCCACTAGAGGTAGAAAGTCCACTAGAGAGATACATCCACTAGCGGGATACAGTCCACTAGAGAGATACATTCCACTAGAGGTATTAGTCCAGTAGTGGTATATAGGCCACTAGAGGTATATAATCCACTAGATGTATAAAGTCCACTAGAGGTATAGCAAACTAGAGGGAAACAATCCACTAGATATATATATTCTACTAGAGGGATACAGTGAACTAGAGGTATATAGTTCACTAGATGTATATAGGCCACTAAAGGTATACAGTCCAATAGCGGGATATAGTCCACTAGACGTATTAGTCCACTAGTTGGATACAGTCCACAAGAGGTATATAATCCACTATATGTATTTAGTCCACTAGTGGGATACAGTCCACTAGAAGTATATAGTCTAATAGTGGGATACAGTACACTAAAAGTATATATTCCACTAGAGGGATTAGTCCACAAGTGGGTTACAGGCCACTAGAGGCATATAATCCCCTAGATGTATATAGTTCACTAGAGGGATTCAGTCCACAAGATAGATACAATCCACTAGATATATATATTCCACTAGAGGGATACAGTCCATTAGAGGGATACAGTCCACTAGAGGTATATAGTCCACTATATATATATATATATATATTCCACTAGAGGTATACAATCAACTAGCGGGATACAGTCCACTAGACGTATTAGTCTACTATTGGGATAAAGTCCATTAGAGATATATAATCCACTAATGGGATACAGTCCCCTAGATGAATATAGTCCACTAGTGGCATACAGTCCAATAGATGTATATAGTCCACTATTTGGATACAGCCCACTAGTGAAAACAATCCACTAGATATATATGTTCCACTAGAGGGATACAGTCCACTAGAGGGATACAGTCCAATAGAGGTATATAGGCCACTAAAGGTATTCAGTCCAGTAGCGGGATACAGTCGACTAGATGTATTAGTCCACTATTGGGATACAGTCCATTAGAGGTATATAATCCACTAGATGTATATAGTCCAATAGTGAAATACAGTCCACTAGCGGGATACAGTCCACAAGATGTATATAGTCCACTAGAGGGATACAGTCCACTAGATAGATACAATCCACTAGATATATATATTCCACTAGAGGGATACAGTGCACTAGAGGTATATAGTTCACTAGATGTATATAGGCCACTAAAGGTATACAGTCCAATAGCGGGATATAGTCCACTAGACGTATTAGTCCACTAGTGGGATACAGTCCACAAGAGGTATATAATCCACTAGATGTATATAGTCCACTAGTGGGGTACAATCCACTAGAGATATTAGTCCACTAGTGGGATACAGGCCACTAGAGGTATATAGTCCACTAGACGTATACAGTCAACTAGACGTATTAGTCTACTATTGGGATAAAGTCAACTAGAGATATATAATCCACTAATGGGATACAGTCCACTAGATGTATATAATCCACTAGATGAATATAGTCCACTAGTGGGATACAGTCCAATAGATGTACCGTTATATAGTCCACTACTTGGATACAGCCCACTAGAGAGATACAGCCCACTAGATATATATATTCCACTAGAGGGATACAGTCCACTAGAGGCATTAGTCCACTAGTGGGATACAGTCCACAAGAGGTATATAATCCACTAGATGTATATAGTCCACTAGAGGGATACAGTCCACTAGTGGGATACAGGCCACAAGAGGTATATAATCCCCTAGATGTACATAGTCCACTAGAGCGATAAAGTCCACTAGAGGTATATAATCCACTAGATGTATATAGTCCACTAGAGGGATACATTCTACTAAATGTAAATAGTCCAATAGAGGGATACAGTCCACTAGTGGTATATAGTCAACTAGATGTATATAGTCTATAGTCCACTAGAGGGATACAGTCTACTAAAGATATATAGTCCACTAGTGGTATACAGTCCACTAGAGGTGAATAGTCCACTAGAGGGATACAGTCCACTAGATGTATATAATCCACTAGAGGGATACAGTCCACTAGATGTATATAGTCTATAGTCCACTAGTGAAATACAGTCCACTAAAGGTATATAGTCCACTATTGGTATACAGTCCACTAGAGGTGAATAGTCCACTAGCGGGATACATTCCACTAGAGGTATTAGTCCAGTAGTGGTATACAGGCCACTAGAGGTATATAATCCACTAGATGTATAAAGTCCACTAGAGGTATAGCAAACTAGAGGGATACAGTCCACTAGAAGTATATAATACACTAGAGGGGTACAGTCGACTAGACATATACAGTCCACTATTGGTATACAATCCACTAGTGGTATACAGTCCACTAGAGAGATACAGCCAACTAGACATATACATTCCACTAGAGGTATACAGTCCACTAGAAGTATACAGTCCACTAGAGGTATACATTCTACTAGAGGTATAAAGTCCACTAGAGAGATACATCCACTAGCGGGATACAGTCCACTAGAAGTATATAGTCTAATAGTGAGATACAGTACACTAGAAGTATATATTCCACTCGAGGGATTAGTCCACAAGTGGGTTACAGGCCACTAGAGGTATATAGTCCACTATATATATATATTCCACTAGAGGTATACAGTCCACTAATGGGATACAGTCCACTAGACGTATTAGTCTACTATTGGGATAAAGTCCACTAGAGATATATAATCCACTAATGGGATACAGTCCACTAGATGAATATAGTCCACTAGTGGGATACAGTCCAATAGATGTATATAGTCCACTATTTGGATACAGCCCACTAGTGAAAACAATCCACTAGATATATATATTCCACTAGAGGGATACAGTCCACTAGAGGGATACAGTCCAATAGAGGTATATAGTCCACTAAAGGTATACAGTCCAGTAGCGGGATACAGTCCACTAGATGTATTAGTCCACTATTGGGATACAGTCCACTAGAGGTATATAATCCACTAGATGTATATAGTCCACTAGACGGATACAGTCCACAAGAGGGATAAAATCCACTAAATGTATATAGTCCACTAAAGGAATACAGTCCACTAGATGTATATAGTCCACTAGTGGAGTACAATCCACTAGAGATATTAGTCCACTAGTGGGATACAGGCCACTAGAGGTATATAATCCCCTAGATGTATATAGTTCACTAGAGGGATTCAGTCCATTAGAGGGATACAGTCCACTATATGTATATAGTCCACTAGACGTATACAGTCCACTAGCAGGATACAGTCCACTAGACGTATTAGTCTACTATTGGGATAAAGTCCACTAGAGATATATAATCCACTAATGGGATACAGTCCACTAGATGTATATAATCCACTAGATGAATATAGTCCACTAGTGGGATACAGTCCAATAGATGTATATAGTCCACTAGTTGGATACAGCCCACAAGAGAGATACAGCCCACTAGATATATATATTCCACTAGAGGGATACAGTCCACTAGAAGCATTAGTCCACTAGTGGGATACAGTCCACAAGAGGTATATAATCCACTAGATGTATATAGTCCACTAGAGGGATACAGTCCACTAGTGGGATACAGGCCACAAGAGGTATATAATCCCCTAGATGTACATAGTCCACTAGAGGGATAAAGTCCACTAGAGGTATATAATCCACTAGATGTATATAGTCCACTAGAGGGATACATTCTACTAAATGTAAATAGTCCAATAGAGGGATACAGTCCACTAGTGGTATACAGTGAACTATATGTATAAAGTCTATAGTCCACTAGAGGGATACAGTCTACGAAAGATATATAGTCCACTAGTGGTATACAGTCCACTAGAGGTGAATAGTCCACTAGAGGGATACAGTCCACTAGATGTATATAATCCACTAGAGGGATACAGTCCACTAGAGGTATATAGTCTATATTCCACTAGTGAAATACAGTCCACTAAAGGTATATAGTCCACTATTGGTATACAGTCCACTAGAGGTGAATAGTCCACTAGCGGGATACATTCCACTAGAGGTATTAGTCCAGTAGTGGTATACAGGCCACTAGAGGTATATAATCCACTAGATGTATAAAGTCCACTAGAGGTATAGCAAACTAGAGGGATACAGTCCACTAGAAGTATATAATCCACTAGAGGGGTACAGTCGACTAGACATATACAGTCCACTATTGGTATATAATCCACTAGAGGTATACAGTCCACTAGAGAGATACAGCCCACTAGACATATACATTCCACTAGAGGTATACAGTCCACTAGAAGTATACAGTCCACTAGAGGTATACATTCTACTAGAGGTATAAAGTCCACTAGAGAGATACATCCACTAGCGGGATACAGTCCACTAGAAGTATATAGTCTAATAGTGGGATACAGTACACTAGATATATATATTCCATTAGAGGGATACAGTCCATTAGAGGGATACAGTCCACTAGAGGTATATAGTCCACTATATATATATATTCCACTAGAGGTATACAGTCCACTAGCGGGATACAGTCCACTAGACGTATTAGTCTACTATTGGGATAAAGTCCACTAGAGATATATAATCCACTAATGGGATACAGTCCACTAGATGAATATAGTCCACTAGTGGGATACAGTCCAATAGATGTATATAGTCCACTATTTGGATACAGCCCACTAGTGAAAACAATCCACTAGATATATATATTCCACTAGAGGGATACAGTCCACTAGAGGTATATAATCCACTAGATGTATATAGTCCACTAAAGGAATACAGTCCACTAGATGTATATAGTCCACTAGTGGGGTACAATCCACTAGGGATATTAGTCCACTAGTGGGATACAGGCCACTAGAGGTATATAATCCCCTAGATGTATATAGTTCACTAGAGGGATTCAGTCCATTAGAGGGATACAGTCCACTATATGTATATAGTCCACTAGACGTATACAGTCCACTAGCAGGATACAGTCCACTAGACGTATTAGTCTACTATTGGGATAAAGTCCACTAGAGATATATAATCCACTAATGGGATACAGTCCACTAGATGTATATAGTCCACTAGTTGGATACAGCCCACTAGAGAGATACAGCCCACTAGATATATATATTCCACTAGAGGGATACAGTCCACTAGAGGCATTAGTCCACTAGTGGGATACAGTCCACAAGAGGTATATAATCCACTAGATGTATATAGTCCACTAGAGGGATACAGTCCACTAGTGGGATACAGGCCACAAGAGGTATATAATCCCCTAGATGTACATAGTCCACTAGAGGGATAAAGTCCACTAGAGGTATATAATCCACTAGATGTATATAGTCCACAAGAGGGATACATTCTACTAAATGTGAATAGTCCAATAGAGTGATACAGTCCACTAGTGGTATACAGTCAACTAGATGTATATAGTCTATAGTCCACTAGAGGGATACAGTCTATGAAAGATATATAGTCCACTAGTGGTATACAGTCCACTAGAGGTGAATAGTCCACTAGAGGGATACAGTCCACTAGATGTATATAATCCACTAGAGGGATACAGTCCACTAGATGTATATAGTCTATAGTGCACTAGTGAAATACAGTCCACTAAAGGTATATAGTCCACTATTGGTATACAGTCCACTAGAGGTGAATAGTCCACTAGCGGGATACATTCCACTAGAGGTATTAGTCCAGTAGTGGTATACAGGCCACTAGAGGTATATAATCCACTAGATGTATACAGTCCACTAGAGGTATAGCAAACTAGAGGGATACAGTCCACTAGAAGTATATAATCCACTAGAGGGTACAGTCGACTAGACATATACAGTCCACTATTGGTATATAATCCACTAGAGGTATACAGTCCTCTAGAGAGATACAGCCCACTAGACATATACATTCCACTAGAGGTATACAGTCCACTAGAAGTATACAGTCCACTAGAGGTATACATTCTACTAGAGGTATAAAGTCCACTAGAGAGATACATCCACTAGCGGGATACAGTCCACTAGAAGTATATAGTCTAATAGTGGGATACAGTACACTAGAAGTATATATTCCACTAGAGGGATTAGTCCACAAGTGGGATACAGGCCACTAGAGGCATATAATCCCCTAGATGTATATAGTTCACTAGAGGGATTCAGTCCATTAGAGGGATACAGTCCACTAGAGGTATATAGTCCACTATATATATATATTCCACTAGAGGTATACAGTCCACTAGACATATTAGTCTACTATTGGGATAAAGTCCACTAGAGATATATAATCCACTAATGGGATACAGTCCACTAGATGAATATAGTCCACTAGTGGGATACAGTCCAATAGATGTATATAGTCCACTATTTGGATACAGCCCACTAGTGAAAACAATCCACTAGATATATATATTCCACTAGAGGGATACAGTCCACTAGAGGGATACAGTCCACTAGAGGTATATAATCCACTAGATGTATATAGTCCACTAAAGGAATACAGTCCACTAGATGTATATAGTCCACTAGTGGGGTACAATCCACTAGAGATATTAGTCCACTAGTGGGATACAGGCAACTAGAGGTATATAATCCCCTAGATGTATATAGTTCACTAGAGGGATTCAGTCCATTAGAGGGATACAGTCCACTATATGTATATAGTCCACTAGACGTATACAGTCCACTAGCAGGATACAGTCCACTAGACGTATTAGTCTACTATTGGGATAAAGTCCACTAGAGATATATAATCCACTAATGGGATACAGTCCACTAGATGTATATAGTCCACTAGTTGGATACAGCCCACTAGAGAGATACAGCCCACTAGATATATATATTCCACTAGAGGGATACAGTCCACTAGAGGCATTAGTCCACTAGTGGGATACAGGCCACAAGAGGTATATAATCCCCTAGATGTACATAGTCCACTAGAGGGATAAAGTCCACTAGAGGTATATAATCCACTAGATGTATATAGTCCACTAGAGGGATACATTCTACTAAATGTAAATAGTCCAATAGAGTGATACAGTCCACTAGTGGTATACAGTCAACTAGATGTATATAGTCTATAGTCCACTAGAGGGATACAGTCTATGAAAGATATATAGTCCACTAGTGGTATACAGTCCACTAGAGGTGAATAGTCCACTAGAGGGATACAGTCCACTAGATGTATATAATCCACTAGAGGGATACAGTCCACCAGATGTATATAGTCTATAGTGCACTAGTGAAATACAGTCCACTAAAGGTATATAGTCCACTATTGGTATACAGTCCACTAGAGGTGAATAGTCCACTAGCGGGATACATTCCACTAGAGGTATTAGTCCAGTAGTGGTATACAGGCCACTAGAGGTATATAATCCACTAGATGTATACAGTCCACTAGAGGTATAGCAAACTAGAGGGAAACAATCCACTAGATATATATATTCCACTACAGGGATACAGTGCACTAGAGGTATATAGTTCACTAGATGTATATAGGCCACTAAAGGTATACAGTCCAATAGCGGGATATAGTCCACTAGACATATACATTCCACTATAGGTATACAGTCCACTAGAAGTATACAGTCCACTAGAGGTATACATTCTACTAGAGGTATAAAGTCCACTAGAGAGATACATCCACTAGCGGGATACAGTCCACTAGAAGTATATAGTCTAATAGTGGGATACAGTACACTAGAAGTATATATTCCACTAGAGGGATTAGTCCACAAGTGGGATACAGGCCACTAGAGGCATATAATCCCCTAGATGTATATAGTTCACTAGAGGGATTCAGTCCATTAGAGGGATACAGTCCACTAGAGGTATATAGTCCACTATATATATATATTCCACTAGAGGTATACAGTCCACTAGACATATTAGTCTACTATTGGGATAAAGTCCACTAGAGATATATAATCCACTAATGGGATACAGTCCACTAGATGAATATAGTCCACTAGTGGGATACAGTCCAATAGATGTATATAGTCCACTATTTGGATACAGCCCACTAGTGAAAACAATCCACTAGATATATATATTCCACTAGAGGGATACAGTCCACTAGAGGGATACAGTCCACTAGAGGTGTATAATCCACTAGATGTATATAGTCCACTAAAGGAATACAGTCCACTAGATGTATATAGTCCACTAGTGGGGTACAATCCACTAGAGATATTAGTCCACTAGTGGGATACAGGCCACTAGAGGTATATAATCCCCTAGATGTATATAGTTCACTAGAGGGATTCAGTCCATTAGAGGGATACAGTCCACTATATGTATATAGTCCACTAGACGTATACAGTCCACTAGCAGGATACAGTCCACTAGACGTATTAGTCTACTATTGGGATAAAGTCCACTAGAGATATATAATCCACTAATGGGATACAGTCCACTAGATGTATATAGTCCACTAGTTGGATACAGCCCACTAGAGAGATACAGCCCACTAGATATATATATTCCACTAGAGGGATACAGTCCACTAGAGGCATTAGTCCACTAGTGGGATACAGTCCACAAGAGGTATATAATCCACTAGATGTATATAGTCCACTAGAGGGATACAGTCCACTAGTGGGATACAGGCCACAAGAGGTATATAATCCCCTAGATGTACATAGTCCACTAGAGGGATAAAGTCCACTAGAGGTATATAATCCACTAGATGTATATAGTCCACTAGAGGGATACATTCTACTAAATGTAAATAGTCCAATAGAGTGATACAGTCCACTAGTGGTATACAGTCAACTAGATGTATATAGTCTATAGTCCACTAGAGGGATACAGTCTATGAAAGATATATAGTCCACTAGTGGTATACAGTCCACTAGAGGTGAATAGTCCACTAGAGGGATACAGTCCACTAGATGTATATAATCCACTAGAGGGATACAGTCCACCAGATGTATATAGTCTATAGTGCACTAGTGAAATACAGTCCACTAAAGGTATATAGTCCACTATTGGTATACAGTCCACTAGAGGTGAATAGTCCACTAGCGGGATACATTCCACTAGAGGTATTAGTCCAGTAGTGGTATACAGGCCACTAGAGGTATATAATCCACTAGATGTATACAGTCCACTAGAGGTATAGCAAACTAGAGGGATACAGTCCACTAGAAGTATATAATCCACTAGAGGGGTACAGTCGACTAGACATATACAGTCCACTATTGGTATATAATCCACTAGAGGTATACAGTCCTCTAGAGAGATACAGCCCACTAGACATATACATTCCACTATAGTTATACAGTCCACTAGAAGTATACAGTCCACTAGAGGTATACATTCTACTAGAGGTATAAAGTCCACTAGAGAGATACATCCACTAGCGGGATACAGTCCACTAGAAGTATATAGTCTAATAGTGGGATACAGTACACTAGAAGTATATATTCCACTAGAGGGATTAGTCCACAAGTGGGATACAGGCCACTAGAGGCATATAATCCCCTAGATGTATATAGTTCACTAGAGGGATTCAGTCCATTAGAGGGATACAGTCCACTAGAGGTATATAGTCCACTATATATATATATTCCACTAGAGGTATACAGTCCACTAGACATATTAGTCTACTATTGGGATAAAGTCCACTAGAGATATATAATCCACTAATGGGATACAGTCCACTAGATGAATATAGTCCACTAGTGGGATACAGTCCAATAGATGTATATAGTCCACTATTTGGATACAGCCCACTAGTGAAAACAATCCACTAGATATATATATTCCACTAGAGGGATACAGTCCACTAGAGGGATACAGTCCACTAGAGGTATATAATCCACTAGATGTATATAGTCCACTAAAGGAATACAGTCCACTAGATGTATATAGTCCACTAGTGGGGTACAATCCACTAGAGATATTAGTCCACTAGTGGGATACAGGCCACTAGAGGTATATAATCCCCTAGATGTATATAGTTCACTAGAGGGATTCAGTCCATTAGAGGGATACAGTCCACTATATGTATATAGTCCACTAGACGTATACAGTCCACTAGCAGGATACAGTCCACTAGACGTATTAGTCTACTATTGGGATAAAGTCCACTAGAGATATATAATCCACTAATGGGATACAGTCCACTAGATGTATATAGTCCACTAGTTGGATACAGCCCACTAGAGAGATACAGCCCACTAGATATATATATTCCACTAGAGGGATACAGTCCACTAGAGGCATTAGTCCACTAGTGGGATACAGTCCACAAGAGGTATATAATCCACTAGATGTATATAGTCCACTAGAGGGATACAGTCCACTAGTGGGATACAGGCCACAAGAGGTATATAATCCCCTAGATGTACATAGTCCACTAGAGGGATAAAGTCCACTAGAGGTATATAATCCACTAGATGTATATAGTCCACTAGAGGGATACATTCTACTAAATGTAAATATTCCAATAGAGTGATACAGTCCACTAGTGGTATACAGTCAACTAGATGTATATAGTCTATAGTCCACTAGAGGGATACAGTCTATGAAAGATATATAGTCCACTAGTGGTATACAGTCCACTAGAGGTGAATAGTCCACTAGAGGGATACAGTCCACTAGAGGTATAAAGTCCACTAGAGAGATACATCCACTAGCGGGATACAGTCCACTAGAGAGATACATTCCACTAGAGGTATTAGTCCAGTAGTGGTATATAGGCCACTAGAGGTATATAATCCACTAGATGTATAAAGTCCACTAGAGGTATAGCAAACTAGAGGGAAACAATCCACTAGATATATATATTCCACTACAGGGATACAGTGCACTAGAGGTATATAGTTCACTAGATGTATATAGGCCACTAAAGGTATACAGTCCAATAGCGGGATATAGTCCACTAGACGTATTAGTCCACTAGTTGGATACAGTCCACTAGAGATATATAATCCACTAATGGGATACAGTCCACTAGATGAATATAGTCCACTAGTGGGATACAGTCAAATAGATGTATATAGTCCACTATTTGGATACAGCCCACTAGTGAAAACAATCCACTAGATATATATATTCCACTAGAGGGATACAGTCCACTAGAGGGATACAGTCCACTAGTGGTATATAATCCACTAGATGTATATAGTCCACTAGACGGATACAGTCCACAAGAGGGATAAAATCCACTAGATGTATATAGTCCACTAGTGGGGTACAATCCACTAGAGATATTAGTCCACTAGTGGGATACAGGCCACTAGAGGTATATATTCCCATAGATGTATATAGTTCACTAGAGGGATTCAGTCCATTAGAGGGATACAGTCCACTATATGTATATAGTCCACTAGACGTATACAGTCCACTAGCAGGATACAGTCCACTAGACGTATTAGTCTACTATTGGGATAAAGTCCACTAGAGATATATAATCCACTAATGGGATACAGTCCACTAGATGTATATAGTCCACTAGTTGGATACAGCCCACTAGAGAGATACAGCCCACTAGATATATATATTCCACTAGAGGGATACAGTCCACTAGAGGCATTAGTCCACTAGTGGGATACAGTCCACAAGAGGTATATAATCCACTAGATGTATATAGTCCACTAGTGGGGTACAATCCACTAGAGATATTAGTCCACAAGTGGGATACAGGCCACTAGAGGTATATAATCCCCTAGATGTATATAGTTCACTAGAGGGATTCAGTCCATTAGAGGGATACAGTCCACTATATGTATATAGTCCACTAGACGTATACAGTCCACTAGCAGGATACAGTCCACTAGACGTATTAGTCTACTATTGGGATAAAGTCCACTAGAGATATATAATCCACTAATGGGATACAGTCCACTAGATGTATATAGTCCACTAGTTGGATACAGCCCACTAGAGAGATACAGCCCACTAGATATATATATTCCACTAGAGGGATACAGTCCACTAGAGGCATTAGTCCACTAGTGGGATACAGTCCACAAGAGGTATATAATCCACTAGATGTATATAGTCCACTAGAGGGATACAGTCCACTAGTGGGATACAGGCCACAAGAGGTATATAATCCCCTAGATGTACATAGTCCACTAGAGGGATAAAGTCCACTAGAGGTATATAATCCACTAGATGTATATAGTCCACTAGAGGGATACATTCTACTAAATGTAAATAGTCCAATAGAGTGATACAGTCCACTAGTGGTATACAGTCAACTAGATGTATATAGTCTATAGTCCACTAGAGGGATACAGTCTATGAAAGATATATAGTCCACTAGTGGTATACAGTCCACTAGATGTATATAATCCACTAGAGGGATACAGTCCACCAGATGTATATAGTCTATAGTGCACTAGTGAAATACAGTCCACTAAAGGTATATAGTCCACTATTGGTATACAGTCCACTAGAGGTGAATAGTCCACTAGCGGGATACATTCCACTAGAGGTATTAGTCCAGTAGTGGTATACAGGCCACTAGAGGTATATAATCCACTAGATGTATACAGTCCACTAGAGGTATAAAGTCCACTAGAGAGATACATCCACTAGCGGGATACAGTCCACTAGAGAGATACATTCCACTAGAGGTATTAGTCCAGTAGTGGTATATAGGCCACTAGAGGTATATAATCCACTAGATGTATAAAGTCCACTAGAGGTATAGCAAACTAGAGGGAAACAATTCACTAGATATATATATTCCACTACAGGGATACAGTGCACTAGAGGTATATAGTTCACTAGATGTATATAGGCCACTAAAGGTATACAGTCCAATAGCGGGATATAGTCCACTAGACGTATTAGTCCACTAGTTGGATACAGTCCACTAGAGATATATAATCCACTAATGGGATACAGTCCACTAGATGAATATAGTCCACTAGTGGGATACAGTCAAATAGATGTATATAGTCCACTATTTGGATACAGCCCACTAGTGAAAACAATCCACTAGATATATATATTCCACTAGAGGGATACAGTCCACTAGAGGGATACAGTCCACTAGTGGTATATAATCCACTAGATGTATATAGTCCACTAGACGGATACAGTCCACATGAGGGATAAAATCCACTAGATGTATATAGTCCACTAGTGGGGTACAATCCACTAGAGATATTAGTCCACTAGTGGGATACAGGCCACTAGAGGTATATATTCCCCTAGATGTATATAGTTCACTAGAGGGATTCAGTCCATTAGAGGGATACAGTCCACTATATGTATATAGTCCACTAGACGTATACAGTCCACTAGCAGGATACAGTCCACTAGACGTATTAGTCTACTATTGGGATAAAGTCCACTAGAGATATATAATCCACTAATGGGATACAGTCCACTAGATGTATATAGTCCACTAGTTGGATACAGCACACTAGAGAGATACAGCCCACTAGATATATATATTCCACTAGAGGGATACAGTCCACTAGAGGCATTAGTCCACTAGTGGGATACAGTCCACAAGAGGTATATAATCCACTAGATGTATATAGTCCACTAGAGGGATACAGTCCACTAGTGGGATACAGGCCACAAGAGGTATATAATCCCCTAGATGTACATAGTCCACTAGAGGGATAAAGTCCACTAGAGGTATATAATCCACTAGATGTATATAGTCCACTAGAGGGATACATTCTACTAAATGTAAATAGTCCAATAGAGGGATACAGTCCACTAGTGGTATACAGTCAACTATATGTATATAGTCTATATTCCACTAGTGAAATACAGTCCACTAAAGGTATATAGTCCACTACTGGTATACAGTCCACTAGAGGTGAATAGTCCACTAGCGGGATACATTCCACTAGAGGTATTAGTCCAGTAGTGGTATACAGGCCACTAGAGCTATATAATCCACTAGATGTATAAAGTCCACTAGAGGTATAGCAAACTAGAGGGATACAGTCCACTAGAAGTATATAATCCACTAGAGGGGTACAGTCGACTAGGCATATACAGTCCACTATTGGTATATAATCCACTAGAGGTATACAGTCCACTAGAGAGATACAGCCCACTAGACATATACATTCCACTAGAGGTATACAGTCCACTAGAAGTATACAGTTCACTAGAGGTATACATTCTACTAGAGGTATAAAGTCCACTAGAGAGATACATCCACTAGCGGGATACAGTCCACTAGAAGTATATAGTCTAATAGTGGGATACAGTACACTAGAAGTATATATTCCACTAGAGGGATTAGTCCACAAGTGGGATACAGGCCACTAGAGGCATATAATCCCCTAGATGTATATAGTTCACTAGAGGGATTCAGTCCACAAGATAGATACAATCCAGTAGATATATATATTCCACTAGAGGGATACAGTCCATTAGAGGGATACAGTCCACTAGAGGTATATAGTCCACTATATATATATATTCCACTAGAGGTATACAGTCCACTAGCGGGATACAGTCCACTAGACGTATTAGTCTACTATTGGGATAAAGTCCACTAGAGATATATAATCCACTAATGGGATACAGTCCACTAGATGAATATAGTCCACTAGTGGGATACAGTCCAATAGATGTATATAGTCCACTATTTGGATACAGCCCACTAGTGAAAACAATCCACTAGATATATATATTCCACTAGAGGGATACAGTCCACTAGAGGGATACAGTCCACTAGAGGTATATAATCCTCTAGATGTATATAGTCCACTAGACGGATACAGTCCACAAGAGGGATAAAATCCACTAGATGTATATAGTCCACTAAAGGAATACAGTCCACTAGATGTATATAGTCCACTAGTGGGGTACAATCCACTAGAGATATTAGTCCACTAGTGGGATACAGGCCACTAGAGGTATATATTCCCCTAGATGTATATAGTTCACTAGAGGGATTCAGTCCATTAGAGGGATACAGTCCACTATATGTATATAGTCCACTAGACGTATACAGTCCACTAGCAGGATACAGTCCACTAGACGTATTAGTCTACTATTGGGATAAAGTCCACTACAGATATATAATCCACTAATGGGATACAGTCCACTAGATGTATATAGTCCACTAGTTGGATACAGCACACTAGAGAGATACAGCCCACTAGATATATATATTCCACTAGAGGGATACAGTCCACTAGAGGCATTAGTCCACTAGTGGGATACAGTCCACAAGAGGTATATAATCCACTAGATGTATATAGTCCACTAGAGGGATACAGTCCACTAGTGGGATACAGGCCACAAGAGGTATATAATCCCCTAGATGTACATAGTCCACTAGAGGGATAAAGTCCACTAGAGGTATATAATCCACTAGATGTATATAGTCCACTAGAGGGATACATTCTACTAAATGTAAATAGTCCAATAGAGGGATACAGTCCACTAGTGGTATACAGTCAACTATATGTATATAGTCTATATTCCACTAGTGAAATACAGTCCACTAAAGGTATATAGTCCACTACTGGTATACAGTCCACTAGAGGTGAATAGTCCACTAGCGGGATACATTCCACTAGAGGTATTAGTCCAGTAGTGGTATACAGGCCACTAGAGCTATATAATCCACTAGATGTATAAAGTCCACTAGAGGTATAGCAAACTAGAGGGATACAGTCCACTAGAAGTATATAATCCACTAGAGGGGTACAGTCGACTAGGCATATACAGTCCACTATTGGTATATAATCCACTAGAGGTATACAGTCCACTAGAGAGATACAGCCCACTAGACATATACATTCCACTAGAGGTATACAGTCCACTAGAAGTATACAGTTCACTAGAGGTATACATTCTACTAGAGGTATAAAGTCCACTAGAGAGATACATCCACTAGCGGGATACAGTCCACTAGAAGTATATAGTCTAATAGTGGGATACAGTACACTAGAAGTATATATTCCACTAGAGGGATTAGTCCACAAGTGGGATACAGGCCACTAGAGGCATATAATCCCCTAGATGTATATAGTTCACTAGAGGGATTCAGTCCACAAGATAGATACAATCCAGTAGATATATATATTCCACTAGAGGGATACAGTCCATTAGAGGGATACAGTCCACTAGAGGTATATAGTCCACTATATATATATATTCCACTAGAGGTATACAGTCCACTAGCGGGATACAGTCCACTAGACGTATTAGTCTACTATTGGGATAAAGTCCACTAGAGATATATAATCCACTAATGGGATACAGTCCACTAGATGAATATAGTCCACTAGTGGGATACAGTCCAATAGATGTATATAGTCCACTATTTGGATACAGCCCACTAGTGAAAACAATCCACTAGATATATATATTCCACTAGAGGGATACAGTCCACTAGAGGGATACAGTCCACTAGAGGTATATAATCCTCTAGATGTATATAGTCCACTAGACGGATACAGTCCACAAGAGGGATAAAATCCACTAGATGTATATAGTCCACTAAAGGAATACAGTCCACTAGATGTATATAGTCCACTAGTGGGGTACAATCCACTAGAGATATTAGTCCACTAGTGGGATACAGGCCACTAGAGGTATATATTCCCCTAGATGTATATAGTTCACTAGAGGGATTCAGTCCATTAGAGGGATACAGTCCACTATATGTATATAGTCCACTAGACGTATACAGTCCACTAGCAGGATACAGTCCACTAGACGTATTAGTCTACTATTGGGATAAAGTCCACTAGAGATATATAATCCACTAATGGGATACAGTCCACTAGATGTATATAGTCCACTAGTTGGATACAGCCCACTAGAGAGATACAGCCCACTAGATATATATATTCCACTAGAGGGATACAGTCCACTAGAGGCATTAGTCCACTAGTGGGATACAGTCCACAAGAGGTATATAATCCACTAGATGTATATAGTCCACTAGAGGGATACAGTCCACTAGTGGGATACAGGCCACAAGAGGTATATAATCCCCTAGATGTACATAGTCCACTAGAGGGATAAAGTCCACTAGAGGTATATAATCCACTAGATGTATATAGTCCACTAGAGGGATACATTCTACTAAATGTAAATAGTCCAATAGAGTGATACAGTCCACTAGTGGTATATAGTCAACTAGATGTATATAGTCTATAGTCCACTAGAGGGATACAGTCTACTAAAGATATATAGTCCACTAGTGGTATACAGTCCACTAGAGGTGAATAGTCCACTAGAGGGATACAGTCCACTAGATGTATATAATCCACTAGAGGGATACAGTCCACTAGATGTATATAGTCCACTAGAGGGATACATTCTACTAAATGTAAATAGTCCAATAGAGTGATACAGTCCACTAGTGGTATACAGTCAACTAGATGTATATAGTCTATAGTCCACTAGAGGGATACAGTCTATGAAAGATATATAGTCCACTAGTGGTATACAGTCCACTAGAGGTGAATAGTCCACTAGAGGGATACAGTCCACTAGATGTATATAATCCACTAGAGGGATACAGTCCACCAGATGTATATAGTCTATAGTGCACTAGTGAAATACAGTCCACTAAAGGTATATAGTCCACTATTGGTATACAGTCCACTAGAGGTGAATAGTCCACTAGCGGGATACATTCCACTAGAGGTATTAGTCCAGTAGTGGTATACAGGCCACTAGAGGTATATAATCCACTAGATGTATACAGTCCACTAGAGGTATAAAGTCCACTAGAGAGATACATCCACTAGCGGGATACAGTCCACTAGAGAGATACATTCCACTAGAGGTATTAGTCCAGTAGTGGTATATAGGCCACTAGAGGTATATAATCCACTAGATGTATAAAGTCCACTAGAGGTATAGCAAACTAGAGGGAAACAATCCACTAGATATATATATTCCACTACAGGGATACAGTGCACTAGAGGTATATAGTTCACTAGATGTATATAGGCCACTAAAGGTATACAGTCCAATAGCGGGATATAGTCCACTAGACGTATTAGTCCACTAGTTGGATACAGTCCACTAGAGATATATAATCCACTAATGGGATACAGTCCACTAGATGAATATAGTCCACTAGTGGGATACAGTCAAATAGATGTATATAGTCCACTATTTGGATACAGCCCACTAGTGAAAACAATCCACTAGATATATATATTCCACTAGAGGGATACAGTCCACTAGAGGGATACAGTCCACTAGTGGTATATAATCCACTAGATGTATATAGTCCACTAGACGGATACAGTCCACAAGAGGGATAAAATCCACTAGATGTATATAGTCCACTAGTGGGGTACAATCCACTAGAGATATTAGTCCACTAGTGGGATACAGGCCACTAGAGGTATATATTCCCATAGATGTATATAGTTCACTAGAGGGATTCAGTCCATTAGAGGGATACAGTCCACTATATGTATATAGTCCACTAGACGTATACAGTCCACTAGCAGGATACAGTCCACTAGACGTATTAGTCTACTATTGGGATAAAGTCCACTAGAGATATATAATCCACTAATGGGATACAGTCCACTAGATGTATATAGTCCACTAGTTGGATACAGCCCACTAGAGAGATACAGCCCACTAGATATATATATTCCACTAGAGGGATACAGTCCACTAGAGGCATTAGTCCACTAGTGGGATACAGTCCACAAGAGGTATATAATCCACTAGATGTATATAGTCCACTAGTGGGGTACAATCCACTAGAGATATTAGTCCACTAGTGGGATACAGGCCACTAGAGGTATATAATCCCCTAGATGTATATAGTTCACTAGAGGGATTCAGTCCATTAGAGGGATACAGTCCACTATATGTATATAGTCCACTAGACGTATACAGTCCACTAGCAGGATACAGTCCACTAGACGTATTAGTCTACTATTGGGATAAAGTCCACTAGAGATATATAATCCACTAATGGGATACAGTCCACTAGATGTATATAGTCCACTAGTTGGATACAGCCCACTAGAGAGATACAGCCCACTAGATATATATATTCCACTAGAGGGATACAGTCCACTAGAGGCATTAGTCCACTAGTGGGATACAGTCCACAAGAGGTATATAATCCACTAGATGTATATAGTCCACTAGAGGGATACAGTCCACTAGTGGGATACAGGCCACAAGAGGTATATAATCCCCTAGATGTACATAGTCCACTAGAGGGATAAAGTCCACTAGAGGTATATAATCCACTAGATGTATATAGTCCACTAGAGGGATACATTCTACTAAATGTAAATAGTCCAATAGAGTGATACAGTCCACTAGTGGTATACAGTCAACTAGATGTATATAGTCTATAGTCCACTAGAGGGATACAGTCTATGAAAGATATATAGTCCACTAGTGGTATACAGTCCACTAGAGGTGAATAGTCCACTAGAGGGATACAGTCCACTAGATGTATATAATCCACTAGAGGGATACAGTCCACCAGATGTATATAGTCTATAGTGCACTAGTGAAATACAGTCCACTAAAGGTATATAGTCCACTATTGGTATACAGTCCACTAGAGGTGAATAGTCCACTAGCGGGATACATTCCACTAGAGGTATTAGTCCAGTAGTGGTATACAGGCCACTAGAGGTATATAATCCACTAGATGTATACAGTCCACTAGAGGTATAAAGTCCACTAGAGAGATACATCCACTAGCGGGATACAGTCCACTAGAGAGATACATTCCACTAGAGGTATTAGTCCAGTAGTGGTATATAGGCCACTAGAGGTATATAATCCACTAGATGTATAAAGTCCACTAGAGGTATAGCAAACTAGAGGGAAACAATCCACTAGATATATATATTCCACTACAGGGATACAGTGCACTAGAGGTATATAGTTCACTAGATGTATATAGGCCACTAAAGGTATACAGTCCAATAGCGGGATATAGTCCACTAGACGTATTAGTCCACTAGTTGGATACAGTCCACTAGAGATATATAATCCACTAATGGGATACAGTCCACTAGATGAATATAGTCCACTAGTGGGATACAGTCAAATAGATGTATATAGTCCACTATTTGGATACAGCCCACTAGTGAAAACAATCCACTAGATATATATATTCCACTAGAGGGATACAGTCCACTAGAGGGATACAGTCCACTAGATGTATATAGTCCACTAGACGGATACAGTCCACATGAGGGATAAAATCCATTAGATGTATATAGTCCACTAGTGGGGTACAATCCACTAGAGATATTAGTCCACTAGTGGGATACAGGCCACTAGAGGTATATATTCCCCTAGATGTATATAGTTCACTAGAGGGATTCAGTCCATTAGAGGGATACAGTCCACTATATGTATATAGTCCACTAGACGTATACAGTCCACTAGCAGGATACAGTCCACTAGACGTATTAGTCTACTATTGGGATAAAGTCCACTAGAGATATATAATCCACTAATGGGATACAGTCCACTAGATGTATATAGTCCACTAGTTGGATACAGCACACTAGAGAGATACAGCCCACTAGATATATATATTCCACTAGAGGGATACAGTCCACTAGAGGCATTAGTCCACTAGAGGCATTAGTCCACTAGTGGGATACAGTCCACAAGAGGTATATAATCCACTAGATGTATATAGTCCACTAGAGGGATACAGTCCACTAGTGGGATACAGGCCACAAGAGGTATATAATCCCCTAGATGTACATAGTCCACTAGAGGGATAAAGTCCACTAGAGGTATATAATCCACTAGATGTATATAGTCCACTAGAGGGATACATTCTACTAAATGTAAATAGTCCAATAGAGGGATACAGTCCACTAGTGGTATACAGTCAACTATATGTATATAGTCTATATTCCACTAGTGAAATACAGTCCACTAAAGGTATATAGTCCACTACTGGTATACAGTCCACTAGAGGTGAATAGTCCACTAGCGGGATACATTCCACTAGAGGTATTAGTCCAGTAGTGGTATACAGGCCACTAGAGCTATATAATCCACTAGATGTATAAAGTCCACTAGAGGTATAGCAAACTAGAGGGATACAGTCCACTAGAAGTATATAATCCACTAGAGGGGTACAGTCGACTAGACATATACAGTCCACTATTGGTATATAATCCACTAGAGGTATACAGTCCACTAGAGAGATACAGCCCACTAGACATATACATTCCACTAGAGGTATACAGTCCACTAGAAGTATACAGTTCACTAGAGGTATACATTCTACTAGAGGTATAAAGTCCACTAGAGAGATACATCCACTAGCGGGATACAGTCCACTAGAAGTATATAGTTTAATAGTGGGATACAGTACACTAGAAGTATATATTCCACTAGAGGGATTAGTCCACAAGTGGGATACAGGCCACTAGAGGCATATAATCCCCTAGATGTATATAGTTCACTAGAGGGATTCAGTCCACAAGATAGATACAATCCAGTAGATATATATATTCCACTAGAGGGATACAGTCCATTAGAGGGATACAGTCCACTAGAGGTATATAGTCCACTATATATATATATTCCACTAGAGGTATACAGTCCACTAGCGGGATACAGTCCACTAGACGTATTAGTCTACTATTGGGATAAAGTCCACTAGAGATATATAATCCACTAATGGGATACAGTCCACTAGATGAATATAGTCCACTAGTGGGATACAGTCCAATAGATGTATATAGTCCACTATTTGGATACAGCCCACTAGTGAAAACAATCCACTAGATATATATATTCCACTAGAGGGATACAGTCCACTAGAGGGATACAGTCCACTAGAGGTATATAATCCTCTAGATGTATATAGTCCACTAGACGGATACAGTCCACAAGAGGGATAAAATCCACTAGATGTATATAGTCCACTAAAGGAATACAGTCCACTAGATGTATATAGTCCACTAGTGGGGTACAATCCACTAGAGATATTAGTCCACTAGTGGGATACAGGCCACTAGAGGTATATATTCCCCTAGATGTATATAGTTCACTAGAGGGATTCAGTCCATTAGAGGGATACAGTCCACTATATGTATATAGTCCACTAGACGTATACAGTCCACTAGCAGGATACAGTCCACTAGACGTATTAGTCTACTATTGGGATAAAGTCCACTAGAGATATATAATCCACTAATGGGATACAGTCCACTAGATGTATATAGTCCACTAGTTGGATACAGCCCACTAGAGAGATACAGCCCACTAGATATATATATTCCACTAGAGGGATACAGTCCACTAGAGGCATTAGTCCACTAGTGGGATACAGTCCACAAGAGGTATATAATCCACTAGATGTATATAGTCCACTAGAGGGATACAGTCCACTAGTGGGATACAGGCCACAAGAGGTATATAATCCCCTAGATGTACATAGTCCACTAGAGGGATAAAGTCCACTAGAGGTATATAATCCACTAGATGTATATAGTCCACTAGAGGGATACATTCTACTAAATGTAAATAGTCCAATAGAGTGATACAGTCCACTAGTGGTATATAGTCAACTAGATGTATATAGTCTATAGTCCACTAGAGGGATACAGTCTACTAAAGATATATAGTCCACTAGTGGTATACAGTCCACTAGAGGTGAATAGTCCACTAGAGGGATACAGTCCACTAGATGTATATAATCCACTAGAGGGATACAGTCCACTAGATGTATATAGTCTATAGTCCACTAGTGAAATACAGTCCACTAAAGGTATATAGTTCACTATTGGTATACAGTCCACTAGAGGTGAATAGTCCACTAGCGGGATACATTCCACTAGAGGTATTAGTCCAGTAGTGGTATACAGGCCACTAGAGGTATATAATCCACTAGATGTATAAAGTCCACTAGAGGTATAGCAAACTAGAGGGATACAGTCCACTAGAAGTATATAATACACTAGAGGGGTACAGTCGACTAGACATATACAGTCCACTATTGGTATAAAATCCACTAGAGGTATACAGTCCACTAGAGAGATACAGCCCACTAGACATATACATTCCACTAGAGGTATACAGTCCACTAGAAGTATACAGTCCACTAGAGGTATACATTCTACTAGAGGTATAAAGTCCACTAGAGAGATACATCCACTAGCGGGATACAGTCCACTAGAAGTATATAGTCTAATAGTGAGATACAGTACACTAGAAGTATATATTCCACTAGAGGGATTAGTCCACAAGTGGGTTACAGGCCACTAGAGGTATATAGTCCACTATATATATATATTCCACTAGAGGTATACAGTCCACTAATGGGATACAGTCCACTAGACGTATTAGTCTACTATTGGGATAAAGTCCACTAGAGATATATAATCCACTAATGGGATACAGTCCACTAGATGAATATAGTCCACTAGTGGGATACAGTCCAATAGATGTATATAGTCCACTATTTGGATACAGCCCACTAGTGAAAACAATCCACTAGAAATATATATTCCACTAGAGGGATACAGTCCACTAGAGGGATACAGTCCAATAGAGGTATATAGTCCACTAAAGGTATACAGTCCAGTAGCGGGATACAGTCCACTAGATGTATTAGTCCACTATTGGGATACAGTCCACTAGAGGTATATAATCCACTAGATGTATATAGTCCACTAGACGGATACAGTCCACAAGAGGGATAAAATCCACTAAATGTATATAGTCCACTAAAGGAATACAGTCCACTAGATGTATATAGTCCACTAGTGGGGTACAATCCACTAGAGATATTAGTCCACTAGTGGGATACAGGCCACTAGAGGTATATAATCCCCTAGATGTATATAGTTCACTAGAGGGATTCAGTCCATTAGAGGGATACAGTCCACTATATGTATATAGTCCACTAGACGTATACAGTCCACTAGCAGGATACAGTCCACTAGACGTATTAGTCTACTATTGGGATAAAGTCCACTAGAGATATATAATCCACTAATGGGATACAGTCCACTAGATGTATATAATCCACTAGATGAATATAGTCCACTAGTGGGATACAGTCCAATAGATGTATATAGTCCACTAGTTGGATACAGCCCACTAGAGAGATACAGCCCACTAGATATATATATTCCACTAGAGGGATACAGTCCACTAGAGGCATTAGTCCACTAGTGGGATACAGTCCACAAGAGGTATATAATCCACTAGATGTATATAGTCCACTAGAGGGATACAGTCCACTAGTGGGATACAGGCCACAAGAGGTATATAATCCCCTAGATGTACATAGTCCACTAGAGGGATAAAGTCCACTAGAGGTATATAATCCACTAGATGTATATAGTCCACTAGAGGGATACATTCTACTAAATGTAAATAGTCCAATAGAGTGATACAGTCCACTAGTGGTATACAGTCAACTAGATGTATATAGTCTATAGTCCACTAGAGGGATACAGTCTATGAAAGATATATAGTCCACTAGTGGTATACAGTCCACTAGAGGTGAATAGTCCACTAGAGGGATACAGTCCACTAGATGTATATAATCCACTAGAGGGATACAGTCCACTAGATGTATATAGTCTATAGTGCACTAGTGAAATACAGTCCACTAAAGGTATATAGTCCACTATTGGTATACAGTCCACTAGAGGTGAATAGTCCACTAGCGGGATACATTCCACTAAAGGTATTAGTCCAGTAGTGGTATACAGGCCACTAGAGGTATATAATCCACTAGATGTATACAGTCCACTAGAGGTATAGCAAACTAGAGGGATACAGTCCACTAGAAGTATATAATCCACTAGAGGGGTACAGTCGACTAGACATATACAGTCCACTATTGGTATATAATCCACTAGAGGTATACAGTCCACTAGAGAGATACAGCCCACTAGACATATACATTCCACTAGAGGTATACAGTCCACTAGAAGTATACAGTCCACTAGAGGTATACATTCTACTAGAGGTATAAAGTCCACTAGAGAGATACATCCACTAGCGGGATACAGTCCACTAGAAGTATATAGTCTAATAGTGGGATACAGTACACTAGAAGTATATATTCCACTAGAGGGATTAGTCCACAAGTGGGATACAGGCCACTAGAGGCATATAATCCCCTAGATGTATATAGTTCACTAGAGGGATTCAGTCCACAAGATAGATACAATCCACTAGAGGGATACAGTCCATTAGAGGGATACAGTCCACTAGAGGTATATAGTCCACTATATATATATATTTCACTAGAGGTATACAGTCCACTAGCGGGATACAGTCCACTAGACGTATTAGTCTACTATTGGGATAAAGTCCACTAGAGATATATAATCCACTAATGGGATACAGTCCACTAGATTTTTTCTTCTTCTTCTTTCGTTCACTTGAAACATGTCTATATCTGCAATTCTGTCTCCTTAATAAAACTCACTGTCTTTTGTAGTTCATACAGTGTCCCATAGAGCTTTGATTCCAGTGTTGTTTCCTCTGGCCAATATGTCTGCCTCAGCGTTTCATGCTCAGAACACTCTTGAAGTATATGTTTGGCACTCTGTACTGCCTGTCCACATGTACACATGGCCGTGTTGCCAATCTTGAACTTTGTATACATGTGACTGCGGAGTCGGTTGTGTCCTGTTCTGAGACGTAGAATTATAACTTGTTCTGATCTGTTCATAATGTGATAGTCATCTTGTGTTGGTGTTTGTGGCTTTCTTATTGACTTGATCATCTGTTTTTTCTGATGGTAGGTGATTGGTATATCTGGTTGATCTTCGGCAGCACCTTCCTTAGCCAGTTGGTCTGCTTTTTCATTTCCTGGTATTCCACAGTGAGAGGGTATCCAAGTCCACTAGATGAATATAGTCCACTAGTGGGATACAGTCCAATAGATGTATATAGTCCACTATTTGGATACAGCCCACTAGTGAAAACAATCCACTAGATATATATATTCCACTAGAGGGATACAGTCCACTAGAGGGATACAGTCCACTAGAGGTATATAATCCACTAGATGTATATAGTCCACTAGACGGATACAGTCCACAAGAGGGATAAAATCCACTAGATGTATATAGTCCACTAAAGGAATACAGTCCACTAGATGTATATAGTCCACTAGTGGGGTACAATCCACTAGAGATATTAGTCCACTAGTGGGATACAGGCCACTAGAGGTATATAATCCCCTAGATGTATATAGTTCACTAGAGGGATTCAGTCAATTAGAGGGATACAGTCCACTATATGTATATAGTCCACTAGACGTATACAGTCCACTAGACGTATTAGTCTACTATTGGGATAAAGTCCACTAGAGATATATAATCCACTAATGGGATACAGTCCACTAGATGTATATAGTCCACTAGTTGGATACAGCCCACTAGAGAGATACAGCCCACTAGATATATATATTCCACTAGAGGGATACAGTCCACTAGAGGCATTAGTCCACTAGTGGGATACAGTCCACAAGAGGTATATAATCCACTAGATGTATATAGTCCACTAGAGGGATACAGTCCACTAGTGGGATACAGGCCACAAGAGGTATATAATCCCCTAGATGTACATAGTCCACTAGAGGGATAAAGTCCACTAGAGGTATATAATCCACTAGATGTATATAGTCCACTAGAGGGATACATTCTACTAAATGTAAATAGTCCAATAGAGTGATACAGTCCACTAGTGGTATATAGTCAACTAGATGTATATAGTCTATAGTCCACTAGAGGGATACAGTCTACTAAAGATATATAGTCCACTAGTGGTATACAGTCCACTAGAGGTGAATAGTCCACTAGCGGGATACATTCCACTAGAGGTATTAGTCCAGTAGTGGTATACAGGCCACTAGAGGTATATAATCCACTAGATGTATAAAGTCCACTAGAGGTATAGCAAACTAGAGGGATACAGTCCACTAGAAGTATATAATACACTAGAGGGGTACAGTCGACTAGACATATACAGTCCACTATTGGTATAAAATCCACTAGAGGTATACAGTCCACTAGAGAGATACAGCCCACTAGACATATACATTCCACTAGAGGTATACAGTCCACTAGAAGTATACAGTCCACTAGAGGTATACATTCTA
Source organism: Meghimatium bilineatum (assembly GCA_034231615.1). Classification (NCBI taxonomy): domain Eukaryota; kingdom Metazoa; phylum Mollusca; class Gastropoda; order Stylommatophora; family Philomycidae; genus Meghimatium; species Meghimatium bilineatum. Next base: position 8,416,054 of record CM067318.1, read on the forward strand.
CTAGAGGTATAAAGTCCACTAGAGAGATACATCCACTAGCGGGATACAGTCCACTAGAAGTATATAGTCTAATAGTGAGATACAGTACACTAGAAGTATATATTCCACTAGAGGGATTAGTCCACAAGTGGGTTACAGGCCACTAGAGGTATATAGTCCACTATATATATATATTCCACTAGAGGTATACAGTCCACTAATGGGATACAGTCCACTAGACGTATTAGTCTACTATTGGGATAAAGTCCACTAGAGATATATAATCCACTAATGGGATACAGTCCACTAGATGAATATAGTCCACTAGTGGGATACAGTCCAATAGATGTATATAGTCCACTATTTGGATACAGCCCACTAGTGAAAACAATCCACTAGAAATATATATTCCACTAGAGGGATACAGTCCACTAGAGGGATACAGTCCAATAGAGGTATATAGTCCACTAAAGGTATACAGTCCAGTAGCGGGATACAGTCCACTAGATGTATTAGTCCACTATTGGGATACAGTCCACTAGAGGTATATAATCCACTAGATGTATATAGTCCACTAGACGGATACAGTCCACAAGAGGGATAAAATCCACTAAATGTATATAGTCCACTAAAGGAATACAGTCCACTAGATGTATATAGTCCACTAGTGGGGTACAATCCACTAGAGATATTAGTCCACTAGTGGGATACAGGCCACTAGAGGTATATAATCCCCTAGATGTATATAGTTCACTAGAGGGATTCAGTCCATTAGAGGGATACAGTCCACTATATGTATATAGTCCACTAGACGTATACAGTCCACTAGCAGGATACAGTCCACTAGACGTATTAGTCTACTATTGGGATAAAGTCCACTAGAGATATATAATCCACTAATGGGATACAGTCCACTAGATGTATATAATCCACTAGATGAATATAGTCCACTAGTGGGATACAGTCCAATAGATGTATATAGTCCACTAGTTGGATACAGCCCACTAGAGAGATACAGCCCACTAGATATATATATTCCACTAGAGGGATACAGTCCACTAGAGGCATTAGTCCACTAGTGGGATACAGTCCACAAGAGGTATATAATCCACTAGATGTATATAGTCCACTAGAGGGATACAGTCCACTAGTGGGATACAGGCCACAAGAGGTATATAATCCCCTAGATGTACATAGTCCACTAGAGGGATAAAGTCCACTAGAGGTATATAATCCACTAGATGTATATAGTCCACTAGAGGGATACATTCTACTAAATGTAAATAGTCCAATAGAGTGATACAGTCCACTAGTGGTATACAGTCAACTAGATGTATATAGTCTATAGTCCACTAGAGGGATACAGTCTATGAAAGATATATAGTCCACTAGTGGTATACAGTCCACTAGAGGTGAATAGTCCACTAGAGGGATACAGTCCACTAGATGTATATAATCCACTAGAGGGATACAGTCCACTAGATGTATATAGTCTATAGTGCACTAGTGAAATACAGTCCACTAAAGGTATATAGTCCACTATTGGTATACAGTCCACTAGAGGTGAATAGTCCACTAGCGGGATACATTCCACTAAAGGTATTAGTCCAGTAGTGGTATACAGGCCACTAGAGGTATATAATCCACTAGATGTATACAGTCCACTAGAGGTATAGCAAACTAGAGGGATACAGTCCACTAGAAGTATATAATCCACTAGAGGGGTACAGTCGACTAGACATATACAGTCCACTATTGGTATATAATCCACTAGAGGTATACAGTCCACTAGAGAGATACAGCCCACTAGACATATACATTCCACTAGAGGTATACAGTCCACTAGAAGTATACAGTCCACTAGAGGTATACATTCTACTAGAGGTATAAAGTCCACTAGAGAGATACATCCACTAGCGGGATACAGTCCACTAGAAGTATATAGTCTAATAGTGGGATACAGTACACTAGAAGTATATATTCCACTAGAGGGATTAGTCCACAAGTGGGATACAGGCCACTAGAGGCATATAATCCCCTAGATGTATATAGTTCACTAGAGGGATTCAGTCCACAAGATAGATACAATCCACTAGAGGGATACAGTCCATTAGAGGGATACAGTCCACTAGAGGTATATAGTCCACTATATATATATATTTCACTAGAGGTATACAGTCCACTAGCGGGATACAGTCCACTAGACGTATTAGTCTACTATTGGGATAAAGTCCACTAGAGATATATAATCCACTAATGGGATACAGTCCACTAGATTTTTTCTTCTTCTTCTTTCGTTCACTTGAAACATGTCTATATCTGCAATTCTGTCTCCTTAATAAAACTCACTGTCTTTTGTAGTTCATACAGTGTCCCATAGAGCTTTGATTCCAGTGTTGTTTCCTCTGGCCAATATGTCTGCCTCAGCGTTTCATGCTCAGAACACTCTTGAAGTATATGTTTGGCACTCTGTACTGCCTGTCCACATGTACACATGGCCGTGTTGCCAATCTTGAACTTTGTATACATGTGACTGCGGAGTCGGTTGTGTCCTGTTCTGAGACGTAGAATTATAACTTGTTCTGATCTGTTCATAATGTGATAGTCATCTTGTGTTGGTGTTTGTGGCTTTCTTATTGACTTGATCATCTGTTTTTTCTGATGGTAGGTGATTGGTATATCTGGTTGATCTTCGGCAGCACCTTCCTTAGCCAGTTGGTCTGCTTTTTCATTTCCTGGTATTCCACAGTGAGAGGGTATCCAAGTCCACTAGATGAATATAGTCCACTAGTGGGATACAGTCCAATAGATGTATATAGTCCACTATTTGGATACAGCCCACTAGTGAAAACAATCCACTAGATATATATATTCCACTAGAGGGATACAGTCCACTAGAGGGATACAGTCCACTAGAGGTATATAATCCACTAGATGTATATAGTCCACTAGACGGATACAGTCCACAAGAGGGATAAAATCCACTAGATGTATATAGTCCACTAAAGGAATACAGTCCACTAGATGTATATAGTCCACTAGTGGGGTACAATCCACTAGAGATATTAGTCCACTAGTGGGATACAGGCCACTAGAGGTATATAATCCCCTAGATGTATATAGTTCACTAGAGGGATTCAGTCCATTAGAGGGATACAGTCCACTATATGTATATAGTCCACTAGACGTATACAGTCCACTAGACGTATTAGTCTACTATTGGGATAAAGTCCACTAGAGATATATAATCCACTAATGGGATACAGTCCACTAGATGTATATAGTCCACTAGTTGGATACAGCCCACTAGAGAGATACAGCCCACTAGATATATATATTCCACTAGAGGGATACAGTCCACTAGAGGCATTAGTCCACTAGTGGGATACAGTCCACAAGAGGTATATAATCCACTAGATGTATATAGTCCACTAGAGGGATACAGTCCACTAGTGGGATACAGGCCACAAGAGGTATATAATCCCCTAGATGTACATAGTCCACTAGAGGGATAAAGTCCACTAGAGGTATATAATCCACTAGATGTATATAGTCCACTAGAGGGATACATTCTACTAAATGTAAATAGTCCAATAGAGTGATACAGTCCACTAGTGGTATATAGTCAACTAGATGTATATAGTCTATAGTCCACTAGAGGGATACAGTCTACTAAAGATATATAGTCCACTAGTGGTATACAGTCCACTAGAGGTGAATAGTCCACTAGCGGGATACATTCCACTAGAGGTATTAGTCCAGTAGTGGTATACAGGCCACTAGAGGTATATAATCCACTAGATGTATAAAGTCCACTAGAGGTATAGCAAACTAGAGGGATACAGTCCACTAGAAGTATATAATACACTAGAGGGGTACAGTCGACTAGACATATACAGTCCACTATTGGTATAAAATCCACTAGAGGTATACAGTCCACTAGAGAGATACAGCCCACTAGACATATACATTCCACTAGAGGTATACAGTCCACTAGAAGTATACAGTCCACTAGAGGTATACATTCTACTAGAGGTATAAAGTCCACTAGAGAGATACATCCACTAGCGGGATACAGTCCACTAGAAGTATATAGTCGCGATGTTTTTGTCTCACTGTTTATGTGATTCGAATTTCGTGGATTGTGCTAGTTGTGTTGTTTAATTGTGTACTCAAGTGATAAATGGATATGTTTCCGTACTTTAATGTTGCTATTTGCAAGATTCGAGCGCTGACAAAGGAGAAACTTGATTTTTCCGTTATTGTCAGTCGGATACAAACATCTCATTTGGTGACCTATTCTCGCCGCTGGGGCGGGCTCACTGACCGTGTCAAAATGGTCTGCCCTATTTTTACACGGTGTCAACCTGTTACAGTCGATGTGATATTGGGCGACACACTGTAGCTACTATGGACACTCACAGTGCTAAGAAATAAGTCAACCTAGCATTGTTAACAAAGGCTTTGTCTACCTAGGCTTAAAAAGTCTGTTTGCGGCGAAATACTCGGAAGAAGTTGGCAGGTAACTCAACGGGTACATAGGCGCTAACAGCAGAGCTGTGTGGACAGCATAGGGCACAGTTAGACACATAGTACGCTCTGGCCATCCACTGCACCTGATTTTCTCCCAGTTGTCTCGACTTTGTCTTGCCACTGGACCAAGATAAAACTCAGGAGAGAGAGTGTGGTTGACGATTAGCGCAACTCTTCCACACTATAAATCAACTTCAGCGCTAGTCATTTCTCAACCCATTTATTTATTTATCTTTATTAATTAAATATGAAGAGAACAAAGTGTGAATCAATCCTAGTTGGTTCATGGAATGTTCGGACACTTACGGATATCTCAGATGTAAACAGACCAGAAAGAAGAACAGCACTAATTGCTAAAGAATTGGCCCGTTATAATCTGGATATTGTTGCACTTAGTGAAACGCGGTTTGCAGATGAGGGTCAGTTGACAGAGAGAGGTGGAGGGTATACATTCTTCTGGATAGGACGTAAAAACACAGAGAGGCGTGAATCAGGTGTTGGTTTTGCTATAAAATCATCTCTGGTGCAGAAACTTCCAGGTCTGCCTCGAGGAATTAGCGATCGCTTGATGTCGTTGCGATTGCAAGTGAGCAAAAATAACTTTGCCACATTACTTTCTGCATATGCGCCGACAATGACAAATCCTGATGAGGAAAAGGATAAATTCTATGAAGAGTTAGATGCCGCTATATCTGGTACACCGAGAACTGATAAACTCATTATCCTGGGTGATTTCAATGCCCGAGTTGGCAAAGACTCCCAGACATGGCAAGGTGTTCTTGGACGTCATGGGATCGGTAAATGTAACAGCAATGGTTCCCTTCTTTTAAAGCTATGTTCTGTGCACGAACTCACTATCACCAACACTATGTTTCGTTTGCCAACGCGCAAAAAGACCTCTTGGATGCATCCACGCTCCAAGCAGTGTCATCTTATAGACTATATCATAACCAGAAAAAGGGACATCAAGGATGTTCGTGTCACAAAAGCAATGTGTGGAGCTGAATGCTGGACTGATCACCGGCTTATAGTATCCAAACTAAATTTCACCATTGCAAGAAAAAGACGTCCACAGGGACAAAAGATAGAAAAACGCCTAAACACTGATCGGTTGAGTAACCACGATATAAAAAATAATCTCTCCAAGGATCTCGACGTAGCCTTGGGAGACTTAGATCTTCTTAATACCACATCTGAAGATAGCTGGGCTTCGTTTAAAGGAATTATTTACGCCAAAGCGAAGGAACATTTGGGAGTGAAGGTACATAGACACCAAGACTGGTTTGATGATAATAATTTTGAGATAACATCCTTGTTAGAAGAGAAACACAAAGCTTTCAAGAAACTACAAGGGGCAGCATCTTCACCGTCCAAGAAAGTAGCCTATAACAAGATCCGTAACACTTGTCAAAAGAAGCTTAGAGAGATAAAGGATAAATGGCTAAGTCGAAAAGCTGAAGAAATTCAAATGTTTGCAGACAGAAAGGACTATAAGCGATTCTATGAGGCTTTAAGAACTATCTATGGTCCACACTCATCGGGATCACCACCTCTATTAAATGCCGATTCGTCGAAGCTTCTCACTGATAAAAATGACATCTTAAATCGTTGGGCTGAACATTTTGAAGAAATCCTAAACAAACCATCAGTAATAAATGAAGAAGTCATAAACAGAATACCACAACTTAGGATAAGAGAAGAACTCGATATACCTCCAAGCAGTCAAGAGGTTATTATAGCGATTAAACAAATGTCAAATGATAAAGCTCCAGGTTTGGATGCCTTACCTGCTGAAATTTATAAAAATGGCGGACCACTGCTGATTAAAAAACTAACTGACATTTTTGGTATTTTCTGGAACTCAGGTACATTGCCTCAAGATCTAAAAGATGCTTCTATATTGCACCTATATAAAGGCAAAGGTACCAAACAGTCTTGCGATAATCATAGGGGCATATCACTTTTGTCTATAGCTGGTAAAATTCTCGCTCGTGTCATACTCAACAGATTAAATAATTCTCTACTAAACGAGCTACTCCCAGAGAGTCAGTGCGGTTTTCGTGCAGGTCGTGGTACAGTTGATATGATATTCTCTGCACGACAAATTCAGGAAAAGTCACAAGAGCAACATAGTGAACTCTTAGCAACATTTGTGGACTTAACTAAAGCATTCGATACCGTTAACAGAGAAGGACTGTGGAAGGTGCTTACAAAGTTCGGATGCCCCCCGAAACTTGTCACTGTGATACGACAATTTCATGACGGTATGATGGCTAGTGTTATCTGCGACGGAGGAGTATCTCCTGCATTCCCTGTCACAAATGGTGTAAAGCAGGGATGTGTGCTGGCCCCTACTCTTTTCAGCCTGTTATTTACAGCCATGTTAACGGAAACACACCATAGTAATGAAACAGCAGGCATAATGATCAATTACAGAACGGATGGTGGTCTTTTCAATTTACGTCGTCTAAAAGCAAACAGGAAAACTAAATCTAGTACTGTTAGAGAATTACTTTATGCTGACGACTGTGCATTGTATGCTGACTCTGTCGTAAACATGCAGAGCACCATAGACCGCTTCTCAAAGGCCTGCAACAACTTTGGTCTCACTATTAACACACAAAAAACAGAAGTCATGCACCAAGCAACATCAAATAGCCAACATACTGCTACTTCCATCATCGTCAATAAGGAAAAACTGCAGGTAGTCGACAATTTTACTTACCTTGGAAGCACTCTCTCTCGCGATGTCAACATTGATGTGGAAATTAACAAGAGACTGGCAAAAGCTAGTGCTGTATTTGGCGGATTACGCAAAAATGTATGGGACAGAAGAGGTATAAGAACAACCACCAAACTACAAGTATATCATGCTGCTGTTATACCAACCTTACTATACGCCTGCGAAACGTGGACAGTGTATGCTAGACATGCAAGAAATTTAAATCATTTCCATCTTACCTGCCTACGTAAATTACTAAACATCCATTGGTGGGACAAAGTACCAGACTACGAGGTCTTGGAAAAATCAACCTCAATAAGCATCCACACAATACTTATGAAGGCGCAGGCACGCTGGGCAGGCCATCTTGTGCGTATGGAGAACTCGCGATTGCCAAAACAAATATATTATGGAGAACTCAAGGCAGGATTTCGAAAAGCTGGTGGACAGAAAAAGCGTTTCAAAGACACGCTCAAGTCATCCTTGAAACATCTTAACATTGACGTAGGCGCTTGGGAGAGCCTCGCTCAGGATAGAACGGCTTGGCGTTACAGCATTAGAACGGGAGCACTAGCGGCAGAAGAATTCAGACAAGAAACTGCAAGACAGAAGCGGACACGTAGAAAAGAAAAAACATCTCAACCTCACACAGATACCTTCTATTGTTGTCAATTCTGTAAAAGAACATTTTGTGCGCGCATTGGACTTGCTAGTCATTTAAAAACGCACTATTAACTTTATTATTTTATTATTTATTGTTATTATTATTATGGTTGAGTTTTTGGTCATCGTCGATCACGACGGACGAACATCATCATCATCATAGTCTAATAGTGAGATACAGTACACTAGAAGTATATATTCCACTAGAGGGATTAGTCCACAAGTGGGTTACAGGCCACTAGAGGTATATAGTCCACTATATATATATATTCCACTAGAGGTATACAGTCCACTAATGGGATACAGTCCACTAGACGTATTAGTCTACTATTGGGATAAAGTCCACTAGAGATATATAATCCACTAATGGGATACAGTCCACTAGATGAATATAGTCCACTAGTGGGATACAGTCCAATAGATGTATATAGTCCACTATTTGGATACAGCCCACTAGTGAAAACAATCCACTAGATATATATATTCCACTAGAGGGATACAGTCCACTAGAGGGATACAGTCCAATAGAGGTATATAGTCCACTAAAGGTATACAGTCCAGTAGCGGGATACAGTCCACTAGATGTATTAGTCCACTATTGGGATACAGTCCACTAGAGGTATATAATCCACTAGATGTATATAGTCCACTAGACGGATACAGTCCACAAGAGGGATAAAATCCACTGAATGTATATAGTCCACTAAAGGAATACAGTCCACTAGATGTATATAGTCCACTAGTGGGGTACAATCCACTAGAGATATTAGTCCACTAGTGGGATACAGGCCACTAGAGGTATATAATCCCCTAGATGTATATAGTTCACTAGAGGGATTCAGTCCATTAGAGGGATACAGTCCACTATATGTATATAGTCCACTAGACGTATACAGTCCACTAGCAGGATACAGTCCACTAGACGTATTAGTATACTATTGGGATAAAGTCCACTAGAGATATATAATCCACTAATGGGATACAGTCCACTAGATGTATATAATCCACTAGATGAATATAGTCCACTAGTGGGATACAGTCCAATAGATGTATATAGTCCACTAGTTGGATACAGCCCGCTAGAGAGATACAGCCCACTAGATATATATATTCCACTAGAGGGATACAGTCCACTAGAGGCATTAGTCCACTAGTGGGATACAGTCCACAAGAGGTATATAATCCACTAGATGTATATAGTCCACTAGAGGGATACAGTCCACTAGTGGGATACAGGCCACAAGAGGTATATAATCCCCTAGATGTACATAGTCCACTAGAGGGATAAAGTCCACTAGAGGTATATAATCCACTAGATGTATATAGTCCACTAGAGGGATACATTCTACTAAATGTAAATAGTCCAATAGAGTGATACAGTCCACTAGTGGTATATAGTCAACTAGATGTATATAGTCTATAGTCCACTAGAGGGATACAGTCTACTAAAGATATATAGTCCACTAGTGGTATACAGTCCACTAGAGGTGAATAGTCCACTAGAGGGATACAGTCCACTAGATGTATATAATCCACTAGAGGGATACAGTCCACTAGATGTATATAGTCCACTAGTGGTATATAATCCACTAGATGTATATAGTCCACTAGACGGATACAGTCCACAAGAGGGATAAAATCCACTAGATGTATATAGTCCACTAGTGGGGTACAATCCACTAGAGATATTAGTCCACTAGTGGGATACAGGCCACTAGAGGTATATATTCCCATAGATGTATATAGTTCACTAGAGGGATTCAGTCCATTAGAGGGATACAGTCCACTATATGTATATAGTCCACTAGACGTATACAGTCCACTAGCAGGATACAGTCCACTAGACGTATTAGTCTACTATTGGGATAAAGTCCACTAGAGATATATAATCCACTAATGGGATACAGTCCACTAGATGTATATAGTCCACTAGTTGGATACAGCCCACTAGAGAGATACAGCCCACTAGATATATATATTCCACTAGAGGGATACAGTCCACTAGAGGCATTAGTCCACTAGTGGGATACAGTCCACAAGAGGTATATAATCCACTAGATGTATATAGTCCACTAGTGGGGTACAATCCACTAGAGATATTAGTCTACTAGTGGGATACATGCCACTAGAGGTATATAATCCCCTAGATGTATATAGTTCACTAGAGGGATTCAGTCCATTAGAGGGATACAGTCCACTATATGTATATAGTCCACTAGACGTATACAGTCCACTAGCAGGATACAGTCCACTAGACGTATTAGTCTACTATTGGGATAAAGTCCACTAGAGATATATAATCCACTAATGGGATACAGTCCACTAGATGTATATAGTCCACTAGTTGGATACAGCCCACTAGAGAGATACAGCCCACTAGATATATATATTCCACTAGAGGGATACAGTCCACTAGAGGCATTAGTCCACTAGTGGGATACAGTCCACAAGAGGTATATAATCCACTAGATGTATATAGTCCACTAGAGGGATACAGTCCACTAGTGGGATACAGGCCACAAGAGGTATATAATCCACTAGATGTATATAGTCCACTAGAGGGATACATTCTACTAAATGTAAATAGTCCAATAGAGTGATACAGTCCACTAGTGGTATACAGTCAACTAGATGTATATAGTCTATAGTCCACTAGAGGGATACAGTCTATGAAAGATATATAGTCCACTAGTGGTATACAGTCCACTAGAGGTGAATAGTCCACTAGAGGGATACAGTCCACTAGATGTATATAATCCACTAGAGGGATACAGTCCACCAGATGTATATAGTCTATAGTGCACTAGTGAAATACAGTCCACTAAAGGTATATAGTCCACTATTGGTATACAGTCCACTAGAGGTGAATAGTCCACTAGCGGGATACATTCCACTAGAGGTATTAGTCCAGTAGTGGTATACAGGCCACTAGAGGTATATAATCCACTAGATGTATACAGTCCACTAGAGGTATAAAGTCCACTAGAGAGATACATCCACTAGCGGGATACAGTCCACTAGAGAGATACATTCCACTAGAGGTATTAGTCCAGTAGTGGTATATAGGCCACTAGAGGTATATAATCCACTAGATGTATAAAGTCCACTAGAGGTATAGCAAACTAGAGGGAAACAATCCACTAGATATATATATTCCACTACAGGGATACAGTGCACTAGAGGTATATAGTTCACTAGATGTATATAGGCCACTAAAGGTATACAGTCCAATAGCGGGATATAGTCCACTAGACGTATTAGTCCACTAGTTGGATACAGTCCACTAGAGATATATAATCCACTAATGGGATACAGTCCACTAGATGAATATAGTCCACTAGTGGGATACAGTCAAATAGATGTATATAGTCCACTATTTGGATACAGCCCACTAGTGAAAACAATCCACTAGATATATATATTCCACTAGAGGGATACAGTCCACTAGAGGGATACAGTCCACTAGTGGTATATAATCCACTAGATGTATATAGTCCACTAGACGGATACAGTCCACATGAGGGATAAAATCCACTAGATGTATATAGTCCACTAGTGGGGTACAATCCACTAGAGATATTAGTCCACTAGTGGGATACAGGCCACTAGAGGTATATATTCCCCTAGATGTATATAGTTCACTAGAGGGATTCAGTCCATTAGAGGGATACAGTGCACTATATGTATATAGTCCACTAGACGTATACAGTCCACTAGCAGGATACAGTCCACTAGACGTATTAGTCTACTATTGGGATAAAGTCCACTAGAGATATATAATCCACTAATGGGATACAGTCCACTAGATGTATATAGTCCACTAGTTGGATACAGCATACTAGAGAGATACAGCCCACTAGATATATATATTCCACTAGAGGGATACAGTCCACTAGAGGCATTAGTCCACTAGTGGGATACAGTCCACAAGAGGTATATAATCCACTAGATGTATATAGTCCACTAGAGGGATACAGTCCACTAGTGGGATACAGGCCACAAGAGGTATATAATCCCCTAGATGTACATAGTCCACTAGAGGGATAAAGTCCACTAGAGGTATATAATCCACTAGATGTATATAGTCCACTAGAGGGATACATTCTACTAAATGTAAATAGTCCAATAGAGGGATACAGTCCACTAGTGGTATACAGTCAACTATATGTATATAGTCTATATTCCACTAGTGAAATACAGTCCACTAAAGGTATATAGTCCACTACTGGTATACAGTCCACTAGAGGTGAATAGTCCACTAGCGGGATACATTCCACTAGAGGTATTAGTCCAGTAGTGGTATACAGGCCACTAGAGCTATATAATCCACTAGATGTATAAAGTCCACTAGAGGTATAGCAAACTAGAGGGATACAGTCCACTAGAAGTATATAATCCACTAGAGGGGTACAGTCGACTAGACATATACAGTCCACTATTGGTATATAATCCACTAGAGGTATACAGTCCACTAGAGAGATACAGCCCACTAGACATATACATTCCACTAGAGGTATACAGTCCACTAGAAGTATACAGTTCACTAGAGGTATACATTCTACTAGAGGTATAAAGTCCACTAGAGAGATACATCCACTAGCGGGATACAGTCCACTAGAAGTATATAGTCTAATAGTGGGATACAGTACACTAGAAGTATATATTCCACTAGAGGGATTAGTCCACAAGTGGGATACAGGCCACTAGAGGCATATAATCCCCTAGATGTATATAGTCCACTAGACGGATACAGTCCACAAGAGGGATAAAATCCACTAAATGTATATAGTCCACTAAAGGAATACAGTCCACTAGATGTATATAGTCCACTAGTGGGGTACAATCCACTAGAGATATTAGTCCACTAGTGGGATACAGGCCACTAGAGGTATATAATCCCCTAGATGTATATAGTTCACTAGAGGGATTCAGTCCATTAGAGGGATACAGTCCACTATATGTATATAGTCCACTAGACGTATACAGTCCACTAGCAGGATACAGTCCACTAGACGTATTAGTATACTATTGGGATAAAGTCCACTAGAGATATATAATCCACTAATGGGATACAGTCCACTAGATGTATATAATCCACTAGATGAATATAGTCCACTAGTGGGATACAGTCCAATAGATGTATATAGTCCACTAGTTGGATACAGCCCGCTAGAGAGATACAGCCCACTAGATATATATATTCCACTAGAGGGATACAGTCCACTAGAGGCATTAGTCCACTAGTGGGATACAGTCCACAAGAGGTATATAATCCACTAGATGTATATAGTCCACTAGAGGGATACAGTCCACTAGTGGGATACAGGCCACAAGAGGTATATAATCCCCTAGATGTACATAGTCCACTAGAGGGATAAAGTCCACTAGAGGTATATAATCCACTAGATGTATATAGTCCACTAGAGGGATACATTCTACTAAATGTAAATAGTCCAATAGAGTGATACAGTCCACTAGTGGTATATAGTCAACTAGATGTATATAGTCTATAGTCCACTAGAGGGATACAGTCTACTAAAGATATATAGTCCACTAGTGGTATACAGTCCACTAGAGGTGAATAGTCCACTAGAGGGATACAGTCCACTAGATGTATATAATCCACTAGAGGGATACAGTCCACTAGATGTATATAGTCCACTAGTGGTATATAATCCACTAGATGTATATAGTCCACTAGACGGATACAGTCCACAAGAGGGATAAAATCCACTAGATGTATATAGTCCACTAGTGGGGTACAATCCACTAGAGATATTAGTCCACTAGTGGGATACAGGCCACTAGAGGTATATATTCCCATAGATGTATATAGTTCACTAGAGGGATTCAGTCCATTAGAGGGATACAGTCCACTATATGTATATAGTCCACTAGACGTATACAGTCCACTAGCAGGATACAGTCCACTAGACGTATTAGTCTACTATTGGGATAAAGTCCACTAGAGATATATAATCCACTAATGGGATACAGTCCACTAGATGTATATAGTCCACTAGTTGGATACAGCCCACTAGAGAGATACAGCCCACTAGATATATATATTCCACTAGAGGGATACAGTCCACTAGAGGCATTAGTCCACTAGTGGGATACAGTCCACAAGAGGTATATAATCCACTAGATGTATATAGTCCACTAGTGGGGTACAATCCACTAGAGATATTAGTCTACTAGTGGGATACATGCCACTAGAGGTATATAATCCCCTAGATGTATATAGTTCACTAGAGGGATTCAGTCCATTAGAGGGATACAGTCCACTATATGTATATAGTCCACTAGACGTATACAGTCCACTAGCAGGATACAGTCCACTAGACGTATTAGTCTACTATTGGGATAAAGTCCACTAGAGATATATAATCCACTAATGGGATACAGTCCACTAGATGTATATAGTCCACTAGTTGGATACAGCCCACTAGAGAGATACAGCCCACTAGATATATATATTCCACTAGAGGGATACAGTCCACTAGAGGCATTAGTCCACTAGTGGGATACAGTCCACAAGAGGTATATAATCCACTAGATGTATATAGTCCACTAGAGGGATACAGTCCACTAGTGGGATACAGGCCACAAGAGGTATATAATCCCCTAGATGTACATAGTCCACTAGAGGGATAAAGTCCACTAGAGGTATATAATCCACTAGATGTATATAGTCCACTAGAGGGATACATTCTACTAAATGTAAATAGTCCAATAGAGTGATACAGTCCACTAGTGGTATACAGTCAACTAGATGTATATAGTCTATAGTCCACTAGAGGGATACAGTCTATGAAAGATATATAGTCCACTAGTGGTATACAGTCCACTAGAGGTGAATAGTCCACTAGAGGGATACAGTCCACTAGATGTATATAATCCACTAGAGGGATACAGTCCACCAGATGTATATATTCTATAGTGCACTAGTGAAATACAGTCCACTAAAGGTATATAGTCCACTATTGGTATACAGTCCACTAGAGGTGAATAGTCCACTAGCGGGATACATTCCACTAGAGGTATTAGTCCAGTAGTGGTATACAGGCCACTAGAGGTATATAATCCACTAGATGTATACAGTCCACTAGAGGTATAAAGTCCACTAGAGAGATACATCCACTAGAAGGATACAGTCCACTAGAGAGATACATTCCACTAGAGGTATTAGTCCAGTAGTGGTATATAGGCCACTAGAGGTATATAATCCACTAGATGTATAAAGTCCACTAGAGGTATAGCAAACTAGAGGGAAACAATCCACTAGATATATATATTCCACTACAGGGATACAGTGCACTAGAGGTATATAGTTCACTAGATGTATATAGGCCACTAAAGGTATACAGTCCAATAGCGGGATATAGTCCACTAGACGTATTAGTCCACTAGTTGGATACAGTCCACTAGAGATATATAATCCACTAATGGGATACAGTCCACTAGATGAATATAGTCCACTAGTGGGATACAGTCAAATAGATGTATATAGTCCACTATTTGGATACAGCCCACTAGTGAAAACAATCCACTAGATATATATATTCCACTAGAGGGATACAGTCCACTAGAGGGATACAGTCCACTAGTGGTATATAATCCACTAGATGTATATAGTCCACTAGACGGATACAGTCCACATGAGGGATAAAATCCACTAGATGTATATAGTCCACTAGTGGGGTACAATCCACTAGAGATATTAGTCCACTAGTGGGATACAGGCCACTAGAGGTATATATTCCCCTAGATGTATATAGTTCACTAGAGGGATTCAGTCCATTAGAGGGATACAGTGCACTATATGTATATAGTCCACTAGACGTATACAGTCCACTAGCAGGATACAGTCCACTAGACGTATTAGTCTACTATTGGGATAAAGTCCACTAGAGATATATAATCCACTAATGGGATACAGTCCACTAGATGTATATAGTCCACTAGTTGGATACAGCACACTAGAGAGATACAGCCCACTAGATATATATATTCCACTAGAGGGATACAGTCCACTAGAGGCATTAGTCCACTAGTGGGATACAGTCCACAAGAGGTATATAATCCACTAGATGTATATAGTCCACTAGAGGGATACAGTCCACTAGTGGGATACAGGCCACAAGAGGTATATAATCCCCTAGATGTACATAGTCCACTAGAGGGATAAAGTCCACTAGAGGTATATAATCCACTAGATGTATATAGTCCACTAGAGGGATACATTCTACTAAATGTAAATAGTCCAATAGAGGGATACAGTCCACTAGTGGTATACAGTCAACTATATGTATATAGTCTATATTCCACTAGTGAAATACAGTCCACTAAAGGTATATAGTCCACTACTGGTATACAGTCCACTAGAGGTGAATAGTCCACTAGCGGGATACATTCCACTAGAGGTATTAGTCCAGTAGTGGTATACAGGCCACTAGAGCTATATAATCCACTAGATGTATAAAGTCCACTAGAGGTATAGCAAACTAGAGGGATACAGTCCACTAGAAGTATATAATCCACTAGAGGGGTACAGTCGACTAGACATATACAGTCCACTATTGGTATATAATCCACTAGAGGTATACAGTCCACTAGAGAGATACAGCCCACTAGACATATACATTCCACTAGAGGTATACAGTCCACTAGAAGTATACAGTTCACTAGAGGTATACATTCTACTAGAGGTATAAAGTCCACTAGAGAGATACATCCACTAGCGGGATACAGTCCACTAGAAGTATATAGTCTAATAGTGGGATACAGTACACTAGAAGTATATATTCCACTAGAGGGATTAGTCCACAAGTGGGATACAGGCCACTAGAGGCATATAATCCCCTAGATGTATATAGTTCACTAGAGGGATTCAGTCCACAAGATAGATACAATCCAGTAGATATATATATTCCACTAGAGGGATACAGTCCATTAGAGGGATACAGTCCACTAGAGGTATATAGTCCACTATATATATATATTCCACGAGAGGTATACAGTCCACTAGCGGGATACAGTCCACTAGACATATTAGTCTACTATTGGGATAAAGTCCACTAGAGATATATAATCCACTAATGGGATACAGTCCACTAGATGAATATAGTCCACTAGTGGGATACAGTCCAATAGATGTATATAGTCCACTATTTGGATACAGCCCACTAGTGAAAACAATCCACTAGATATATATATTCCACTAGAGGGATACAGTCCACTAGAGGGATACAGTCCACTAGAGGTATATAATCCTCTAGATGTATATAGTCCACTAGACGGATACAGTCCACAAGAGGGATAAAATCCACTAGATGTATATAGTCCACTAAAGGAATACAGTCCACTAGATGTATATAGTCCACTAGTGGGGTACAATCCACTAGAGATATTAGTCCACTAGTGGGATACAGGCCACTAGAGGTATATATTCCCCTAGATGTATATAGTTCACTAGAGGGATTCAGTCCATTAGAGGGATACAGTCCACTATATGTATATAGTCCACTAGACGTATACAGTCCACTAGCAGGATACAGTCCACTAGACGTATTAGTCTACTATTGGGATAAAGTCCACTAGAGATATATAATCCACTAATGGGATACAGTCCACTAGATGTATATAGTCCACTAGTTGGATACAGCCCACTAGAGAGATACAGCCCACTAGATATATATATTCCACTAGAGGGATACAGTCCACTAGAGGCATTAGTCCACTAGTGGGATACAGTCCACAAGAGGTATATAATCCACTAGATGTATATAGTCCACTAGAGGGATACAGTCCACTAGTGGGATACAGGCCACAAGAGGTATATAATCCCCTAGATGTACATAGTCCACTAGAGGGATAAAGTCCACTAGAGGTATATAATCCACTAGATGTATATAGTCCACTAGAGGGATACATTCTACTAAATGTAAATAGTCCAATAGAGTGATACAGTCCACTAGTGGTATATAGTCAACTAGATGTATATAGTCTATAGTCCACTAGAGGGATACAGTCT
This sequence comes from Meghimatium bilineatum, assembly GCA_034231615.1. Taxonomy (NCBI): domain Eukaryota; kingdom Metazoa; phylum Mollusca; class Gastropoda; order Stylommatophora; family Philomycidae; genus Meghimatium; species Meghimatium bilineatum. Next base: position 8,433,987 of record CM067318.1, read on the forward strand.
ACTAAAGATATATAGTCCACTAGTGGTATACAGTCCACTAGAGGTGAATAGTCCACTAGAGGGATACAGTCCACTAGATGTATATAATCCACTAGAGGGATACAGTCCACTAGATGTATATAGTCTATAGTCCACTAGTGAAATACAGTCCACTAAAGGTATATAGTTCACTATTGGTATACAGTCCACTAGAGGTGAATAGTCCACTAGCGGGATACATTCCACTAGAGGTATTAGTCCAGTAGTGGTATACAGGCCACTAGAGGTATATAATCCACTAGATGTATAAAGTCCACTAGAGGTATAGCAAACTAGAGGGATACAGTCCACTAGAAGTATATAATACACTAGAGGGGTACAGTCGACTAGACATATACAGTCCACTATTGGTATAAAATCCACTAGAGGTATACAGTCCACTAGAGAGATACAGCCCACTAGACATATACATTCCACTAGAGGTATACAGTCCACTAGAGGTATACAGTCCACTAGAAGTATACAGTTCACTAGAGGTATACATTCTACTAGAGGTATAAAGTCCACTAGAGAGATACATCCACTAGCGGGATACAGTCCACTAGAAGTATATAGTCTAATAGTGGGATACAGTACACTAGAAGTATATATTCCACTAGAGGGATTAGTCCACAAGTGGGATACAGGCCACTAGAGGCATATAATCCCCTAGATGTATATAGTTCACTAGAGGGATTCAGTCCACAAGATAGATACAATCCAGTAGATATATATATTCCACTAGAGGGATACAGTCCATTAGAGGGATACAGTCCACTAGAGGTATATAGTCCACTATATATATATATTCCACTAGAGGTATACAGTCCACTAGCGGGATACAGTCCACTAGACGTATTAGTCTACTATTGGGATAAAGTCCACTAGAGATATATAATCCACTAATGGGATACAGTCCACTAGATGAATATAGTCCACTAGTGGGATACAGTCCAATAGATGTATATAGTCCACTATTTGGATACAGCCCACTAGTGAAAACAATCCACTAGATATATATATTCCACTAGAGGGATACAGTCCACTAGAGGGATACAGTCCACTAGAGGTATATAATCCTCTAGATGTATATAGTCCACTAGACGGATACAGTCCACAAGAGGGATAAAATCCACTAGATGTATATAGTCCACTAAAGGAATACAGTCCACTAGATGTATATAGTCCACTAGTGGGGTACAATCCACTAGAGATATTAGTCCACTAGTGGGATACAGGCCACTAGAGGTATATATTCCCCTAGATGTATATAGTTCACTAGAGGGATTCAGTCCATTAGAGGGATACAGTCCACTATATGTATATAGTCCACTAGACGTATACAGTCCACTAGCAGGATACAGTCCACTAGACGTATTAGTCTACTATTGGGATAAAGTCCACTAGAGATATATAATCCACTAATGGGATACAGTCCACTAGATGTATATAGTCCACTAGTTGGATACAGCCCACTAGAGAGATACAGCCCACTAGATATATATATTCCACTAGAGGGATACAGTCCACTAGAGGCATTAGTCCACTAGTGGGATACAGTCCACAAGAGGTATATAATCCACTAGATGTATATAGTCCACTAGAGGGATACAGTCCACTAGTGGGATACAGGCCACAAGAGGTATATAATCCCCTAGATGTACATAGTCCACTAGAGGGATAAAGTCCACTAGAGGTATATAATCCACTAGATGTATATAGTCCACTAGAGGGATACATTCTACTAAATGTAAATAGTCCAATAGAGTGATACAGTCCACTAGTGGTATATAGTCAACTAGATGTATATAGTCTATAGTCCACTAGAGGGATACAGTCTACTAAAGATATATAGTCCACTAGTGGTATACAGTCCACTAGAGGTGAATAGTCCACTAGAGGGATACAGTCCACTAGATGTATATAATCCACTAGAGGGATACAGTCCACTAGATGTATATAGTCTATAGTCCACTAGTGAAATACAGTCCACTAAAGGTATATAGTTCACTATTGGTATACAGTCCACTAGAGGTGAATAGTCCACTAGCGGGATACATTCCACTAGAGGTATTAGTCCAGTAGTGGTATACAGGCCACTAGAGGTATATAATCCACTAGATGTATAAAGTCCACTAGAGGTATAGCAAACTAGAGGGATACAGTCCACTAGAAGTATATAATACACTAGAGGGGTACAGTCGACTAGACATATACAGTCCACTATTGGTATAAAATCCACTAGAGGTATACAGTCCACTAGAGAGATACAGCCCACTAGACATATACATTCCACTAGAGGTATACAGTCCACTAGAAGTATACAGTCCACTAGAGGTATACATTCTACTAGAGGTATAAAGTCCACTAGAGAGATACATCCACTAGCGGGATACAGTCCACTAGAAGTATATAGTCTAATAGTGAGATACAGTACACTAGAAGTATATATTCCACTAGAGGGATTAGTCCACAAGTGGGTTACAGGCCACTAGAGGTATATAGTCCACTATATATATATATTCCACTAGAGGTATACAGTCCACTAATGGGATACAGTCCACTAGACGTATTAGTCTACTATTGGGATAAAGTCCACTAGAGATATATAATCCACTAATGGGATACAGTCCACTAGATGAATATAGTCCACTAGTGGGATACAGTCCAATAGATGTATATAGTCCACTATTTGGATACAGCCCACTAGTGAAAACAATCCACTAGATATATATATTCCACTAGAGGGATACAGTCCACTAGAGGGATACAGTCCAATAGAGGTATATAGTCCACTAAAGGTATACAGTCCAGTAGCGGGATACAGTCCACTAGATGTATTAGTCCACTATTGGGATACAGTCCACTAGAGGTATATAATCCACTAGATGTATATAGTCCACTAGACGGATACAGTCCACAAGAGGGATAAAATCCACTAAATGTATATAGTCCACTAAAGGAATACAGTCCACTAGATGTATATAGTCCACTAGTGGGGTACAATCCACTAGAGATATTAGTCCACTAGTGGGATACAGGCCACTAGAGGTATATAATCCCCTAGATGTATATAGTTCACTAGAGGGATTCAGTCCATTAGAGGGATACAGTCCACTATATGTATATAGTCCACTAGACGTATACAGTCCACTAGCAGGATACAGTCCACTAGACGTATTAGTATACTATTGGGATAAAGTCCACTAGAGATATATAATCCACTAATGGGATACAGTCCACTAGATGTATATAATCCACTAGATGAATATAGTCCACTAGTGGGATACAGTCCAATAGATGTATATAGTCCACTAGTTGGATACAGCCCACTAGAGAGATACAGCCCACTAGATATATATATTCCACTAGAGGGATACAGTCCACTAGAGGCATTAGTCCACTAGTGGGATACAGTCCACAAGAGGTATATAATCCACTAGATGTATATAGTCCACTAGAGGGATACAGTCCACTAGTGGGATACAGGCCACAAGAGGTATATAATCCCCTAGATGTACATAGTCCACTAGAGGGATAAAGTCCACTAGAGGTATATAATCCACTAGATGTATATAGTCCACTAGAGGGATACATTCTACTAAATGTAAATAGTCCAATAGAGTGATACAGTCCACTAGTGGTATACAGTCAACTAGATGTATATAGTCTATAGTCCACTAGAGGGATACAGTCTATGAAAGATATATAGTCCACTAGTGGTATACAGTCCACTAGAGGTGAATAGTCCACTAGAGGGATACAGTCCACTAGATGTATATAATCCACTAGAGGGATACAGTCCACTAGATGTATATAGTCTATAGTGCACTAGTGAAATACAGTCCACTAAAGGTATATAGTCCACTATTGGTATACAGTCCACTAGAGGTGAATAGTCCACTAGCGGGATACATTCCACTAAAGGTATTAGTCCAGTAGTGGTATACAGGCCACTAGAGGTATATAATCCACTAGATGTATACAGTCCACTAGAGGTATAGCAAACTAGAGGGATACAGTCCACTAGAAGTATATAATCCACTAGAGGGGTACAGTCGACTAGACATATACAGTCCACTATTGGTATATAATCCACTAGAGGTATACAGTCCACTAGAGAGATACAGCCCACTAGACATATACATTCCACTAGAGGTATACAGTCCACTAGAAGTATACAGTCCACTAGAGGTATACATTCTACTAGAGGTATAAAGTCCACTAGAGAGATACATCCACTAGCGGGATACAGTCCACTAGAAGTATATAGTCTAATAGTGGGATACAGTACACTAGAAGTATATATTCCACTAGAGGGATTAGTCCACAAGTGGGATACAGGCCACTAGAGGCATATAATCCCCTAGATGTATATAGTTCACTAGAGGGATTCAGTCCACAAGATAGATACAATCCACTAGAGGGATACAGTCCATTAGAGGGATACAGTCCACTAGAGGTATATAGTCCACTATATATATATATATTTCACTAGAGGTATACAGTCCACTAGCGGGATACAGTCCACTAGACGTATTAGTCTACTATTGGGATAAAGTCCACTAGAGATATATAATCCACTAATGGGATACAGTCCACTAGATTTTTTCTTCTTCTTCTTTCGTTCACTTGAAACATGTCTATATCTGCAATTCTGTCTCCTTAATAAAACTCACTGTCTTTTGTAGTTCATACAGTGTCCCATAGAGCTTTGATTCCAGTGTTGTTTCCTCTGGCCAATATGTCTGCCTCAGCGTTTCATGCTCAGAACACTCTTGAAGTATATGTTTGGCACTCTGTACTGCCTGTCCACATGTACACATGGCCGTGTTGCCAATCTTGAACTTTGTATACATGTGACTGCGGAGTCGGTTGTGTCCTGTTCTGAGACGTAGAATTATAACTTGTTCTGATCTGTTCATAATGTGATAGTCATCTTGTGTTGGTGTTTGTGGCTTTCTTATTGACTTGATCATCTGTTTTTTCTGATGGTAGGTGATTGGTATATCTGGTTGATCTTCGGCAGCACCTTCCTTAGCCAGTTGGTCTGCTTTTTCATTTCCTGGTATTCCACAGTGAGAGGGTATCCAAGTCCACTAGATGAATATAGTCCACTAGTGGGATACAGTCCAATAGATGTATATAGTCCACTATTTGGATACAGCCCACTAGTGAAAACAATCCACTAGATATATATATTCCACTAGAGGGATACAGTCCACTAGAGGGATACAGTCCACTAGAGGTATATAATCCACTAGATGTATATAGTCCACTAGACGGATACAGTCCACAAGAGGGATAAAATCCACTAGATGTATATAGTCCACTAAAGGAATACAGTCCACTAGATGTATATAGTCCACTAGTGGGGTACAATCCACTAGAGATATTAGTCCACTAGTGGGATACAGGCCACTAGAGGTATATAATCCCCTAGATGTATATAGTTCACTAGAGGGATTCAGTCCATTAGAGGGATACAGTCCACTATATGTATATAGTCCACTAGACGTATACAGTCCACTAGACGTATTAGTCTACTATTGGGATAAAGTCCACTAGAGATATATAATCCACTAATGGGATACAGTCCACTAGATGTATATAGTCCACTAGTTGGATACAGCCCGCTAGAGAGATACAGCCTACTAGATATATATATTCCACTAGAGGGATACAGTCCACTAGAGGCATTAGTCCACTAGTGGGATACAGTCCACAAGAGGTATATAATCCACTAGATGTATATAGTCCACTAGAGGGATACAGTCCACTAGTGGGATACAGGCCACAAGAGGTATATAATCCCCTAGATGTACATAGTCCACTAGAGGGATAAAGTCCACTAGAGGTATATAATCCACTAGATGTATATAGTCCACTAGAGGGATACATTCTACTAAATGTAAATAGTCCAATAGAGTGATACAGTCCACTAGTGGTATATAGTCAACTAGATGTATATAGTCTATAGTCCACTAGAGGGATACAGTCTACTAAAGATATATAGTCCACTAGTGGTATACAGTCCACTAGAGGTGAATAGTCCACTAGAGGGATACAGTCCACTAGATGTATATAATCCACTAGAGGGATACAGTCCACTAGATGTATATAGTCTATAGTCCACTAGTGAAATACAGTCCACTAAAGGTATATAGTTCACTATTGGTATACAGTCCACTAGAGGTGAATAGTCCACTAGCGGGATACATTCCACTAGAGGTATTAGTCCAGTAGTGGTATACAGGCCACTAGAGGTATATAATCCACTAGATGTATAAAGTCCACTAGAGGTATAGCAAACTAGAGGGATACAGTCCACTAGAAGTATATAATACACTAGAGGGGTACAGTCGACTAGACATATACAGTCCACTATTGGTATAAAATCCACTAGAGGTATACAGTCCACTAGAGAGATACAGCCCACTAGACATATACATTCCACTAGAGGTATACAGTCCACTAGAAGTATACAGTCCACTAGAGGTATACATTCTACTAGAGGTATAAAGTCCACTAGAGAGATACATCCACTAGCGGGATACAGTCCACTAGAAGTATATAGTCTAATAGTGAGATACAGTACACTAGAAGTATATATTCCACTAGAGGGATTAGTCCACAAGTGGGTTACAGGCCACTAGAGGTATATAGTCCACTATATATATATATTCCACTAGAGGTATACAGTCCACTAATGGGATACAGTCCACTAGACGTATTAGTCTACTATTGGGATAAAGTCCACTAGAGATATATAATCCACTAATGGGATACAGTCCACTAGATGAATATAGTCCACTAGTGGGATACAGTCCAATAGATGTATATAGTCCACTATTTGGATACAGCCCACTAGTGAAAACAATCCACTAGATATATATATTCCACTAGAGGGATACAGTCCACTAGAGGGATACAGTCCAATAGAGGTATATAGTCCACTAAAGGTATACAGTCCAGTAGCGGGATACAGTCCACTAGATGTATTAGTCCACTATTGGGATACAGTCCACTAGAGGTATATAATCCACTAGATGTATATAGTCCACTAGACGGATACAGTCCACAAGAGGGATAAAATCCACTAAATGTATATAGTCCACTAAAGGAATACAGTCCACTAGATGTATATAGTCCACTAGTGGGGTACAATCCACTAGAGATATTAGTCCACTAGTGGGATACAGGCCACTAGAGGTATATAATCCCCTAGATGTATATAGTTCACTAGAGGGATTCAGTCCATTAGAGGGATACAGTCCACTATATGTATATAGTCCACTAGACGTATACAGTCCACTAGCAGGATACAGTCCACTAGACGTATTAGTATACTATTGGGATAAAGTCCACTAGAGATATATAATCCACTAATGGGATACAGTCCACTAGATGTATATAATCCACTAGATGAATATAGTCCACTAGTGGGATACAGTCCAATAGATGTATATAGTCCACTAGTTGGATACAGCCCACTAGAGAGATACAGCCCACTAGATATATATATTCCACTAGAGGGATACAGTCCACTAGAGGCATTAGTCCACTAGTGGGATACAGTCCACTAGTGGGATACAGGCCACAAGAGGTATATAATCCCCTAGATGTACATAGTCCACTAGAGGGATAAAGTCCACTAGAGGTATATAATCCACTAGATGTATATAGTCCACTAGAGGGATACATTCTACTAAATGTAAATAGTCCAATAGAGTGATACAGTCCACTAGTGGTATACAGTCAACTAGATGTATATAGTCTATAGTCCACTAGAGGGATACAGTCTATGAAAGATATATAGTCCACTAGTGGTATACAGTCCACTAGAGGTGAATAGTCCACTAGAGGGATACAGTCCACTAGATGTATATAATCCACTAGAGGGATACAGTCCACTAGATGTATATAGTCTATAGTGCACTAGTGAAATACAGTCCACTAAAGGTATATAGTCCACTATTGGTATACAGTCCACTAGAGGTGAATAGTCCACTAGCGGGATACATTCCACTAAAGGTATTAGTCCAGTAGTGGTATACAGGCCACTAGAGGTATATAATCCACTAGATGTATACAGTCCACTAGAGGTATAGCAAACTAGAGGGATACAGTCCACTAGAAGTATATAATCCACTAGAGGGGTACAGTCGACTAGACATATACAGTCCACTATTGGTATATAATCCACTAGAGGTATACAGTCCACTAGAGAGATACAGCCCACTAGACATATACATTCCACTAGAGGTATACAGTCCACTAGAAGTATACAGTCCACTAGAGGTATACATTCTACTAGAGGTATAAAGTCCACTAGAGAGATACATCCACTAGCGGGATACAGTCCACTAGAAGTATATAGTCTAATAGTGGGATACAGTACACTAGAAGTATATATTCCACTAGAGGGATTAGTCCACAAGTGGGATACAGGCCACTAGAGGCATATAATCCCCTAGATGTATATAGTTCACTAGAGGGATTCAGTCCACAAGATAGATACAATCCACTAGAGGGATACAGTCCATTAGAGGGATACAGTCCACTAGAGGTATATAGTCCACTATATATATATATATTTCACTAGAGGTATACAGTCCACTAGCGGGATACAGTCCACTAGACGTATTAGTCTACTATTGGGATAAAGTCCACTAGAGATATATAATCCACTAATGGGATACAGTCCACTAGATTTTTTCTTCTTCTTCTTTCGTTCACTTGAAACATGTCTATATCTGCAATTCTGTCTCCTTAATAAAACTCACTGTCTTTTGTAGTTCATACAGTGTCCCATAGAGCTTTGATTCCAGTGTTGTTTCCTCTGGCCAATATGTCTGCCTCAGCGTTTCATGCTCAGAACACTCTTGAAGTATATGTTTGGCACTCTGTACTGCCTGTCCACATGTACACATGGCCGTGTTGCCAATCTTGAACTTTGTATACATGTGACTGCGGAGTCGGTTGTGTCCTGTTCTGAGACGTAGAATTATAACTTGTTCTGATCTGTTCATAATGTGATAGTCATCTTGTGTTGGTGTTTGTGGCTTTCTTATTGACTTGATCATCTGTTTTTTCTGATGGTAGGTGATTGGTATATCTGGTTGATCTTCGGCAGCACCTTCCTTAGCCAGTTGGTCTGCTTTTTCATTTCCTGGTATTCCACAGTGAGAGGGTATCCAAGTCCACTAGATGAATATAGTCCACTAGTGGGATACAGTCCAATAGATGTATATAGTCCACTATTTGGATACAGCCCACTAGTGAAAACAATCCACTAGATATATATATTCCACTAGAGGGATACAGTCCACTAGAGGGATACAGTCCACTAGAGGTATATAATCCACTAGATGTATATAGTCCACTAGACGGATACAGTCCACAAGAGGGATAAAATCCACTAGATGTATATAGTCCACTAAAGGAATACAGTCCACTAGATGTATATAGTCCACTAGTGGGGTACAATCCACTAGAGATATTAGTCCACTAGTGGGATACAGGCCACTAGAGGTATATAATCCCCTAGATGTATATAGTTCACTAGAGGGATTCAGTCCATTAGAGGGATACAGTCCACTATATGTATATAGTCCACTAGACGTATACAGTCCACTAGACGTATTAGTCTACTATTGGGATAAAGTCCACTAGAGATATATAATCCACTAATGGGATACAGTCCACTAGATGTATATAGTCCACTAGTTGGATACAGCCCGCTAGAGAGATACAGCCCACTAGATATATATATTCCACTAGAGGGATACAGTCCACTAGAGGCATTAGTCCACTAGTGGGATACAGTCCACAAGAGGTATATAATCCACTAGATGTATATAGTCCACTAGAGGGATACAGTCCACTAGTGGGATACAGGCCACAAGAGGTATATAATCCCCTAGATGTACATAGTCCACTAGAGGGATAAAGTCCACTAGAGGTATATAATCCACTAGATGTATATAGTCCACTAGAGGGATACATTCTACTAAATGTAAATAGTCCAATAGAGTGATACAGTCCACTAGTGGTATATAGTCAACTAGATGTATATAGTCTATAGTCCACTAGAGGGATACAGTCTACTAAAGATATATAGTCCACTAGTGGTATACAGTCCACTAGAGGTGAATAGTCCACTAGAGGGATACAGTCCACTAGATGTATATAATCCACTAGAGGGATACAGTCCACTAGATGTATATAGTCTATAGTCCACTAGTGAAATACAGTCCACTAAAGGTATATAGTTCACTATTGGTATACAGTCCACTAGAGGTGAATAGTCCACTAGCGGGATACATTCCACTAGAGGTATTAGTCCAGTAGTGGTATACAGGCCACTAGAGGTATATAATCCACTAGATGTATAAAGTCCACTAGAGGTATAGCAAACTAGAGGGATACAGTCCACTAGAAGTATATAATACACTAGAGGGGTACAGTCGACTAGACATATACAGTCCACTATTGGTATAAAATCCACTAGAGGTATACAGTCCACTAGAGAGATACAGCCCACTAGACATATACATTCCACTAGAGGTATACAGTCCACTAGAAGTATACAGTCCACTAGAGGTATACATTCTACTAGAGGTATAAAGTCCACTAGAGAGATACATCCACTAGCGGGATACAGTCCACTAGAAGTATATAGTCTAATAGTGAGATACAGTACACTAGAAGTATATATTCCACTAGAGGGATTAGTCCACAAGTGGGTTACAGGCCACTAGAGGTATATAGTCCACTATATATATATATTCCACTAGAGGTATACAGTCCACTAATGGGATACAGTCCACTAGACGTATTAGTCTACTATTGGGATAAAGTCCACTAGAGATATATAATCCACTAATGGGATACAGTCCACTAGATGAATATAGTCCACTAGTGGGATACAGTCCAATAGATGTATATAGTCCACTATTTGGATACAGCCCACTAGTGAAAACAATCCACTAGATATATATATATTCCACTAGAGGGATACAGTCCACTAGAGGGATACAGTCCAATAGAGGTATATAGTCCACTAAAGGTATACAGTCCAGTAGCGGGATACAGTCCACTAGATGTATTAGTCCACTATTGGGATACAGTCCACTAGAGGTATATAATCCACTAGATGTATATAGTCCACTAGACGGATACAGTCCACAAGAGGGATAAAATCCACTAAATGTATATAGTCCACTAAAGGAATACAGTCCACTAGATGTATATAGTCCACTAGTGGGGTACAATCCACTAGAGATATTAGTCCACTAGTGGGATACAGGCCACTAGAGGTATATAATCCCCTAGATGTATATAGTTCACTAGAGGGATTCAGTCCATTAGAGGGATACAGTCCACTATATGTATATAGTCCACTAGACGTATACAGTCCACTAGCAGGATACAGTCCACTAGACGTATTAGTATACTATTGGGATAAAGTCCACTAGAGATATATAATCCACTAATGGGATACAGTCCACTAGATGTATATAATCCACTAGATGAATATAGTCCACTAGTGGGATACAGTCCAATAGATGTATATAGTCCACTAGTTGGATACAGCCCACTAGAGAGATACAGCCCACTAGATATATATATTCCACTAGAGGGATACAGTCCACTAGAGGCATTAGTCCACTAGTGGGATACAGTCCACAAGAGGTATATAATCCACTAGATGTATATAGTCCACTAGAGGGATACAGTCCACTAGTGGGATACAGGCCACAAGAGGTATATAATCCCCTAGATGTACATAGTCCACTAGAGGGATAAAGTCCACTAGAGGTATATAATCCACTAGATGTATATAGTCCACTAGAGGGATACATTCTACTAAATGTAAATAGTCCAATAGAGTGATACAGTCCACTAGTGGTATACAGTCCACTAGAGGTGAATAGTCCACTAGAGGGATACAGTCCACTAGATGTATATAATCCACTAGAGGGATACAGTCCACTAGATGTATATAGTCTATAGTGCACTAGTGAAATACAGTCCACTAAAGGTATATAGTCCACTATTGGTATACAGTCCACTAGAGGTGAATAGTCCACTAGCGGGATACATTCCACTAAAGGTATTAGTCCAGTAGTGGTATACAGGCCACTAGAGGTATATAATCCACTAGATGTATACAGTCCACTAGAGGTATAGCAAACTAGAGGGATACAGTCCACTAGAAGTATATAATCCACTAGAGGGGTACAGTCGACTAGACATATACAGTCCACTATTGGTATATAATCCACTAGAGGTATACAGTCCACTAGAGAGATACAGCCCACTAGACATATACATTCCACTAGAGGTATACAGTCCACTAGAAGTATACAGTCCACTAGAGGTATACATTCTACTAGAGGTATAAAGTCCACTAGAGAGATACATCCACTAGCGGGATACAGTCCACTAGAAGTATATAGTCTAATAGTGGGATACAGTACACTAGAAGTATATATTCCACTAGAGGGATTAGTCCACAAGTGGGATACAGGCCACTAGAGGCATATAATCCCCTAGATGTATATAGTTCACTAGAGGGATTCAGTCCACAAGATAGATACAATCCACTAGAGGGATACAGTCCATTAGAGGGATACAGTCCACTAGAGGTATATAGTCCACTATATATATATATATTTCACTAGAGGTATACAGTCCACTAGCGGGATACAGTCCACTAGACGTATTAGTCTACTATTGGGATAAAGTCCACTAGAGATATATAATCCACTAATGGGATACAGTCCACTAGATTTTTTCTTCTTCTTCTTTCGTTCACTTGAAACATGTCTATATCTGCAATTCTGTCTCCTTAATAAAACTCACTGTCTTTTGTAGTTCATACAGTGTCCCATAGAGCTTTGATTCCAGTGTTGTTTCCTCTGGCCAATATGTCTGCCTCAGCGTTTCATGCTCAGAACACTCTTGAAGTATATGTTTGGCACTCTGTACTGCCTGTCCACATGTACACATGGCCGTGTTGCCAATCTTGAACTTTGTATACATGTGACTGCGGAGTCGGTTGTGTCCTGTTCTGAGACGTAGAATTATAACTTGTTCTGATCTGTTCATAATGTGATAGTCATCTTGTGTTGGTGTTTGTGGCTTTCTTATTGACTTGATCATCTGTTTTTTCTGATGGTAGGTGATTGGTATATCTGGTTGATCTTCGGCAGCACCTTCCTTAGCCAGTTGGTCTGCTTTTTCATTTCCTGGTATTCCACAGTGAGAGGGTATCCAAGTCCACTAGATGAATATAGTCCACTAGTGGGATACAGTCCAATAGATGTATATAGTCCACTATTTGGATACAGCCCACTAGTGAAAACAATCCACTAGATATATATATTCCACTAGAGGGATACAGTCCACTAGAGGGATACAGTCCACTAGAGGTATATAATCCACTAGATGTATATAGTCCACTAGACGGATACAGTCCACAAGAGGGATAAAATCCACTAGATGTATATAGTCCACTAAAGGAATACAGTCCACTAGATGTATATAGTCCACTAGTGGGGTACAATCCACTAGAGATATTAGTCCACTAGTGGGATACAGGCCACTAGAGGTATATAATCCCCTAGATGTATATAGTTCACTAGAGGGATTCAGTCCATTAGAGGGATACAGTCCACTATATGTATATAGTCCACTAGACGTATACAGTCCACTAGCAGGATACAGTCCACTAGACGTATTAGTCTACTATTGGGATAAAGTCCACTAGAGATATATAATCCAATAATGGGATACAGTCCACTAGATGTATATAGTCCACTAGTTGGATACAGCCCACTAGAGGGATACAGCCCACTAGATATATATATTCCACTAGAGGGATACAGTCCACTAGAGGCATTAGTCCACTAGTGGGATACAGTCCACAAGAGGTATATAATCCACTAGATGTATATAGTCCACTAGAGGGATACAGTCCACTAGTGGGATACAGGCCACAAGAGGTATATAATCCCCTAGATGTACATAGTCCACTAGAGGGATAAAGTCCACTAGAGGTATATAATCCACTAGATGTATATAGTCCACTAGAGGGATACATTCTACTAAATGTAAATAGTCCAATAGAGTGATACAGTCCACTAGTGGTATACAGTCAACTAGATGTATATAGTCTATAGTCCACTAGAGGGATACAGTCTATGAAAGATATATAGTCCACTAGTGGTATACAGTCCACTAGAGGTGAATAGTCCACTAGAGGGATACAGTCCACTAGATGTAAATAATACACTAGAGGGATACAGTCCACCAGATGTATATAGTCTATAGTGCACTAGTGAAATACAGTCCACTAAAGGTATATAGTCCACTATTGGTATACAGTCCACTAGAGGTGAATAGTCCACTAGCGGGATACATTCCACTAGAGGTATTAGTCCAGTAGTGGTATACAGGCCACTAGAGGTATATAATCCACTAGATGTATACAGTCCACTAGAGGTATAAAGTCCACTAGAGAGATACATCCACTAGCGGGATACAGTCCACTAGAGAGATACATTCCACTAGAGGTATTAGTCCAGTAGTGGTATATAGGCCACTAGAGGTATATAATCCACTAGATGTATAAAGTCCACTAGAGGTATAGCAAACTAGAGGGAAACAATCCACTAGATATATATATTCCACTACAGGGATACAGTGCACTAGAGGTATATAGTTCACTAGATGTATATAGGCCACTAAAGGTATACAGTCCAATAGCGGGATATAGTCCACTAGACGTATTAGTCCACTAGTTGGATACAGTCCACTAGAGATATATAATCCACTAATGGGATACAGTCCACTAGATGAATATAGTCCACTAGTGGGATACAGTCAAATAGATGTATATAGTCCACTATTTGGATACAGCCCACTAGTGAAAACAATCCACTAGATATATATATTCTCACTAGAGGGATACAGTCCACTAGAGGGATACAGTCCACTAGAGGGATACAGTCTACTAAAGATATATAGTCCACTAGTGGTATACAGTCCACTAGAGGTGAATAGTCCACTAGAGGGATACAGTCCACTAGATGTATATAATCCACTAGAGGGATACAGTCCACTAGATGTATATAGTCTATAGTCCACTAGTGAAATACAGTCCACTAAAGGTATATAGTCCACTATTGGTATACAGTCCACTAGAGGTGAATAGTCCACTAGCGGGATACATTCCACTAGAGGTATTAGTCCAGTAGTGGTATACAGGCCACTAGAGGTATATAATCCACTAGATGTATAAAGTCCACTAGAGGTATAGCAAACTAGAGGGATACAGTCCACTAGAAGTATATAATACACTAGAGGGGTACAGTCGACTAGACATATACAGTCCACTATTGGTATACAATCCACTATAGGTATACAGTCCACTAGAGAGATACAGCCCACTAGACATATACATTCCACTAGAGGTATACAGTCCACTAGAAGTATACAGTCCACTAGAGGTATACATTCTACTAGAGGTATAAAGTCCACTAGAGAGATACATCCACTAGCGGGATACAGTCCACTAGAAGTATATAGTCTAATAGTGGGATACAGTACACTAGAAGTATATATTCCACTAGAGGGATTAGTCCACAAGTGGGATACAGTCCACTAGAGGCATATAATCCCCTAGATGTATATAGTTCACTAGAGGGATTCAGTCCACAAGATAGATACAATCCACTAGAGGGATACAGTCCATTAGAGGGATACAGTCCACTAGAGGTATATAGTCCACTATATATATATATTCCACTAGAGGTATACAGTCCACTAGCGGGATACAGTCCACTAGACGTATTAGTCTACTATTGGGATAAAGTCCACTAGAGATATATAATCCACTAATGGGATACAGTCCACTAGATGAATATAGTCCACTAGTGGGATACAGTCCAATAGATGTATATAGTCCACTAGATGTATATAGTCCACTAGTGGGATACAGGCCACTAGAGGTATATAATCCCCTAGATGTATATAGTTCACTAAAGGAATACAGTCCACTAGATGTATATAGTCCACTAGTGGGGTACAATCCCTAGATGTATATAGTTCACTAGAGGGATTCAGTCCATTAGAGGGATACAGTCCACTATATGTATATAGTCCACTAGACGTATACAGTCCACTAGCAGGATACAGTCCACTAGACGTATTAGTCTACTATTGGGATAAAGTCCACTAGAGATATATAATCCACTAATGGGATACAGTCCACTAGATGTATATAGTCCACTAGTTGGATACAGCCCACTAGAGAGATACAGCCCACTAGATATATATATTCCACTAGAGGGATACAGTCCACTAGAGGCATTAGTCCACTAGTGGGATACAGTCCACAAGAGGTATATAATCCACTAGATGTATATAGTCCACTAGAGGGATACAGTCCACTAGTGGGATACAGGCCACAAGAGGTATATAATCCCCTAGATGTACATAGTCCACTAGAGGGATAAAGTCCACTAGAGGTATATAATCCACTATATGTATATAGTCCACTAGAGGGATACATTCTACTAAATGTAAATAGTCCAATAGAGTGATACAGTCCACTAGTGGTATACAGTCAACTAGATGTATATAGTCTATAGTCCACTAGAGGGATACAGTCTATGAAAGATATATAGTCCACTAGTGGTATACAGTCCACTAGAGGTGAATAGTCCACTAGAGGGATACAGTCCACTAGATGTATATAATCCACTAGAGGGATACAGTCCACCAGATGTATATAGTCTATAGTGCACTAGTGAAATACAGTCCACTAAAGGTATATAGTCCACTATTGGTATACAGTCCACTAGAGGTGAATAGTCCACTAGCGGGATACATTCCACTAGAGGTATTAGTCCAGTTGTGGTATACAGGCCACTAGAGGTATATAATCCACTAGATGTATACAGTCCACTAGAGGTATAGCAAACTAGAGGGAAACAATCCACTAGATATATATATTCCACTACAGGGATACAGTGCACTAGAGGTATATAGTTCACTAGATGTATATAGGCCACTAAAGGTATACAGTCCAATAGCGGGATATAGTCCACTAGACGTATTAGTCCACTAGTTGGATACAGTCCACTAGAGATATATAATCCACTAATGGGATACAGTCCACTAGAGAGATACAGCCCACTAGACATATACATTCCACTAGAGGTATACAGTCCACTAGAAGTATACAGTCCACTAGAGGTATACATTCTACTAGAGGTATAAAGTCCACTAGAGAGATACATCCACTAGCGGGATACAGTCCACTAGAAGTATATAGTCTAATAGTGAGATACAGTACACTAGAAGTATATATTCCACTAGAGGGATTAGTCCACAAGTGGGTTACAGGCCACTAGAGGTATATAGTCCACTATATATATATATTCCACTAGAGGTATACAGTCCACTAATGGGATACAGTCCACTAGACGTATTAGTCTACTATTGGGATAAAGTCCACTAGAGATATATAATCCACTAATGGGATACAGTCCACTAGATGAATATAGTCCACTAGTGGGATACAGTCCAATAGATGTATATAGTCCACTATTTGGATACAGCCCACTAGTGAAAACAATCCACTAGATATATATATTCCACTAGAGGGATACAGTCCACTAGAGGGATACAGTCCAATAGAGGTATATAGTCCACTAAAGGTATACAGTCCAGTAGCGGGATACAGTCCACTAGATGTATTAGTCCACTATTGGGATACAGTCCACTAGAGGTATATAATCCACTAGATGTATATAGTCCACTAGACGGATACAGTCCACAAGAGGGATAAAATCCACTAAATGTATATAGTCCACTAAAGGAATACAGTCCACTAGATGTATATAGTCCACTAGTGGGGTACAATCCACTAGAGATATTAGTCCACTAGTGGGATACAGGCCACTAGAGGTATATAATCCCCTAGATGTATATAGTTCACTAGAGGGATTCAGTCCATTAGAGGGATACAGTCCACTATATGTATATAGTCCACTAGACGTATACAGTCCACTAGCAGGATACAGTCCACTAGACGTATTAGTATACTATTGGGATAAAGTCCACTAGAGATATATAATCCACTAATGGGATACAGTCCACTAGATGTATATAGTCCACTAGTTGGATACAGCCCACTAGAGGGATACAGCCCACTA
This sequence comes from Meghimatium bilineatum, assembly GCA_034231615.1. Lineage (NCBI taxonomy): Eukaryota > Metazoa > Mollusca > Gastropoda > Stylommatophora > Philomycidae > Meghimatium > Meghimatium bilineatum. Next base: position 8,452,235 of record CM067318.1, read on the forward strand.
GATATATATATTCCACTAGAGGGATACAGTCCACTAGAGGCATTAGTCCACTAGTGGGATACAGTCCACAAGAGGTATATAATCCACTAGATGTATATAGTCCACTAGAGGGATACAGTCCACTAGTGGGATACAGGCCACAAGAGGTATATAATCCCCTAGATGTACATAGTCCACTAGAGGGATAAAGTCCACTAGAGGTATATAATCCACTAGATGTATATAGTCCACTAGAGGGATACATTCTACTAAATGTAAATAGTCCAATAGAGTGATACAGTCCACTAGTGGTATACAGTCAACTAGATGTATATAGTCTATAGTCCACTAGAGGGATACAGTCTATGAAAGATATATAGTCCACTAGTGGTATACAGTCCACTAGAGGTGAATAGTCCACTAGAGGGATACAGTCCACTAGATGTAAATAATACACTAGAGGGATACAGTCCACCAGATGTATATAGTCTATAGTGCACTAGTGAAATACAGTCCACTAAAGGTATATAGTCCACTATTGGTATACAGTCCACTAGAGGTGAATAGTCCACTAGCGGGATACATTCCACTAGAGGTATTAGTCCAGTAGTGGTATACAGGCCACTAGAGGTATATAATCCACTAGATGTATACAGTCCACTAGAGGTATAAAGTCCACTAGAGAGATACATCCACTAGCGGGATACAGTCCACTAGAGAGATACATTCCACTAGAGGTATTAGTCCAGTAGTGGTATATAGGCCACTAGAGGTATATAATCCACTAGATGTATAAAGTCCACTAGAGGTATAGCAAACTAGAGGGAAACAATCCACTAGATATATATATTCCACTACAGGGATACAGTGCACTAGAGGTATATAGTTCACTAGATGTATATAGGCCACTAAAGGTATACAGTCCAATAGCGGGATATAGTCCACTAGACGTATTAGTCCACTAGTTGGATACAGTCCACTAGAGATATATAATCCACTAATGGGATACAGTCCACTAGATGAATATAGTCCACTAGTGGGATACAGTCAAATAGATGTATATAGTCCACTATTTGGATACAGCCCACTAGTGAAAACAATCCACTAGATATATATATTCTCACTAGAGGGATACAGTCCACTAGAGGGATACAGTCCACTAGAGGGATACAGTCTACTAAAGATATATAGTCCACTAGTGGTATACAGTCCACTAGAGGTGAATAGTCCACTAGAGGGATACAGTCCACTAGATGTATATAATCCACTAGAGGGATACAGTCCACTAGATGTATATAGTCTATAGTCCACTAGTGAAATACAGTCCACTAAAGGTATATAGTCCACTATTGGTATACAGTCCACTAGAGGTGAATAGTCCACTAGCGGGATACATTCCACTAGAGGTATTAGTCCAGTAGTGGTATACAGGCCACTAGAGGTATATAATCCACTAGATGTATAAAGTCCACTAGAGGTATAGCAAACTAGAGGGATACAGTCCACTAGAAGTATATAATACACTAGAGGGGTACAGTCGACTAGACATATACAGTCCACTATTGGTATACAATCCACTATAGGTATACAGTCCACTAGAGAGATACAGCCCACTAGACATATACATTCCACTAGAGGTATACAGTCCACTAGAAGTATACAGTCCACTAGAGGTATACATTCTACTAGAGGTATAAAGTCCACTAGAGAGATACATCCACTAGCGGGATACAGTCCACTAGAAGTATATAGTCTAATAGTGGGATACAGTACACTAGAAGTATATATTCCACTAGAGGGATTAGTCCACAAGTGGGATACAGTCCACTAGAGGCATATAATCCCCTAGATGTATATAGTTCACTAGAGGGATTCAGTCCACAAGATAGATACAATCCACTAGAGGGATACAGTCCATTAGAGGGATACAGTCCACTAGAGGTATATAGTCCACTATATATATATATTCCACTAGAGGTATACAGTCCACTAGCGGGATACAGTCCACTAGACGTATTAGTCTACTATTGGGATAAAGTCCACTAGAGATATATAATCCACTAATGGGATACAGTCCACTAGATGAATATAGTCCACTAGTGGGATACAGTCCAATAGATGTATATAGTCCACTAGATGTATATAGTCCACTAGTGGGATACAGGCCACTAGAGGTATATAATCCCCTAGATGTATATAGTTCACTAAAGGAATACAGTCCACTAGATGTATATAGTCCACTAGTGGGGTACAATCCCTAGATGTATATAGTTCACTAGAGGGATTCAGTCCATTAGAGGGATACAGTCCACTATATGTATATAGTCCACTAGACGTATACAGTCCACTAGCAGGATACAGTCCACTAGACGTATTAGTCTACTATTGGGATAAAGTCCACTAGAGATATATAATCCACTAATGGGATACAGTCCACTAGATGTATATAGTCCACTAGTTGGATACAGCCCACTAGAGAGATACAGCCCACTAGATATATATATTCCACTAGAGGGATACAGTCCACTAGAGGCATTAGTCCACTAGTGGGATACAGTCCACAAGAGGTATATAATCCACTAGATGTATATAGTCCACTAGAGGGATACAGTCCACTAGTGGGATACAGGCCACAAGAGGTATATAATCCCCTAGATGTACATAGTCCACTAGAGGGATAAAGTCCACTAGAGGTATATAATCCACTATATGTATATAGTCCACTAGAGGGATACATTCTACTAAATGTAAATAGTCCAATAGAGTGATACAGTCCACTAGTGGTATACAGTCAACTAGATGTATATAGTCTATAGTCCACTAGAGGGATACAGTCTATGAAAGATATATAGTCCACTAGTGGTATACAGTCCACTAGAGGTGAATAGTCCACTAGAGGGATACAGTCCACTAGATGTATATAATCCACTAGAGGGATACAGTCCACCAGATGTATATAGTCTATAGTGCACTAGTGAAATACAGTCCACTAAAGGTATATAGTCCACTATTGGTATACAGTCCACTAGAGGTGAATAGTCCACTAGCGGGATACATTCCACTAGAGGTATTAGTCCAGTAGTGGTATACAGGCCACTAGAGGTATATAATCCACTAGATGTATACAGTCCACTAGAGGTATAGCAAACTAGAGGGAAACAATCCACTAGATATATATATTCCACTACAGGGATACAGTGCACTAGAGGTATATAGTTCACTAGATGTATATAGGCCACTAAAGGTATACAGTCCAATAGCGGGATATAGTCCACTAGACGTATTAGTCCACTAGTTGGATACAGTCCACTAGAGATATATAATCCACTAATGGGATACAGTCCACTAGAGAGATACAGCCCACTAGACATATACATTCCACTAGAGGTATACAGTCCACTAGAAGTATACAGTCCACTAGAGGTATACATTCTACTAGAGGTATAAAGTCCACTAGAGAGATACATCCACTAGCGGGATACAGTCCACTAGAAGTATATAGTCTAATAGTGAGATACAGTACACTAGAAGTATATATTCCACTAGAGGGATTAGTCCACAAGTGGGTTACAGGCCACTAGAGGTATATAGTCCACTATATATATATATTCCACTAGAGGTATACAGTCCACTAATGGGATACAGTCCACTAGACGTATTAGTCTACTATTGGGATAAAGTCCACTAGAGATATATAATCCACTAATGGGATACAGTCCACTAGATGAATATAGTCCACTAGTGGGATACAGTCCAATAGATGTATATAGTCCACTATTTGGATACAGCCCACTAGTGAAAACAATCCACTAGATATATATATTCCACTAGAGGGATACAGTCCACTAGAGGGATACAGTCCAATAGAGGTATATAGTCCACTAAAGGTATACAGTCCAGTAGCGGGATACAGTCCACTAGATGTATTAGTCCACTATTGGGATACAGTCCACTAGAGGTATATAATCCACTAGATGTATATAGTCCACTAGACGGATACAGTCCACAAGAGGGATAAAATCCACTAAATGTATATAGTCCACTAAAGGAATACAGTCCACTAGATGTATATAGTCCACTAGTGGGGTACAATCCACTAGAGATATTAGTCCACTAGTGGGATACAGGCCACTAGAGGTATATAATCCCCTAGATGTATATAGTTCACTAGAGGGATTCAGTCCATTAGAGGGATACAGTCCACTATATGTATATAGTCCACTAGACGTATACAGTCCACTAGCAGGATACAGTCCACTAGACGTATTAGTATACTATTGGGATAAAGTCCACTAGAGATATATAATCCACTAATGGGATACAGTCCACTAGATGTATATAGTCCACTAGTTGGATACAGCCCACTAGAGAGATACAGCCCACTAGATATATATATTCCACTAGAGGGATACAGTCCACTAGAGGCATTAGTCCACTAGTGGGATACAGTCCACAAGAGGTATATAATCCACTAGATGTATATAGTCCACTAGAGGGATACAGTCCACTAGTGGGATACAGGCCACAAGAGGTATATAATCCCCTAGATGTACATAGTCCACTAGAGGGATAAAGTCCACTAGAGGTATATAATCCACTATATGTATATAGTCCACTAGAGGGATACATTCTACTAAATGTAAATAGTCCAATAGAGTGATACAGTCCACTAGTGGTATACAGTCAACTAGATGTATATAGTCTATAGTCCACTAGAGGGATACAGTCTATGAAAGATATATAGTCCACTAGTGGTATACAGTCCACTAGAGGTGAATAGTCCACTAGAGGGATACAGTCCACTAGATGTATATAATCCACTAGAGGGATACAGTCCACCAGATGTATATAGTCTATAGTGCACTAGTGAAATACAGTCCACTAAAGGTATATAGTCCACTATTGGTATACAGTCCACTAGAGGTGAATAGTCCACTAGCGGGATACATTCCACTAGAGGTATTAGTCCAGTAGTGGTATACAGGCCACTAGAGGTATATAATCCACTAGATGTATACAGTCCACTAGAGGTATAGCAAACTAGAGGGAAACAATCCACTAGATATATATATTCCACTACAGGGATACAGTGCACTAGAGGTATATTGTTCACTAGATGTATATAGGCCACTAAAGGTATACAGTCCAATAGCGGGATATAGTCCACTAGACGTATTAGTCCACTAGTTGGATACAGTCCACTAGAGATATATAATCCACTAATGGGATACAGTCCACTAGATGAATATAGTCCACTAGTGGGATACAGTCAAATAGATGTATATAGTCCACTATTTGGATACAGCCCACTAGTGAAAACAATCCACTAGATATATATATTCCACTAGAGGGATACAGTCCACTAGAGGGATACAGTCCAATAGTGGTATATAATCCACTAGATGTATATAGTCCACTAGACGGATACAGTCCACAAGAGGGATAAAATCCACTAGATTTATATAGTCCACTAGTGGGGTACAATCCACTAGAGATATTAGTCCACTAGTGGGATACAGGCCACTAGAGGTATATATTCCCATAGATGTATATAGTTCACTAGAGGGATTCAGTCCATTAGAGGGATACAGTCCACTATATGTATATAGTCCACTAGACGTATACAGTCCACTAGATACAGTCCACTAGACGTATTAGTCTACTATTGGGATAAAGTCCACTAGAGATATATAATCCACTAATGGGATACAGTCAACTAGATGTATATAGTCCACTAGTTGGATACAGCCCACTAGAGAGATACAGCCCACTAGATATATATATTCCACTAGAGGGATACAGTCCACTAGAGGCATTAGTCCACTAGTGGGATACAGTCCACAAGAGGTATATAATCCACTAGATGTATATAGTCCACTAGAGGGATACAGTCCACTAGTGGGATACAGGCCACTAGTGGGATACAGGCCACAAGAGGTATATAATCCCCTAGATGTACATAGTCCACTAGAGGGATAAAGTCCACTAGTGGTATATAATCCACTAGATGTATATAGTCCACTAGAGGGATACATTCTACTAAATGTAAATAGTCCAATAGAGGGATACAGTCCACTAGTGGTATACAGTCAACTAGATGTATATAGTCTATAGTCCACTAGAGGGATACAGTCTACTAAAAGTATATAGTCCACTATTGGTATACAGTCCACTAGAGGTGAATAGTCCACTAGCGGGATACATTCCACTAGAGGTATTAGTCCAGTAGTGGTATACAGGCCACTAGAGGTATATAATCCACTAGATGTATAAAGTCCACTAGAGGTATAGCAAACTAGAGGGATACAGTCCACTAGATGTATATAATCCACTAGAGGGGTACAGTCGACTAGACATATAGTCCACTATTGGTATACAATCCACTAGAGGTATACAGTCCACTAGAGAGATACAGCCCACTAGACATATACATTCCACTAGAGGTATACAGTCCACTAGAGGTATACATTCTACTAGAGGTATAAAGTCCACTAGAGAGATACATCCACTAGCGGGATACAGTCTACTAGAGGCATTAGTCCACTAGTGGGATACAGTCCACAAGAGGTATATAATCCACTAGATGTAAATAGTCCACTAGAGAGATACAATCCACTAGATATATATATATTCCACTAGAGGGATACAGTGCACTAGAGGTATATAGTTCACAAGATGTATATAGGCCACTAAAGGTATACAGTCCAATAGACGTATTAGTCCACTAGTGGGATACAGTCCACAAGAGGTATATAATCCACTAGATGTATATAGTCCACTAGTGGGATACAGTCCACTAGAAGTATATAGTCTAATAGTGTGATACAGTACACTAGATGTATATAATCGAATAGTGGGATACAGTCCACTAGATGTATATAATCCACTAGATGTATAAAGTCCACTAGACGGATACAGTCCACTAGTGGGATAAAATCCACTAGATGTATATAGTCCACTAAAGGTATATAGTCCACTAGTGGGGTACAATCCACTAGAGATATTAGTCCACTAGTGGGATACAGGCTATTAGAGGTATATAATCCCCTAGATGTATATAGTTCACTAGAGGGATTCAGTCCACAAGATATATATATTCCACTAGAGGGATACAGTCCATTAGAGGGATACAGTCCACTAGAGGTATACAGTCCACTAGACGTATTAGTCTACAATTGGGTTAAAGTCCACTAGAGATATATAATCCACTAATGGGATACAGTCCACTAGATGTATATAATCCACTAGATGTATATAGTCCAATAGAGGGATACAGTCAAATAGTGGGATAAAGTCCACAAGAGGTATATAATCCACTAGATGTACATAGTCGAATAGTGGGATACAGTCCACTAGATGTATATAATCCAATAGATGTATATAGTCCACTAAGGGTATATAGTCCACTAGTGGGGTACAATCCACTAGAGATATTAGTCCACTAGTGGGATACAGGCTATTAGAGGTATATAATCCCCTAGATGTACATAGTTCACTAGAGGGATTCAGTCCACAAGAGAGATACAATCCACTAGATATATATATTCCACTAGAGGGATACAGTCCATTAGAGGGATACAATCCACTAGAGGTATATAGTCCACTAGCGGGATACAGTCCACTAGACGTATTAGTCTACAATTGGGTTAAAGTCCACTAGAGATATATAATCCACTAATGGGATACAGTCCACTAGATGTATATAATCCACTAGATGTATATAGTCCACTAGAGGGATACAGTCCAATAGTGGGATAAAGTCCACAAGAGGTATATAATCCACTAGATGGATATAGTCCACTAGTGGGATACAGTCCACTAGAAGTATATAGTCTAATAGTGTGATACAGTACACTAGATGTATATAGTCCACTAGACAGATACAGTCCACTAGTGGGATAAAATCCACTAGATGTATATAGTCCACTAAAGGTATATAGTCCACTAGTGGGGTACAATCCACTAGAGATATTAGTCCACTAGTGGGATACAGGCTACTAGAGGTATATAATCCCTAGATGTATATAGTTCACTAGAGGGATTCAGTCCACAAGAGAGATACAATCCACTAGATATATATATTCCACTAGAGGGATACAGTCCATTAGAGGGATACAGTCCACTATAGGTATATAGTCCACTAGCGGGATACAGTCCACTAGACGTATTAGTCTACAATTGGGTTAAAGTCCACTAGAGATATATAATCCACTAATGGGATACAGTCCACTAGATGTATATAATCCACTAGATGTATAAAGTCCACTAGACGGATACAGTCCACTAGTGGGATAAAATCCACTAGATGTATATAGTCCACTAGCGGGATACAGTCCACTAGACGTATTAGTCTACAATTGGGTTAAAGTCCACTAGAGATATATAATCCACTAATGGGATACAGTCCACTAGATGTATATAATCCACTAGATGTATATAGTCCAATAGAGGGATACAGTCAAATAGTGGGATAAAGTCCACAAGAGGTATATAATCCACTAGATGTACATAGTCGAATAGTGGGATACAGTCCACTAGATGTATATAATCCAATAGATGTATATAGTCCACTAAAGGTATATAGTCCACTAGTGGGGTACAATCCACTAGAGATATTAGTCCACTAGTGGGATACAGGCTATTAGAGGTATATAATCCCCTAGATGTACATAGTTCACTAGAGGGATTCAGTCCACAAGAGAGATACAATCCACTAGATATATATATTCCACTAGAGGGATACAGTCCATTAGAGGGATACAATCCACTAGAGGTATATAGTCCACTATATGTATATATTCCACTAGCGGGATACAGTCCACTAGACGTATTAGTCTACAATTGGGTTAAAGTCCACTAGAGATATATAATCCACTAATGGGATACAGTCCACTAGATGTATATAATCCACTATATGTATATAGTCCACTAGAGGGATACAGTCCAATAGTGGGATAAAGTCCACAAGAGGTATATAATCCACTAGATGGATATAGTCCACTAGTGGGATACAGTCCACTAGAAGTATATAGTCTAATAGTGTGATACAGTACACTAGATGTATATAGTCGAATAGTGGGATACAGTCCACTAGATGTATATAATCCACTAGATGTATATAGTCCACTAGACAGATACAGTCCACTAGTGGGATAAAATCCACTAGATGTATATAGTCCACTAAAGGTATATAGTCCACTAGTGGGGTACAATCCACTAGAGATATTAGTCCACTAGTGGGATACAGGCTACTATAGGTATATAATCCCTAGATGTATATAGTTCACTAGAGGGATTCAGTCCACAAGAGAGATACAATCCACTAGATATATATATTCCACTAGATGTATATAGTCCAATAGAGGGATACAGTCAAATAGTGGGATAAAGTCCACAAGAGGTATATAATCCACTAGATGTACATAGTCGAATAGTGGGATACAGTCCACTAGATGTATATAATCCAATAGATGTATATAGTCCACTAAAGGTATATAGTCCACTAGTGGGGTACAATCCACTAGAGATATTAGTCCACTAGTGGGATACAGGCTATTAGAGGTACATAATCCCTAGATGTACATAGTTCACTAGAGGGATTCAGTCCACAAGAGAGATACAATCCACTAGATATATATATTCGACTAGAGGGATACAGTCCATTAGAGGGATACAATCCACTAGAGGTATATAGTCCACTATATGTATATAGTCCACTAGCGGGATACAGTCCACTAGACGTATTAGTCTACAATTGGGTTAAAGTCCACTAGAGATATATAATCCACTAATGGGATACAGTCCACTAGATGTATATAATCCACTAGATGTATATAGTCCACTAGAGGGATACAGTCCAATAGCGGGATAAAGTCCACAAGAGGTATATAATCCACTAGATGGATATAGTCCACTAGTGGGATACAGTCCACTAGAAGTATATAGTCTAATAGTGTGATACAGTACACTAGATGTATATAGTCGAATAGTGGGATACAGTCCACTGGATGTATATAATCCACTAGATGTATATAGTCCACTAGACAGATACAGTCCACTAGTGGGATAAAATCCACTAGATGTATATAGTCCACTAAAGGTATATAGTCCACTAGTGGGGTACAATCCACTAGAGATATTAGTCCACTAGTGGGATACAGGCTACTAGAGGTATATAATCCCTAGATGTATATAGTTCACTAGAGGGATTCAGTCCACAAGAGAGATACAATCCACTAGATATATATATTCCACTAGAGGGATACAGTCCATTAGAGGGATACAGTCCACTATAGGTATATAGTCCACTATATGTATATAGTCCACTAGCGGGATAGTCCACTAGACGTATTAGTCTACAATTGGGTTAAAGTCCACTAGAGATATATAATCCACTAATGGGATACAGTCCACTAGATGTATATAATCCACTAGATTTATAAAGTCCACTAGACGGATACAGTCCACTAGTGGGATAAAATCCACTAGATGTATATAGTCCACTAAAGGTATATAGTCCACTAGTGGGGTACAATCCACTAGAGATATTAGTCCACTAGTGGGATACAGGCTATTAGAGGTATATAATCCCCTAGATGTACATAGTTCACTAGAGGGATTCAGTCCACAAGAGAGATACAATCCACTAGATATATATATTCCACTAGAGGGATACAGTCCATTAGAGGGATACAATCCACTAGAGGTATATAGTCCACTATATGTATATATTCCACTAGCGGGATACAGTCCACTAGACGTATTAGTCTACAATTGGGTTAAAGTCCACTAGAGATATATAATCCACTAATGGGATACAGTCCACTAGATGTATATAATCCACTAGCGGGATACAGTCCACTAGAGGGATACAGTCCACTAGATGTATATAATCCACTAGATGTATAAAGTCCACTAGACGGATACAGTCCACTAGTGGGATAAAATCCACTAGATGTATATAGTCCACTAGCGGGATACAGTCCACTAGACGTATTAGTCTACAATTGGGTTAAAGTCCACTAGAGATATATAATCCACTAATGGGATACAGTCCACTAGATGTATATAATCCACTAGATGTATATAGTCCAATAGAGGGATACAGTCAAATAGTGGGATAAAGTCCACAAGAGGTATATAATCCACTAGTGGGATACAGGCTATTAGAGGTATATAATCCCCTAGATGTACATAGTTCACTAGAGGGATTCAGTCCACAAGAGAGATACAATCCACTAGATATATATATTCCACTAGAGGGATACAGTCCATTAGAGGGATACAATCCACTAGAGGTATATAGTCCACTATATGTATATATTCCACTAGCGGGATACAGTCCACTAGACGTATTAGTCTACAATTGGGTTAAAGTCCACTAGAGATATATAATCCACTAATGGGATACAGTCCACTAGATGTATATAATCCACTATATGTATATAGTCCACTAGAGGGATACAGTCCAATAGTGGGATAAAGTCCACAAGAGGTATATAATCCACTAGATGGATATAGTCCACTAGTGGGATACAGTCCACTAGAAGTATATAGTCTAATAGTGTGATACAGTACACTAGATGTATATAGTCGAATAGTGGGATACAGTCCACTAGATGTATATAATCCACTAGATGTATATAGTCCACTAGACAGATACAGTCCACTAGTGGGATAAAATCCACTAGATGTATATAGTCCACTAAAGGTATATAGTCCACTAGTGGGGAACAATCCACTAGAGATATTAGTCCACTAGTGGGATACAGGCTACTATAGGTATATAATCCCTAGATGTATATAGTTCACTAGAGGGATTCAGTCCACAAGAGAGATACAATCCACTAGATATATATATTCCACTAGATGTATATAGTCCAATAGAGGGATACAGTCAAATAGTGGGATAAAGTCCACAAGAGGTATATAATCCACTAGATGTACATAGTCGAATAGTGGGATACAGTCCACTAGATGTATATAATCCAATAGATGTATATAGTCCACTAAAGGTATATAGTCCACTAGTGGGGTACAATCCACTAGAGATATTAGTCCACTAGTGGGATACAGGCTATTAGAGGTATATAATCCCCTAGATGTACATAGTTCACTAGAGGGATTCAGTCCACAAGAGAGATACAATCCACTAGATATATATATTCCACTAGAGGGATACAGTCCATTAGAGGGATACAATCCACTAGAGGTATATAGTCCACTATATGTATATATTCCACTAGCGGGATACAGTCCACTAGACGTATTAGTCTACAATTGGGTTAAAGTCCACTAGAGATATATAATCCACTAATGGGATACAGTCCACTAGATGTATATAATCCACTATATGTATATAGTCCACTAGAGGGATACAGTCCAATAGTGGGATAAAGTCCACAAGAGGTATATAATCCACTAGATGGATATAGTCCACTAGTGGGATACAGTCCACTAGAAGTATATAGTCTAATAGTGTGATACAGTACACTAGATGTATATAGTCGAATAGTGGGATACAGTCCACTGGATGTATATAATCCACTAGATGTATATAGTCCACTAGACAGATACAGTCCACTAGTGGGATAAAATCCACTAGATGTATATAGTCCACTAAAGGTATATAGTCCACTAGTGGGGTACAATCCACTAGAGATATTAGTCCACTAGTGGGATACAGGCTACTAGAGGTATATAATCCCTAGATGTATATAGTTCACTAGAGGGATTCAGTCCACAAGAGAGATACAATCCACTAGATATATATATTCCACTAGAGGGATACAGTCCATTAGAGGGATACAGTCCACTATAGGTATATAGTCCACTATATGTATATAGTCCACTAGCGGGATAGTCCACTAGACGTATTAGTCTACAATTGGGTTAAAGTCCACTAGAGATATATAATCCACTAATGGGATACAGTCCACTAGATGTATATAATCCACTAGATGTATAAAGTCCACTAGACGGATACAGTCCACTAGTGGGATAAAATCCACTAGATGTATATAGTCCACTAAAGGTATATAGTCCACTAGTGGGGTACAATCCACTAGAGATATTAGTCCACTAGTGGGATACAGGCTACTAGAGGTATATAATCCCCTAGATGTATATAGTTCACTAGAGGGATTCAGTCCACAAGAGAGATACAATCCACTAGATATAAATATTCCACTAGAGGGATACAGTCCATTAGAGGGATACAGTCCACTAGAGGTATATAGTCCACTATATGTATATAGTCCACTAGCGGGATACAGTCCACTAGACGTATTAGTCTACAATTGGGTTAAAGTCCACTAGAGATATATAATCCACTAATGGGATACAGTTCACTAGAAGTATATAATCCACTAGATGTATATAGTCCACTAGAGGGATACAGTCCATTAGATGTATATAGTCCACTATTGGGATACAGTACACTAGTGGGATAAAGTCCACTAGAGAGAGACTGTCCACTAGAGAGATACTGTCCACTAGAGGGATACAGTCCACTAAAGGTATAAAGTGCACTAGCGGGATACAGTCCACTAGCAGGATACAGTCATCTAAAGGTATATAGTCCATTAGTGGTATACAGTCCACTAGTGGGATACAGTCCAAAAGAGGTGAATAGTCCACTAGCAGGATACAGTCCACAAGAGGTATTAGTCCAATAGTGGGATACAGGCCACTAGAAGTATATAGTCTAATAGTGTGATACAGTACACTAGATGTATATAGTCGAATAGTGGGATACAGTCCACTAGATGTATATAATCCACTAGATGTATATAGTCCACTAGACAGATACAGTCCACTAGTGGGATAAAATCCACTAGATGTATATAGTCCACTAAAGGTATATAGTCCACTAGTGGGGTACAATCCACTAGAGATATTAGTCTACTAGTGGGATACAGGATACTAGAGGTATATAATCCCCTAGATGTATATAGTTCACTAGAGGGATTCAGTACACAAGAGAGATACAATCCACTAGATATATATATTCCACTAGAGGAATACAGTCCATTAGAGGGATACAGTCCACTATATGTATATAGTCCACTAGCGGGATACAGTCCACTAGACGTATTAGTCTACAATTGGGTTAAAGTCCACTAGAGATATATAATCCACTAATGGGATACAGTCCACTAGATGTATATAATCCACTAGATGTATATAGTCCACTAGACAGATACAGTCCACTAGTGGGATAAAATCCACTAGATGTATATAGTCCACTAAAGGTATATAGTCCACTAGTGGGGTACAATCCACTAGAGATATTAGTCCACTAGTGGGATACAGGCTACTAGAGGTATATAATCCCCTAGATGTATATAGTTCACTAGAGGGATTCAGTCCACAAGAGAGATACAATCCACTAGATATATATATTCCACTAGAGGGATACAGTCCATTAGAGGGATACAGTCCACTATAGGTATATAGTCCACTATATGTATATAGTCCACTAGCGGGATACAGTCCACTAGACGTATTAGTCTACAATTGGGTTAAAGTCCACTAGAGATATATAATCCACTAATGGGATACAGTCCACTAGATGTATATAATCCACTAGATGTATAAAGTCCACTAGACGGATACAGTCCACTAGTGGGATAAAATCCACTAGATGTATATAGTCCACTAAAGGTATATAGTCCACTAGTGGGGTACAATCCACTAGAGATATTAGTCCACTAGTGGGATACAGGCTACTAGAGGTATATAATCCCCTAGATGTATATAGTTCACTAGAGGGATTCAGTCCACAAGAGAGATACAATCCACTAGATATATATATTCCACTAGAGGGATACAGTCCACTAGAGGGATACAGTCTACTAGAGGTATATAATCCACTAGATGTATATAGTCCACTAGATGTATATAGTCCACTAGAGGGATACAGTCCACTAGATGTATATAGTCCACTACTTGGATACAGTCCAATAGATGTATATAGTCCACTAGTGGAATACAGTTATATATAAGTAATATATATAAGAATTGTTTTATTCAAAAATAAATCAGGACACTGTCTTTTAAAAAAATACAAAAACAATTAACCTCCTAGAAAAAAGATAATGCCAAAATAAAATACCATAAACACTATAATTCCTATAAAAAATCACTGCAATATTAACGAAAAATAAGTAATATTAGTAATTCCTAAAACACACCACCGTTTAAAACAAATTGATATATATAAAAATTATTCATATTAAAAATTAGTAAAACTTGCAATATATGTAAATGTTAAATTAATAAATCTATTAATTTCTTTGCTAAAGATAAAAATATGTCCAGTTGGTCATAGAGGAAGATATAAAGTATGTGATAAAGAATGAAAACAAAATCACTATCAAGAAAATATAAAAAAGCATATGTTAAATTTTATGAAAGAAATCATAGTTATCAGAAATAATATATATTAAAAATGTTCTCTTAAAAAATAGCAAGTAAAAATCATATTAAAGTAAAATGTATAAATAATCCATTTTTGTTTGACTCTGATTGTATAGATAATGATTATTCATATGAATCTGCTTGTAATATTATTATTGAATATCATTCCAACACTGATGTTAGTTGGACATCTTTAAATGATCTTTTGTGGTATGAAACTTTGGATATTGATTCCTGGAGGTACTCCCTTTAGCATTAAAGAGTGTTTTAACATTCTGGAGGGTTTTTATAATCCTCCATTACATTTTGTAATGAGTTTTCTTGGTCTTATTAACATAATTGGTCTTATTAACATAAGACCAATGTGTACGTAAGAAATAAAGTAGAGATGTGTGCAGGTGTCCAGGAGCCATTGCTTGCAATAGTGAAACGACGAAAACTAGCATGGTTCAGACATGTATGCAGGCACGATTCCTTGTCAAAAACAATACTGCAGGGAACTGTCGAGGGTGGAAGAAGCAGAGGGGGGCAAATAAAGACATGGACAGACAACATCAAGGAATGGACAGGGCTAGATATTTCCACACTCATCCGCATCGCTGAGGATAGAATTCGCTGGAGGACTCTGTGTGCTGAAGCTTCCAATGTGGTACCCCTACGACCCTGAAGGGTTATGGGTTTTATTGATTACATTTTGCTTGTAAATTATATATTATAAAGTGGGAAATTAGAGGCAACAGAGATGTGGTTCTATAGAATTGATTTGGTTGAGGTATCGCTGAATTTAAATTTTCAAAGGCTATCTAACTGTGGTGTTTATAATGCTGTAAACCCATTTTGAAAATTTTGTCCTAATAGGCTAATGCCTAAGCCCTAAGTTACTTAAATCTTAATAAATAATAATTTAATTTATTTTAAATTTATTATAACTTTGTCTTTAAACTCCAAACTCCACCTTCTATTCTTGTTGAAACTTACGAAAATGTCAGCTCAGATGCAAGTAATCCGTCGCACCTGCGAATATCTTGATGAATGGATCCCTTTGTCAAAATATTTAACATCACATGCTGCACGAAATAAAGAAATAATCCATCTTCTAAGTGATGTTGGCGGTGTCACACAAAAACATTTCATAAGTCGATACGTTCGCCATTTTGACCGGAAGTTGATGTTTTTCAATGATTCTGTATAGCAACAACATAGCATATTTCTAGGTCATATTGACATCTCTTTGACCTTTCATTCTGATGGAAAAGCGAATGTTTATTGACAACTTCTGAATTCTATATATTTCCTGACAATCAAATGAAGTATTTACTGATATTAGGGGGAAGGAGGGAAAGGTTGTTATCACCATTACTATGTTAAAATATTATGACTTCTACTTTTAAAATATGACTCCCACTACTTTCTTTTGTCTTTCTTTCTGTCCTCATGTACCTTTCGGTGTTGAGGGGAGAGTGAGTGTACGGTCTTTTGCCCTTCTATTTGCCTCCTCTTCTGTTATATTTCCGAGTGTCTCTAATACACTATCTATCCACCTTTTACGAGGGCGTCCAATAGGTCTCCTGTTTTCCTATCGTTTGTTAAGTGTTTTTTGGATAATACTTTGCTCCCACTACCTTCGATAAGTATTGGGTTCAAGCTCATGTGGCAGTATTCACATTTGAACAACAATGTAACTACCGTGGCGACTGGATTACCAGAACGGCAACCTCCCTGTTTTTTTTATTACTGTAAAGTTCTAACTCAGATATAACCAAATTGCAATTAAAAGGAGTAGCCTATACCTCGCCATAAAGGCACATTTTACTTAATAACGCCAAGTTATCTGCAAAATCAAGATCACTAAGAATACTATTGCCTGCCATTTTATACAAAAATGTTCATTTTAGGCGTAATTTTTCATAACCCCTTCTATAGCCAAGACAAAACGCAATGGTGACATAATACAGCAGTGTTTTACTCCTGTTTTTATGTAAAACCATTCTGTCTTAGTTAGTTAGTCGTCGGATCGCCATCACTGCAAACAGGACACGTCAATAGTTGCTCTGATCTCTCCCTGAGTGTATCCGCCATTACACTTCTACTGACAGTACCGTTTTTATGCTGGTTGACCATCATTCTTCTGCGCCCTCCAAAATGTTCACGTCTAGTAGCCCCGCATTTCAAACCCTGATCTTTAATCCTGGCAATTGAAAAGGAATCATCATCCACACTAGTCTCACTCTCGCGTGCTATATTTCTTAATACTCACGTGGAAGACAGATAATGAAGTCCTACTTGATGACGACTAACACACTATCACTGACGGATACTATATTTCTTAACGTCAGCTGGATCTGTTGTCCTGTGCCACAATCGCGCATGACGTCAGTTGATCTGCTCTTTCATTGCCTCGAACACTCACATGCCCCTGCACGAAAACAAATGTAACCGCTTTCATCCTCGCCTTTCTCAAGGCCTCAATCCACTGTTCGCAAACGAGACCCACTTGTACCTTCCTAATCCTGCCACAGCCTAACTCTCTTTTATTTTAACACATCATATTGAGGTGTCATATAAAGCCTTGTTTACATTTACATATCTAGTTGGGAAGCATAACAGATTTGGCAATTAAATGTCTAGTTGGGAAACATGACATATTTGAGCAATTAAATGTCTAGTTGGGAAACATGACAGATTTGGCAATTACCGGTAAATATCAATTTGGGAAGCATAATAGATTTGGCAAGAATTTTCCGAAAGGAAATAGACTCTGAGCCGCGACACTCTGATGGATTTATTAAGACGGGGATCAGATCATATATGCACTTGTTCGGTGTGCGCTGATAAAGTATAGGTCTAACTCTCCTTCGGACACTTGGGTTTCAGTTAGAATTATGTCCTTGATTTTGAGTTCGTAAATGGCTAATAGGCCTAAGCGTTATTCTAGCTGCAAATGTCATTGGACAGTTAGGACATGGAATGACCACCGTAGAAGGATGTTGTTCTATCCGTGACTTAGGCCCTACTAACTACTATCCGCTGTTAAGATGCCGCTCTTCTTTTCACAAGATGATGCGCCCTTTTTGACTTTGGAGTGCCATGTAAATCTATTTTGACTTTTTTGTGTAAGTTCTTTCATTCATCATTATCGTGCGATTGTAGACCATCGCGTTACGTACTGGTCATGTGACGTATCCCTTCCAGAACGTTGTCTTCCCAATGATTTCTCTGAACCTCTCTCTGTCTTGGGTGATGTTGCTTGCATTTTCTAGCGATGTATTTATGTTATCTTTAATGTCGTCAGTCTATCGTCTTCTTTTTTTCTACCCTTTCTACTCTTCCCCCCATTATTTGTCTTTCTAAACAGTTGTGTCTCATTATAATATGACCAAACAGGCGTAGTTACGTACTATGTTATGTTTTTCAGAAAGGCATTTTGGTCGAAGCGTCTAATTGTGTGTGTTTTCAGTGTTCGGTAAAACTTCAATATCTTACAATCAATAACACATGATCTCGGGCTCGATAGTAATTATATAATCAATAGGAAAATCAGACAAATATTTTCTGATCGATTCAAATAAAGGCCAAGGCTGATTTACCGGAAAATCGACCTTCACCTTTTGAACTAATGACAAACAAACATGGCTCTCCAGAATAGTAGAAGGAACAGTTTCTATCGTACGCTGAAAAACGTTGAGCCCGATCTAACTGATTTGGTACTTGACAGAGGCGTATCAGCGGGTTTACAGAATAAATGGCTTTTTGAAATTGCATGGGAAGTTGCAAATAAAGGTAACCGGTAGTGTTAAAATGTTTGAAAGAAGCAAGGTATAGAAATGGAGATTCAGAAATCAGACTCTGATGATGATACTGAACTCAGATTCTTTTGATTCTGGTGTGGAATTACATTTATACTTTAAAGGCCTGATGAATAATAATGAATGTTGATTTTTTATTCAGTCTTTATTATTTTTTATTCAGTGTATCTATCAGTCTATAGAATAATTGGTTGAGTGAATGCATTTTTTTAAATTAATGAGATATCCATTGTTGCCAAGGCATATGATATGCGGTGGCATACGACTGATACGTTTACGGCTTACGTTCCTAATGTGACTAGTGTAGGCTTCTATAATAAAAAGGGTAAAAGTACAGAATAGTTCTCCACTGTGCTATAAATAGCACGCTGTTTACATTTTTAACTAGCTGATGTCATAGATCTCCCTAAAATATCAATTATCAGTAGGGTTGAGAAACTAACAATGTGAATAAAAACACACACTCACCTTAGTCAGCATTCTCAGCGGGATACACTTTTTTTAATTACAGAAACAAACTCCATGAATATTCCAGCTATTCTATATAGGGCCTAATACTAATAATTTAACCTAATTATAAATACTAAACACTTATTCTACTGGCGACCTATTCTACTCCTTAACACTAACTCTAATGCAAGCGTTATCAATTAATAATATATCATTTGACTTCACACGCTTTCTTCTCCATATATGAATTTATAACGAAAGTAAGATCACATTTAACAACACAGTGCCATATTCCGTCTGCTAATGTATACCACTGTGCATGTCCCTTAAGTTATATCTTCCCGCTATTGTACATAATAATAATGTACCTTAATTCTAACAGGAGGTTAGAATTAACACTAGAAACTGATCCTAATCCTTAACCCCTAAACCCAGGCTGAATACTAACTCTAATGTAATCGTTTTAAATAAATATTACTTTTAAATACTACTTATATTCCAAACTAAATGATGCAACAATACTAGCACTCTGCAAGGCAATCACAACACAAAGGTTAGACAACATCTCGAAACTAGATCAAAGGTCACAGTGGAGAACTATACTGTACTTCAGCCATAAAAAGTATAGGCATAGGTCTCTGTTGGGCTATAAATAGATTAACGTCACAAATTTTCCTTGAACAACCAATCATATCGATTCATGCCGTAGACTAGAATTCTTAGATAATAACAGTCATCCCTCGCTACTTCACAGTTCATTTATCGCTGGCTCAGTACATCGTGGATTTCTAAAAACATATTTTCAGTATGTATACATTAGTTACATCTACTTATGTTACACACATGTATCATATTTATATTATTTATACATAATTTTATGTATGTTATTTATACTATTAATATTTATTTACATGTTAAAAACTATTCTTTAATGTTCTAATGATAACATATGCACTTAGCCTATATGATTTCATATACACTTATTGATATTATACACTCACAAAAAATGTACGTGTGTTAAAAATAAGAGGATGATACTACTTCACGGTTTTTCACTTATCGCGACCAGTTCTGGTCCCTATTAACCGTGATAAGTGAGGGATGACTGTACTTATTAATTCTAAACACTAATTCTAATCCTTATCTAGGTACTTGAACAAAATTTTCATTCATTTATTGGTACCATGCCTTCTGGCATAGGTGATCATGTCTCTCCACAGCCCTCTGTTTGTTATACATTTAAATATAGTTTCTGATGATTCTGCATCATGCCAGTCTTTCAAGCTATCCAACATTTTCTCACGTTGTCTTCCTCTGTCTCTCTTACCCTCGATCTTTCCAGTTATTACGATGTTTTTCAGCTCACCTCTTCTCATGACATGACCCAGGAACTGTGATTGCCGTCTTCCGCCGAGAGAAGTGTGGTACCCTTTGCACCCCATTATTGCTATATAACTGCATTCCTTAAAAAAAGCCATTACTGTATATATACATATTTTAATTCACTTTTTTAGTTGGGGGCATTTACACTGTCATAAAGACGAAAGCACCAGTTACAGTTGAAGAATGGGGTGAACAGTACTGTTTGATAGGTCCATATAATGAAGCATGTGTCCGTACTGAGGTCGAAGTTCTGGAGCCCCACCATCAAGTTTATCGTGAAACAATTGGAATTATGAGAAAAGCTGGTGTCAAGGTAAACATCATATATTATATTTTTGTTTTAATTTATGAAATTAGATATTTGAATACCGTAGATGAATGTGTTGACGCAACTAAATCTGCAACATAATGCATTACTATTGTCTGTAGTATATCCTGCTGATATCCCATAGTATATCCATTGGGTGTATCAGCTTGTTTAGACAGTGGGTGTATGAGCTTGTTCAGACAGTGGGTGTATGAGCTTGTTCAGACAGTGGGTGTATCAGCTTGTTTAGACAGTGGGTGTATCAGCTTGTTCAGACAGTGGGTGTATCAGCTTGTTTAGACAGTGGGTGTATGAGCTTGTTCAGACAGTGCGTGTATCAGCTTGTTTAGACAGTGGGTGTATCAGCTTGTTCAGACAGTGGATGTATCAGCTTGTTTAGACAGTGGGTGTATCAGCTTGTTTAGACAGTGGGTGTATCAGCTTGTTTAGACAGTGGGTGTATCAGCTTGTTTAGACAGTGGGTGTATGAGCTTGTTCAGACAGTGGGTGTATGAGCTTGTTCAGACAGTGGGTGTATCAGCTTGTTTAGACAGTGGGTGTATCAGCTTGTTCAGACAGTGGATGTATCAGCTTGTTTAGACAGTGGATGTATCAGCTTGTTTAGACAGTGGGTGTATCAGCTTGTTTAGACAGTGGGTGTATCAGCTTGTTTAGACAGTGGGTGTATGAGCTTGTTCAGACAGTGGGTGTATGAGCTTGTTCAGACAGTGGGTGTATCAGCTTGTTCAGACAGTGGATGTATCAGCTTGTTCAGACAGTGGGTGTATCAGCTTGTTTAGACAGTGGGTGTATCAGCTTGTTCAGACAGTGGGTGTATCAGCTTGTTCAGACAGTGGTTTACGATGCTCTAAGTATTCAGAAAGTCTAGATACCATTTATTATTTGTATGTGTAATAGAGTTTGATCATTTGGGAATGTAAATTCTCTGAAATAAATTTTTTAAACCCATTACAGTAAAATTAATAAATCATTTAAACTGTTGTAGCTGAATGTTTGTACATCCTCTCCATATGTTGCTAGACCTTCCCTGTCATTGTCTTCTATTTTGATTTCATGTTATTGATTCCTTTACTAGTTTTTTCCCCATATTGTAAGTATATTTGGAAAAAAAAATTAATAGGACTAAATAGCAGTTTCGTGTCCAACAACACACAGGCAAACGTTTTGATCAAAAAGTCTTCAGATCAAAAGATTCAGTACCTGATGGGCATAGGCACAAAACATCTACCGGTAATAACATGAGGCAAGTTCACTGGCTGCAGAACATCTCATGCAAGATAGACGTGAACGGCAATCGTCTTGGCGAAGAGGCATTACACGCCCTCCACCTGTCAAAAGATATGCAGACTGTCCCAGCACATCTGTTTTCATTATGCCTTTAATTCAGGTAGTGGGCTTCCCTAGCCTGTGACAGCCTGGCTATCTGTCGACGGGCACGTGGGTGTGTAACGACTCCTCGCAGAGATGATTGTCATTCATGTCTATCTCGCACGATGTGTTCCACAGTCAATGAACTTGCCTCGTGTAATTAAACATTCTGTGCAATCGGATACTGAACCTCTTCTCATTCATGAGCCTGGTTCCGGTTATGGAAGAACTCGACAAGTAGAGTTAAGCCTGGGCTCTTGAGCCGTCTTAGCTGATGTGTCATTCATCATCGTGAACTTTGAGTCTCACAAAACGTTTGGAAGCAAGGCGTGTTTTCGAGCTGAATGACCTTGTCCATTGGGTACTGAACCCTTTCTCTCTCTGTTAGCATGTTTCCAGTATAGGAAAGCTTAACAGTAAAGTTGAGTCAGAGCTGCCTTTGTTCTCCTGTTTGTGTCTGAGCCCATCGGGTACTGAATCCTTTCTCTCTACGAGCATGTTTCCATCTTATTTATGTATTTATAACCCGATGACTCGTAAAGATCAATAACTGTAGTTGGTTAAATGAAGCGTAAACCATCTTTTTTCCAATATTCTTCTTCCACTTTCAATATATGGTCTTAACATTTTATTCAGAATGCTTCGTCAATAACAGAGAGCATATTATATGCAATTTTCTGAGCATCATTAAGTTTTAATTTTTTATTTTCCTTTGCCACTTTCTTATGATTCTGCATCATGCCAGGCTTTCAAACCATCCAACATTTTCTCACGTTGGTTGTCTTCCTCTGTCTCTCCTACCCTTGATCTTTCCAGTTGTTACGATGTTTTTCAGCTCACCTCTTCTCATGACATGACCCAGGAACTGTGATTGCCGTCTTCTAATACAGTTAATAAGTTCTCTATTTGAGTTGACCAGTTGTAGAATTATAGCATTACTCTTTTTAGTTGTCCATGATATTTTCAACATTCTTCTATAAAACCACACCTCATGATTGTCACTGCTTAAGGGTTAATTTTAGCCCCAAAAAATTATATTGGAGGTAACTGTAAATGGCACTATGGTAATCTTAGACATCTATGTCCATGTTCCTGTATAATTTTATCGATGTAGAACAGGGGTGGGCAAACTTTTTGTGCAGAGGGCAGCAATGAAAATTGTAAAGCTATTGGAGGGCCGCATATAATATTATGTATGTTTTTGTTTAAAATTCTCGGTAAGTAATCAATTAAATATTTTTATTGTAAAGAAAGGTAGTTTTACATAATGTAGATAACTTCTGAAATAAATTACATTTCTAACAGACTTACACTATATATTTTCTAATATGGATAAAAGGTTTTGCAAATATTTTAACAATGTTCGTGTATTTAAAAATGTGTTTGAGGGCCACAAAATATCCGCATGCTGTCCGCGGGCCATAGTTTGCCCACCCCTGATGTAGAAAGTCTTTGTTCTATGTGCATTCTTCACCAGAAATAGTGGTTTCTCTGGTTTCAAGTGCATTTCAATAAATGAAATATTTACTTTTTAAAGCTAAATTTGTATCTCTTCCTTAGTAGATGAAGATGTAGGGATCTTACCTTCACATGCAGCAACATTATGGTAGATAGCAGTTTCCATAACCAGACAGGGGGGTCTATATAATAATCGAAGTACTATTTTCTCTGTCCACTCTCTAAATATATGACCCTTCATTTCAGCATGGTAGTCTCGATTATTGGTAGATTTGGAAATGAAAATGACACCACACTATAAATATGTCAAATATGTGATATACCTTTGAGTAAACTGGAGTTTAGCTATTTTTTTAAGATATAACTTTGAAATCTCTTCTTCTTCTTCTGCGTTCGTTCTCAAACTCCTGCAGATCAGCAGGATGTAGTCCAGAGAACGGAATGCGTTGTGTCATAGTTTACAGCATTGCTGCGATATCTGCGCCTTTCGGCCTGACACATCTGACTTCAGCATGGCTTTGGGTCACTGACCCTATATGGGATGGAACAGCAAACTCCATCTCATAACCTCCTTAGTCGCCTCGTACGACATGCATGGAAGGTAAACAGTGTTGCTATTCTTTACTCCCCTTTCGGGCCCCGACAACACACGGGCATGAAATCTCTAAATTAAATGCTTACCGAATTTCGCACTCATGAAAAAATTTAATTCCATTCCAAGATGGATCTATTTGGTGTGCACGAAAAGCATTTCACCGCAATATAATTCAATCATTGATGAGGTCTTCTTATTTTGTGCTTTTAATTGGCCAATATATTTATATATTGCCTAACAGCCAATGAAGAGTTGGAGAGAAAGAAGAAAAAACCAATAAACAAATAAGCATTTCCCCTCATTGACAGAAAATATGGTAATTTCTACAGTAAATCTGCCTACTTTTATGTCTATCAACAAACAATTATTGTTATTTGAAAAATGTCATTCGTAGTGACTGATGCGATAAATCAGTTCAGTCTAGATAACAATTAATCATAAATCTTTAACATGGTTATGAAATAATACTCTCTTTGCAAAATATGAAGTCTATACTCTCAGTAGTAACGGAGATAATATATAGTATCGGTGCTCAACTATTGATGACACACCTATGAAGAGCTTTGACTCCCTTACCTTAAAGAAAAATATATTGTATGACATTTTTCATTTTATTTGTGGGCAACATTAAATATGTTTGAGTAATATTGCTGATACTATGTGAAACTGGTCTTGAACCCCAACCAAGGGTAAGCTTGTTGGGGCTGGGAGAATATTCAACTACCCTCTCCATCAAGTACTTTGAAGAAAGCTAAAGTTTATTACTGTAAGGTAGAGTGCACCTGACAACCCTACAGTTTGATATGAAGCTACTTATTAAAATAAGTGTTTCATTGGAAAAGTGGTTTTACACAATTAGAAAGTGACTTTTATTTTTGTGCCGGGACATGCTAATGAGAGAGCAGATAGTTTGGCCGCAGATACGGTTACTACAGCTGTTGGAGGAGTGATGGATCGGGTAAACATTTTGAACTCCCTTTGTGAAAACGTACGAACAAATGACTGTATAAGTGACAATGACTTTTGTTCCATGAATAGAATAAGGGAACTTAGTTTGAAATGTGGTGTCGCTAGAAAGGAGTGGTTTTGTGGGCGAGGAAGAATGATGGTCAATCAACGATGTACTTATACCGTCAGTCAATGTGTAATGATGGATACATTCAAGGAGAGATCTGAGCACCTATGAACTTGCCTGAAGTGCAGTGACGATAATCCAACGACTAACTAACTTATTAGAATACATCTGACCCACCTAGAGTGTGATATGAAACAGTCATTCTAATACACTTGACACCCCTACAGTGGGGTATAAGATAATCATTGGAATACACTTGACACCCCTAAATTTGGGTATGAGACAATGATTGGAATACACTTGACACCTCTAAAGTGTGGCATAAGATAAACATTACCTTTTGTTATATTCATTTATCACAGCTGAAGTCAGGTGTGTTAGGCCATCGGCACAATTAACACGAGACCACAATGCATTTCTGTTCTCTAGATTACATCTTGATGAAAATTTAGTGAGACTATCCTACTGCAGAGAGATCCAGGGGGAGTTTGGGAACAACCCCCCCCCCCCCAAAAAAAATTAATTAATTATCAATGTTCATGATAATTTATTCATAAAATCAAATCTGTGATATCATGTCATTTTCACATTTATTGTTAGACGATTCTGAGTTCAAAATGTTATTTTACTCACAGGTTTATTTCGGTCGTTGGCTGATTGATGGCTACCCCAAAGTTGTATTGTTTGACATTGGCTCTGCTGCTTGGAAGCTTGATGAATTCAAGCATGAGCTTTGGGAGACAGCTAACATCGGTGTACCATGGCATGACCGTGAATCCAACGATGCCGTTATATTCGGGGCACTTGTAGCGTGGTTCTTAGGAGAGGTGAGTTAACAGGATTAGTAGCATGGCTGCCAGAAGCTTTCAGTATCATGATTCTTAGAAGTAATAATTTTTGAGTAACATAGTTCTTAGAAGTAATAATTTTTCAGTAACATAGTTCTTAGAAGTAATAATTTTTCAGTAACATAGTTCTTAGAAGTAATAATTTTTCAGTAACATAGTTCTTAGAAGTAATAATTTTTCAGTAACATAGTTCTTAGAAGTAATAATTTTTCAGTAACATAGTTCTTAGAAGTAATAATTTTTCAGTAACATAGTTCTTAGAAGTAATAATTTTTCAGTAACATAGCTCTTAGAAGTAATAATTTTTCAGTAACATAGTTCTTAGAAGTAATAATTTTTCAGTAACATAGTTCTTAGAAGTAAGCTTTCAATAACACTGTTCTTAGAAGTAGGTTTTCATTAGCATGGTTCTTGATAGCAGTTTTCATTAGCATGTTTCTTGAAAGTAAGTTTTCATTAGCATGGTTCTTGAAAGTATTTTCATTAGCATGGTTCTTAGAGGTAAGATTTCATTACCATGGTTCTTGAAAGTAAGGTTTCATTAGCATGGTTCTGGAAAGTAAGTTTTCATTAGCATGGTTCTTGAAAGTAAGTTTTCATTAGTTTGTTTCATGAAAGTAAGTTTTCATTAGCATGGTTCTTGATAGTAAGTTTTTATTAACATGGTTCTTGGAGGTACGTTTTCATTACCATGGTTTTTTAAAGTACGTTTTCAGCAGCACAGTTCTCAGATGTTTTCAGGGTTTATTAGCATGACTCTCTGGAGAATTTTGCTGTCAGTGGCATTGTTGTTTAAAAAATCAGTAGCATGATTTCTTAGAAGCAAGTTAACAGTAGCATGATTGTGGAAGAAGTTTATATGCTTCAGTTGAATGAGTTGGGCTGAAAGGCACAGATATCACAGCCAAGCGGGAATATCCTACTGCTTCCAATGATTTATGTGATGTCTTATTTATTGTCCATGCTTCACTTCCATAGATTAACACTGGTTTAATGTAGCATTTGAGGACACGTTTTCTAGTATCCATTGATATGGAATTGTTGCATAGGATATTTTTAATTTTATGGAATACTGCTTTTACTTGTCCTATTCTGCTTATAATTTCGGTCTTGCATTTACCATCTAAAGTTATTAATGTTCCTAAATATTAGAAACTATTCACCTGCTTCAAGTTTTTCTCATTTAATACTATTTTACTATTTGGTTTGGTATTATTTCTTGATATTATCATTGTCTCTGTATTTTTTATGTTTAAACTAAGACCTTTTTGTTCACTATCAATCACCATCATGTTTTAAGAGACATTCTGTATTATACATGCAGAAATATGAATTTCCTTTTATGGAAATTACTTTTATGGAAAGTAATATAATGATTGTTAATATTTGTCTCTAGGTTTCTTTTAAAAAGAAAATTAGCCACAGGTTATCAATGGAGTCTGCACACTGCATATATCTCAAGCAGAGAAAGAAAAGAAGGATACAAGCAGAAACCATCAGGATGAATATATTTTTGCAATTTACTCGGGAAGACTGAGCACTTATAAATTTGCCTGGATTGCAGTGATGTTAAATCATAAGCAATATTCAGTCAAAAATCATTTAGTGGAATTCCGGCCCTTTATTTGTGTCAGGACGTGTGGGTGTTGAAGATAATGGGTGAGCCACTACTCTGGCGAGGATGGCCACGTTGTCAATAGGTACATCAGTGGATGATTATTGTCTTGGAGAATAAACAAACTGGAAAGTGGGAAATTAGGGGCAACAGAGATGTGGTTCTACAGAAGAATGCTGAGAATACCATGGGCTGCCAGAAAAACTAATGCAGAGGTGTTGAAAGAATCAAATGCGAAACGGACCTTAATCAATAATATAAGAAAAAGGCAATCTTCTTTTTTTGGCCACTTCATGAGACAGACGGGTTTAGAGAACATAGTCACAACAGGCAAAATTGAAGGCAACAGATACAGAGGGTGACAACATGAGAAAATATTTGACAGTTTGACAACCTGACACGGCAAGGAAGCAACAACGACCTTGATACATAATATTGTGGACAGAGAGCTGTGGAGAGCCATGACCGCCTACGCCAGCTGGCATGGCATCTGATGATGATGACATCAATGGATCAGACTGGCATATTTAATGTGTTAAGGAACCTTGTTGGTACAGAAGATTTAAAAAAGTTTGAAACATGGTTGCCCTCAAGCCTGCATAAGATTGTAGTAAAGATTCGAACAGCCCATAATGAGATACATAATAGGTATACGAAGAGACTGACAAACCACCATCTAACTATATCTGTCAGCCACTACACTCTGATGGATTTATTCAGATGGGGATCTGAACACCTATGGATTTGTCCAGTGTGTGCTGATAACCTACAGTAAACTCATAATCAATGTGGATTGCTCATGTGGCTACTGGAGCCTAGACTTTTAGTTCAGGATGCCACGAATAGGGTCACTGTCTTCTTTCAGGTATGCCGTAGGAAGCGACTGAGGAAACAATTTGAGGGAAATGAGTTGACAATCTGTCACATGTGAAAAGATCATTGTCACTGCATGTCTTGTCTCAATTTCTTAATTGTTTGGGCACAATCCCAGCAGAAAGGTCTACCCTCATACTTTTTTACAAAATCTGTGCCAAACCAAATTTTGTAATTTTGTGATGTCACTGAAAAACCATTCAGTTCTATACACCAAATGTCTACCATTAGTTTCTTGATCTTATCAGTGACTGATAAAGAAGCAGTATGCATGTTACAGTTGTGAGGAGTGCTCCAGGATGCAAAGATATGAGCGCAGGGTCATCCTATGATTCGCTGGAAGTGCAATATTGACACCAACAGCGGATTGAGTTGGAGGTTGTGACACATGCCTGAATTTCACGAAAATCCAAGTCGTTACGATATGCCGATTCTGCTATGGCTGGGCTCATCAGGATACTTCTGCCGAGAGGAGCGCATGAGAACTTCAACTGGGCAAGAATGCAGTTGTGGAGTGGAATGCTTTTATATGTGAGGTGTGCGTTTATAGCTTAAAACAACGGCAATAATATTGCATCAGAGGAGAGGGCAAGATTATGGAGGTTTAACAATCAGAGGCAATCACGTCAACCTTTTCTATACCAAACTAGAGGAAATGATAAAATACTGGACATCTGCCTAATCCCTATTCCCAACTTTTCCTACCCATACAACCCTCTAAAATCAGTCCCACACATACACTCCAGCTGCTAAATAAATATCCTTCCTTTCGTAATCTGTAACTAAATTTTTTAAAATAAACATCCACAGAAAATACAATCCAAGGGAAATCATCCTTGAAAAAACGTAAGAATACTGATCTGTCTGCCTCTTTTTATTTTATTTCATTTCTCTGTCCGAAAAAAGGTAGACTCTTCTGCCAGGTTTGTAGATGTTCTCCCTGTTGTCTTCTGTCAAACAGTCCCCATGGATGATGGAGAGATGCAAGCCAGTAAATGTTGCAGCTTTTTCCTTTTGTGGCAGACTCCAAAGTGATAGGTTATGTTAGGTGTGTCATTACTGAAATTGGGTCAATAGATCTGTCGGAAGAGTGGTGAACTAGTTGGTCCAAAGGTATCCTTTAGGATACTACCACACTGGACTGCCTTCCTTTGGGTACTTAATCTTGCATCCATAAATACACACACCCCCTCCCCCGAACACAACCATGCCTTTAAGACGGCATGCTTTTGAGAACCACCTTGGTTACTCAATTGAGGAGTACCTACTGGTATGCTTTTTTCAGAAAGGCTGTGGACTGTGAGAGCCACCTGCTCACAGCTAAAGGGATTATTTGATCACCATCAGCAATCAATGTGGAAGATCAGTCCTTGTTTCCTTATAAAAATCCATATTTTGATATTGCTACATGTAACGTTGATTAAATTGTGCTACTAACAATTTCAGTTCATCAAGAACACATCTGGTGACCCTATGGTGACAGCCCATTTCCATGAGTGGTTAGCAGGAGCTGGACTTGTGTACACACGTACAAGGAAGATCAATGCAGCTCTAATCTTCACTACACACGCCACTCTACTAGGGAGATATCTTTGTGCAGGCAGTGCTGATTTTTATAACAATCTGGACAAGGTTAGTTTACTTTTGTTTTTCAACATTTCACCCACTCCACCACAATTCTGGAAGAGTTTGTCATTCCTATACACTGTGCTAGACAAAGATCCCTCTATAAATGTTTTTGTTCACGGAACTGATGGTGTCACCTATAGAGAAGAAACATTGGTGCAAGCAAACCTATTTCTGAATGAGGGTATTTTTTTCTTCTTCTGCTGTCATTTTCTTCTTATGCGGTCATGCCAATTTGCAGGATGTAGCCCGAAGAACGGAATGCTCTGCATCATGGTTTACAGCTTTGCTGTGATATCTGCACCTTCTATTATGGAAACTTCTGGAATGATATAGCCTTTATTTTTTTTCTGCCCCTAACACATGTGAAATTCAATTTTTCTACACTCCATTTCACGTCTAGACAAGCTAGCCATTATGAAATCAAACCAACTGCATATTTATGTGTGTATGGCTACAGATGTGCTTGAATAACAGATACAATCACATACGAACCTAGATACAGTTAGTTTCTTTTATATAAAAAAAATTACCATACTCAGTTAAAAATTCTGTGCCATATTTAGTAGAATAAATTACAGAAATAATTTACTTTGTTTTATATAGCAAATTAAAGGTTTTTATTTATTTACACAACTATATTAAAAAGAGAATTTGCTTTATTTAGTCAAATAATTAGATAAATATTCCTTTAATTTATGAACTAATTAGAGAGAAAATTAACTATATTCAGTAAAATAATTAGAGAAATGTAGATTTACTTGATGAACTGAATGTAGTGGAGATTATGTTCTTTTTAGTTTTGTTACTGCAGCACTCTCCACCTTGTCGGATATCCTCTACTTCAGCGTACTCCACCTTGTTGGATATCCTGTACTGCAGCACTCTCCACCTTGTTGGATATACTGTACTGCAGCACTCTCCACCTTGTTGGATATACTGTACTGCAGCACTCTCCACCTTGTCGGATATCCTCTACTGCAGCACTCTCCACCTTGTTGGATATCCTGTACTGCAGCACTCTCCACCTTGTCGGATATCCTCTACTGCAGCACTCTCCACCTTGTTGGATATAATGTACTGCAGCACTCTCCACCTTGTTGGATATACTGTACTGCAGCACTCTCCACCTTGTTGGATATACTGTACTGCAGCACTCTCCACCTTGTCGGATATCCTGTACTGCAGCACTCTCCACCTTGTCGGATATCCTCTACTGCAGCACTCTCCACCTTGTTGGATATAATGTACTGCAGCACTCTCCACCTTGTCGGATATCCTCTACTGCAGCACTCTCCACCTTGTTGGATATACTGTACTGCAGCACTCTGCACCTTGTTGGATATACTGTACTGCAGCACTCTCCACCTTGTCGGATATCCTCTACTGCAGCACTCTGCACCTTGTTGGATATACTGTACTGCAGCACTCTCCACCTTGTCAGATATCCTCTACTGCAGCACTCTCCACCTTGTCGGATATCCTCTAACAGTTTGGTTATTATTTAGAGATAAAACTAGCTTTATTTCTTCTTTTTCTTCTTTCCTTCCTCTTTCACCCTTTACGGGTGTCGAGGGAGATACAATGTTCTTGTTCTCGCTTTTCTGGCAACTTTAGATAATGTTATTTGGTGTTCGTGTAATGTCTCTTTGATGTTGTTGATCCAGCGTACTCTAGGTCTACCCTTGGCTTTTCTTTCTGCTTCTCCTCTCTTCGTATATGCTTTATAAACTAATGAATCACACGGCATTCTTTCCAGATGACCAAACCATTGTATCTGTTGGTTTTGTATGTATTGTAGAATTGATATGACACCCACTCTTTCTCTTATGACATCGTTTCTAATTCTGTGTCTTCTGGTCACTCCTGTGGCTTTTATAAATCCTACCCCATGCTTTGCTTTTATACCGAGTGAAATCTCTCTAGCTTTATTGAATGAAATTAATTAGAGGTTATTTATTTAATGTACTAATTCATGAAAATAATGCCATATATAAAATCATGTTTGCTTATTGAGAATGAATACAAACAAACATGCATGTATCTATGTTACCTTTTTACTTCTTTCTACAATTCCTCCTTCAAAGTAGTGTTTTTTTTTAAAAATTCCAGAAATATATTTTCTATATTTTTTTTGGTTAGAGGCTACAGAGATGTGGTTTCTGAGAAGAATGATGAAAAATACCATGGACAGCGAAGAAAACTAATGCAGTGGTTCTCATTGATGCTGGTGTAAAAAGATCAATCATATCAAACATTAGGGGCAGACAATCAAGATTTCTAGGGCATGTGCTGAGAAGAACACAGCTTAAACACTTAATAACCACTGGAAAGATCAAAGGGAGAAGATATAAGGGACATCAAAGAGAAAAGTTGCTAGATGGACTAGTATTGTGGAATGGTAGAAGTTCACCAACCAAGATTATTGACAACACAAGAGACAGAGAGTCATGGAGAAATATTATTGCCTACGCCATTTGGCATGGCACTTGATTGATTGATATTCTTTTGCACAGTTTGATTAGAATACAACATCTCAGTGGTATAAAATAATTTGGGAAGTCTTGAGCGAAAAGGAGGGGGGATATGTAATTGTACAGATGTGGTATGCAGATATGCTGTGATGCTTAAATTCACAAAATTAGCAAATTCACAAAATCACAAAAGTAACAATTTGACAGAATCACAAATTCGCAAATTATCTGAGCCACAAATACTTCAACATCCCTTGAAACTTCAAAAGGCTTGAGAGAAATAAGAAACATGTTGCCAGGTCTATATTGTGCAAGAATTTCTCAATCTTCGTCTTCTTCTACATTTGATCTCAAACTCCTGCAAATTAACAGGATGTAGTCCAAGAAAGGAATCCGTTGTGTCATTGAATACAGCTTTGCTGTGATATCTGTGCTCTTTGGTCTGACACATCTGACTTCAGCTTTGCTTCTTGGTAACTTTGACCCTATATGGGATGGTACAACCAACTCCACCTCATAACCCCCTTAGTCACCACTTATGACATGCATGGAAGGTAAACAGTGTTGCTATTCTTCACTTTACTTTTGGGACCATTTCACATTATGGAAATTTCTGGAATTAAATAGCCTTAAGTTAATATTATGTTCTCAATTTCACATTATGGCTTAAGGATTGGATCCGTTTTGTTTGATACTTACAGTTGTATAACTTTATGGGTGATGGTGCTTTTATCCTTGCTTATTGCTTTTCAAGCTATGCAAAATATATAATGAACATGTATGTATATATAAAACCAAAGCCTGTAAAGACCTATCGGTATTGAGAGTAATGGCAGCTTGTAACATTTCACAAAATCTACTGGCTATACTTTTTATATAATTGTAGAATATTAAATCTAAGAAGTTGGTTCCATCAACAAGAATCATGGATGTTTTAGTAACGAGAGTCAGCTTATCAACAAGAATCATGGATGTTTTTTTTAGTCATTTGAGAGTCCACTTACCATTAGCAAGAATTAATGATGACATTTATAGCCTTTCTCAGGCATTTCATGTCACATTTTTGTAAACTTTTAGTGTTTTTGTTAGGGGCCCCTAAATCTACTTGTGTGAATTAAGGCTTTCTCTTGTCATTCTGTCTATTTAGATGTTGTTCTCTGCTTTTACCGTAAGGTTGCAGGATTAAATAAGGATCGGTTTTTGGGTTAGGCCATGTTTGGTCACTTGGTATACAGTAATATTTGTGCATATGGTTGCTTCTGTGGGTCTCACCAATTGCTCACTAGACAAACCACTCATGCAACAGAAAATCTTAGTAGATGACATGCCTTTATATTGAGGCTTTCTTCTTATAGAAGCTTCATGGAACGTCATCTATACAATCCCGTAGTCGTAACCTTCGATAACAGTTACCATGTCGTTCCGACAGGCCGGCGTTGTGCTTGAACTAGTTACGGGCACGTCGTGGGTGGGTGGAACAACAAAGAAACCTGTTGCAAAGCCCAGAGTTGTGCCCTAATGTCGACGTCTGTTTCGGCGGCATAAGACTCGAAACACTATCGAGTTGGATGGCTGCTGGAACAGAGGGCAAAGCACTTATGGGAATGCCCCACATGCTCTGAGGCCAGTTTCTAATCAAGAACAGTAATATTTTGGCGTCTTGAATTTTGGTAACTCCTTCAATCCGCCTTCTTCTTGGTCTTCCTCTGCATCTTGCTGTTTCTATTTTCATATTGTATGCTCTTGCTGTTGACCAATAAGGGTTCATTGCCATTAAGTTATCTAATTATTTCAGTCTCTATTTTTCAATATATTTGACCACAGATATTGTTCCAACAGTTCTTGTAATTTCTTCATTCCTTACAATGATCTTTTCTTGTTCTGATTGTTGCTTTTCTTAGATATCTCATTTCAAACATATTTTCCCCCCTTACCCTCTTTTATTGAATACAACATTGTAATTCAAATCTTTAAAATGAAGATGAAATAATAAATATAAACTGAAGTAATGAAAAATAGTTACAGCTTGTATTGTCCAGCCTGCAGGATATAAACATAAACATATTGTAATGGAAAGTGGATGCATGTTAATAAAACATGCTTGCTTGATTGATTGATTGATTGCATGTATTAAACTATTTAGTTTGTGAATTAATTTGGAAAAAACCATTGTAATTCATATGATCTAATTTTAGATTTTACAGTGGTAAATCGCATTAAATTTTGTAGTGGGACATCATATTGATTATGTAATGTTAACTTTGTAGTGGGACATCATATTGATTATGTAATGTTAACTTTGTAGTGGGACATCATATTGATTATGTAATGTTAACTTTGTAGTGGGACATCATATTGATTATATAATGTTAACTTTGTAGTGGGACATCATATTGATTTTATAATGTTAACTTTGTAGTGGGACATCATATTTATTATGTAATGCTAATATTTTTAGTAGGACTTTATTTTAAAGTTTGTAGTGAAACATTATTAAATTTTGTAGTGGGACATGATATTGATGATATAATCTTTGAGAGAAAATATACGTAAGAAAAAATACATGAAGTAACATCATCCTGCAATGAACAGTTATGCATCTTCCCTTTTTATTTTTAACATGATTATATGGTGTGTGTTTTGTGTTTGTGTTTTTATCTTCAGTTTAATCTGGATAAGGAAGCAGGAGATCGTCAAATTTACCACCGATACTGCATGGAACGTGCAGCTGTCCACTGTTCCCATATCTTTACTACAGTTTCAGAAATCACTGGAGTGGAGGCGGAACATCTTCTGAAAAGGAAACCTGGTCCTTAATATATATATAAGCATTTTGACTAAATATCTTCTAGTTTAAGTGCTTTTGTTTTCATTTTTTCCCTGTTTATTTTCAATTCTTGTTCAGTGGTAATTTTTTCCATTGTTCCTTACTTGCTTTGAGATTTATTTATTTTTAAAGAGTTAATTTGCTCAGTTTTGTCAAATTATCGTTATTTTGTTGTTGTTACTATTAATAACTTGTATTAACCTAAAATATTAATTGCATTGAAAAATTATTTATGGATGCTAACAGAAAATAATCATGTAAATATAATCTCTGAACATGAGTGTGGTAGAAAGCTATAGAACACACATCAGAATGGTTAAAGTATCAGGTTCAATATCCGTCAGTGTGGTAAGGGGGCCCAAAGTTGGAGGATAGAATAGTAACACTGTCACCTGTCATGCATTTGATCAGAGGTGGTTAAGGAGATTAGGCTTAGGTTTGGTAATCTCACTTAATGCGCAGAAAATAGGACAGCGAATAAATTTATTCAGCCACCGAAAAACGTTTATAATTATATAGCCCAATAGGATGTAGAATCTTGGCATACCTTGATGGTGACATGAACTGAGAGGGAGAGAAACAAATGGGGATCTAGCTATATATTTATATACCAGTAACCCGTCAGGGTCGTAGGGGTACTACATTAGATCCGTCAACACACAGAGTCCTCTGGCGATGTCTATCTACAACGATGCCGATGAATGAGAAACTATCTTTCTCTGTTCAATCCTTGATGTTGTTTTTTCATGATTTTATTTGTCTTCTACTTCTTCCACCTTTGACTGCTCCATGTTGTATTGTTTTTGACAAGGAAACATGTTTTAATGTGTTTCAGTATTACATATGGGCATATCAGGATAACAAAGCTGTCACTTTATTTTTTCATAAATCTGCATTTTTAACAATTTATTCAGTATTTCAATAAAAACGTCCATTTAGCACCCAAAAATATCACCCACTGTAATCCCCAATTATTTTTTTGGGTTGCCTCTCAATATGAGCACATGAGATAAAAACATCAGCATTAGTAATAATTACTATGAAATTTAACTCAAAGTTATGTTATGTTATGTTCCTCCAGGGCCACAGGCGGCGCAAAGGGCAGAAACCATAGCTTTCTATTTCTGTCTTTGTGTTGCCAGGACTTTCAATTCAAAGTGACTTTAATTAAAAAAATAATGTATTAAAAAAAGGTTTTTTGGGGGGTATTTTTTGTGTGTGGCTCGAAATCCGTAGTAGTTGACATCTATGGGATAAGAATACAAAAATCATCTGGAAACCTTCTTGCATTAGGAAATATGTGGAAAATCCAGCCAAAGTTGGATGTGTTCAGCCAGTTGGCAAATAAAATGGTGACAACACGTCATTCTCTAAGCTATATTCTGCTATATATGCTGGAAATCTAGCAATACAATTGATCAGTTACAAGAGTGATCCAGCGGGAGTATGAGAATGATTGTTAATATATTTTATCTCTGTTCGCTCTACTCCTTTATGCCTTGCAGCATCAGAGGTAGAAGAGTTCTATGGAGACTGCCTTTTTGTGTGCTTCATGTGTATTTGGTGTTATTGATTCTTTTATTTCTGTAATCCATCTTTTGCATGGTCCTCCTCTGGCTTTATATCCATTGTGTCTGTATAGCAGTGCTTTTTTAAGGGACATGATCTGATGGTAGTATGGAAACATGTGAAAACCACCTAATCTGTTGTCTTCTGATGTAATCGAGGATTGACATTGTGTTTGTTTGTCTTCTGATGTTTTCATTTCTGATTCAGTCTCTTATTGTTACTCTGAGATTTTATATAGACAAGTAATTTCTGTTGTAACAAGTTTTCTTTTGGTTTGGTTTTCATTGTTAGTGTACATATTTGACATTGTTTATAGTACTGAGTAATAATATAATATAGTAATATTATATTAAATAATAAAATAACATTACATAGTAATAATATAATACATTATTTATAGTGATGGTATGATGATCATTTTATATAGTGCAGTTTTGGTGTTTATGTTTCCGTGTTTGTTTTTGAAAATTTGAGACATCTGCCCAGAGATCTGGATTCTCCATATGATTACTAATAATATATGCAAATCAAATTAAGTAAAGTACAAAACTATGCAAATCAAATTAAGTAAAGTACAAAACTATGCAAATCAAATTAAGTAAAGTACAAAACTATGCAAATCAAATTAAGTAAGGTACAAAACTATAAATATTCAACTCAAATGTTAAACCAATGCTGTTCTGTGGCTCAGAAACATGGAAAAGAATAAAACAGATAACTATAGATTTTAAGAAGTGGATGCCTGTTTGACAATTGAATGTTAAGACCATCAATGTGGACCTCATGGAAATAACTAAACAGTCACCAGTAGAAAGAGGGAACTCAATTAATTGTGCTGGAAGGGACTGGACAACATTAAGAGTATCATCTTAATGCATTGTAAGACCAGCATTTTTCTGGAATCAGCAGGAAAATAGAAAATGGGGAAGACAGGGAAATGCCTGGAGAATTGGTAGAATATGGAAGGAACTGGAATGACTAAAGATTAGTTATAAGAGGTTTGTTGAGAATGTATGCCCCGCAGGGAGCTGAAAGATGGATATAGTTCAATATATCCATGGATAAAAATTAGATATATCCATATTGTATAACTGTTATAATGACATTCCTGTACTATATAATTATGCGTATATTACATCCTAGTTGCTAATTCTTGGGCCAAAAATGACACATAGGGCAGAAATCATTTCCTTCCATGTTGATTGCTGTGTTACAGGTTGATGTAGTTCATATGTATTGCTTGTGCCCAATATTGAGCTTGTCCCTGTTGGGCGTTCTTACGTCCCAGTACTATATAATTATGTATATATATTAGAACTGGATACTGTATAGTTATTTATATATTACATCTCTATACTATAGAATTGTGTATATATTACATCACAGTATTATAGTTAGTTAGTCATCGGATCATCGTCACTGCAAACTGGACACGTCCATAGTTGCTCCGATCTCTCCCTGAGTGTATCCGCCATTACACTTTTACTAATAGTACTGGTCCTCTGCTGGTTGACCATCATTCTTCTGCGCCCTCTAAAATGTTCACTTCTAACAATACCGCATTTCAAACCCTGATCTTTAATCCTGGCCATTAAAAATTAATCGTCAGCTCGATCTATAGCCCCATCGCTCTGTGCCACAATCGTACATGATGTCAGTTGATTTGCTCTGTCATTGTCTTGAACACCCACATGTCCCGGCATGGAAATAAAAGTATCTACTTTCAACCTTGCCTCTCTCAAGGACTCAATTCACTGTTCGCGAACGAGATCCACTTGTACCTTCCTAATCATACTCAAAAATTCTTCAGACTAACGGGAATTTAACCAGTCCATTCAACGGCACCAAATCGCCTAGCAACCATTGCACACACGTTCTTCCGTACTTGGCTAACCGCATCTCAAAAAAAAAAGATGCGATTTTGTCAAGACATTCACAGCGTGCACTCAAAGTCACCCGAACGGACTAATCGAGGCAAGGACTATTACAACAGCAACAAACAACCCGTACAGGTATTGAAATATCCTCAGTAACAACAAACATATAACATTTAATATCCGTATTAGTTATACAAGGGCAGATAGGTCTTCTTGTAAACATGGATAACATATATAGACAGTACAATTTTTCTTCAAATAATTGCTTATACAAGTAAATATAAGTAGGAAGCCAGAGGACAATTTTTTAAAATTCTTGAGACTAACAGGGATTGAACCAGTCCGTTCAACGTCACCAAATCCCGTTCAATTCCCGTTCTCTATATTATCAAAAAAAATCTCGATATTATTGCCATAATCAATATTATATAATTATGTATATATTACATCTCAATACTATATAATTATGTATATATTAGATCTGGACACTGTATAATTATGTCAGAAGTTTATAAGAGTATCTATATAATATGTTTGTTATATAACTGTATTATGCAATTATGAAAATATTTGCACGCACACACACACAGAAATATAACATCCAAATAATATATAACTGTTTTCTATATATTACATATATGCATCATAAATTTATGTTAAATATTACACCTAACATTACACTACAATGACTCCGCAAGAGGGAGAAGACAAACAGCATACATGACCTAACATTACACTACAATGACTCCGCAAGAGGGAGAAGACAAACAGCATACATGACCTAACATTACACTACAATGACTCCGCAAGAGGGAGAAGACAAACAGCATACATGACCTAACATTACACTACAATGACTCCGCAAGAGGGAGAAGACAAACAGCATACATGACCTAACATTACACTACAATGACTCCGCAAGAGGGAGAAGACAAACAGCATACATGACCTAACATTACACTACAATGACTCCGCAAGAGGGAGAAGACAAACAGCATACATGACCTAACATTACACTACAATGACTCCGCAAGAGGGAGAAGACAAACAGCATACATGACCTAACATTACACTACAATGACTCCGCAAGAGGGAGAAGACAAACAGCATACATGACCTAACATTACACTATGGTGACTCCTCAAAAGGGAGAAGATGAACAGCGTAGATGACCTAACATTACATTACAGTGACTCCCCAAGATGGAGAAGATGAACAGCATAGATGAAAGACACACTCTTATAATAGGATTTGTGATGTATTTACTACTCTCATCACTGTGAATTGAAAACCTGCAAGGCAGCACAAAAGAGGCTGATATTTTAGAGCTGCACAGTCCACATGACGATCTATTAAGATATTGGTATATGGAAGTGAGTAATGATGCGCAGTCGTGAAAAATAATATATGCTGATTTACACTGAGTTGCTTCACCTCTTGAACTGGTTTGAACACGGTCCGTTCTAGCGGCACCAAATTTGGTCAATTCTCATCAGTCTTTAAGAATTTGTTCATTTATCCTCATGCTTCCTACTTGAATTTACTTGAACTTTTTTTCAACAATATAGATACAATATCCCCCCCCCCCCACTTGTTTCAATTGCGGGGAAACTTTACTCACATATACATGTAAACACACATGCATTTTATTGTACACCATTTTTATTTACATAAACATTTATGGATGTTTATTCTTCTTCATCTTCAGCGTTTATTCTCAAACTCCTGCTGGATCTCCCTTGTAACAGGACCATGGTCCTACTAGATTTCCAGCAGGGTCCAGTCTTGAGAATGGATATGCGCTGTGTCGCCGTTTTATTTGCGGCAATGGCCTGACACATCCGTCTTCAGCGGGGGAGGTTTATTCAATTTGAGAACTTGTAGTGCCAAAAATATGTTTGAAGAGGTGTCTTTAAATACGAAAGCCAATGAGTATGTGCACTTTTCATCCATTTTCTGCACTAACATCTAAACAGTGGAACGATATTTCTTTCAGATGTTATAACACCCAATGGCCTGAATGTGGTGAAGTTCAGTGCACTGCATGAATTCCAGAACTTGCATGCTATCAACAAGGAGAAAATCAATGACTTTGTCCGTGGACATTTCTATGGGTAACATTAAACCTGTTAATATTTCTATGTGTAGCATTAAACCTGTTAATATTTCTATGGGTAACATTAAACCTGTTAATATTTCTATGGGTAACATTAAACCTATTACCCGGTAATATTTCTATGGGTAACATTTAAATTAGTTAATATTTCTATGTGTAACATTAAACCTGTTAGTATTTCTATGTGTAACATTAAACCTGTTAGTATTTCTATGGGTAACATTAAACTTGTTCATATAGCTGATTATTCATGAGTATGTTCTTTAACAGACCAAAAATAATACAGCGTTGAAAGCAAATATCTCTGGAAACTGATGAACATAAATTGGAGCGATTTCATCACAAATAGTGATTTAAGAAACAAAACACACCAAGAATATGTGTCAAATGTCATAAGATAACCCACATGGAAATACCTGGGTCACGTTTTAAGACTAGATGAAAATATAATAAGCCAACAAGCCCTTATGTGGATACCTGAGGGTAAAAGAAAATGAGGAAGGCCTAAAGCAAACCTAAAAAAAACACATACTTAAAGAAGGGGAAATAGGCTGCAAGACCATACAAGAATTAAAACTGCAGACAGTGGACCGCAATACATGGAGAATAAAAACCTCTTCTCCAGGTGCCACCTGCGGCACGAAAGGAATTAACTAACTAATGTCCTTTAATCCCTGTCACATACTAAAATAGCTATTGTTATTAACTGCCTGAAAATCCCTATCTTATCATTGGTACTCTATTGCTGCTATTTGTCTGAAGATCCCTGTCATAAAAGATTTGATTTTCTGTCATTACATGCCTGTAAACCCCTGTAATTTAATAGATTCTCCATTACTATTACCTGGGTCCAAGGCTGTCATATAATAGACTCTCCATTACTATTACATGCCTGTAAACCCCTGTCATATAATATATTCTTCATTCCTGTTACCTGCCTGTAAATGCTTGTCATATGATAGATTCTCCATTAGTGTTACCTGCCTCCAAGGCCATCATGCTATAGATTCTCCATTACTGTTACCTGCCTGTAAACCCTGTCATATGATAGATTCTCTGTCGCTATTACCTACCTGTGTACCCTTATTATATAATATATTCTCCCAATATTTTTACCTGCCTGCAAACCCCTGCTGTAGAATAGTTATTGTTCCGCCGAAGACGGATGTGTCGGGCCATTGGCGCAAATAAAACGGCGACACAACGCATTTCCATTCTCTGGACAACATCCTGCTGGAAATCTAGTAGGACAATGGTCCTGCTACAAGAGAATTCAGCAGGAGTTTGAGAATGAACGCTGAAGAAGAAGAAGAAGAATAGTTATTCCATGAGGATGACCTCTAGCATTCTAGACCGGTACTTGCATTTTGTTGAGCTTCTGGAATATGACACTGGAAGAAGCAGGGCAGCTTGCATAATAATGAACGGCTTACAGAGTGGCAATGAAGATATGTCACATAGAAGAAACATGTTGTCGTCATATGGCAACTACCGGGTATGTTGTTTGTCCATCACAAGTGATGATGACCATTAGTTAATCCACTTTTGAAATTCATTTATAGATATATCCTTGCCTATGAGTTCGTAGATAGCTCATAAGCCCTATTCGAGCCACGAATGTCCTTGGACAGTTCGGACATGGAATGACCACTAATGACGGTTTTTGGTTTATCTACTTCAACAAACGCACCATGACACCCATCATAAACCTATTCTATCGGGAGTTCTATATTTGTATATTCTATATTTGTATGTTCTATTCCAATCTGGAATAATTGTAAATACACAAAGTAAGGGCAACCTCACAAATTGTACAAATTTAAGAGGAATTAGTCTTTTCTGTTTTTCCAGAAAAATTTACAAAAGACAATAAATTATACATTGGAATCTTGTTATAACAACTTGGTCCAGACAAAAAAACATGCATATAACAACAGAAATTTACTATATACTGTACAAACAATTGAGAATAAATATAACTGAGGATTTTGAAAAGTGTTGTTATATAGGGAAATGTGTTATAAAAGATTGCGATATAAACGGATTCCACTGTATTAAGTTCTGCCAGTTTGTTTTAAATATTGGACTGGATGTTTAACAATTGATCGCAGAAGCAGAAGAAGAACTAACATCATCTACATTGTAGTATTTGTTTCACATATTTTATGAGCATGATTATTTTGTGTGTTCTTTCAGACACTACGACTTTGATTTGGACAAGACCCTGTACTATTTTACTGCTGGTCGTTACGAGTTTTCAAATAAAGGAGCAGATATGTTTATAGAATCCTTAGCAAGGCTTAACTATTACCTTAAGGTTAGACTTATCGTAATAGAATATCTTCTTCTTCTGCATTCGTTTTCAAGCTCCTGCAGATTAGCAGGATGAAGTCCAGCGAACGGAATGCATTATGTCATGGTTTAAAATTTTGCTGCATTATCTTCGCCATTCAGTCTGACAAATCTGACTTCAGCATGATAGAATGCCTAATATTAGATGGAATGTCGCACCATTGGTACAAATAAAATGGTGGCAAAACGCAGTTACGTTTCTCTGGACCATATCCTGCTGGATGGTTTTTGTAGGGAAACCATTGTCCAAGTCTTGGCATTGATGTATTTTTATAGTTGTGTTGTCTTAATTGGTTTTTGTTTCTTGACAAAGGTCCCAATAGGACCGACATGTTGTAAATTGTCTTTGTTCTTTGTTATTATTTTTCTGATTTATTTATATTGATAGTTAGGCTATATTCAGTAACCTTTATAATTAACTTCGTATATACCTCTTATTTGTCAGGTTACTGCGGCACTTTCCATTTTGTCAGACATCCTCCAATCTTTTGGTTATTTATATCCATTTTAATGCTTGTAGTTGCAGCCTGTTGTCATTCATTCTAAATACATGTCTGATATAAGCCCATGTTTTCGTCTTATTGTTATGGAAACATAATTTCTGTTTGTGTCTTCACGTACTGGCATGTTTGACTTGAATTCTTCCCAACCATTATTTAAGAGTTTTCCAAGATGATTATTTTCAAATAAATTTAATTTTTACTCCAGTGCTTTTCTCCAGTTATTTTCCAACATGTTAATACTGATATTACATTGAAGTTGA
Source organism: Meghimatium bilineatum (assembly GCA_034231615.1). NCBI lineage: Eukaryota > Metazoa > Mollusca > Gastropoda > Stylommatophora > Philomycidae > Meghimatium > Meghimatium bilineatum. The sequence goes on from CM067318.1 coordinate 8,497,037, forward strand.
ATAGTAATAGTATGTTAAATGTACTTATTGTTTTTGATTTCCAGATGTTTGTTAGGTGGTTGAACATACTTGATGCAATGCAGTTCTAGTAGAAATTTCTTTTGTTGTATCTCTATCCTTATGTTTGTTTGTTCTCGAACTCCCACTGAGTCTTCTCTCTTGTAGCAGGTCAATGGTCCTACCAGATTTCCAACAGGATGTAGTCCAGAGAGTGGAAATGCGTTGTGTCACTGAATGAGGGGGTTTAAAAATAGATTACATTCATTTTGATTTGACTTACAGTTAATAGTCTTTTATGATGAGATGCGATTGTGACCACTAGCTTTCATGGTCAAAAACAAAAACATCATGGAGACATAGATGAAAATTTGAGGAGTCCAACATTTGTTATATGAAACATGTGGTAATTGTAGCTGTGTCTTTAGAAAACATGTGGTAATTGTAGCTGTGTCTTTAGAAAACATGTGGTCATTGTAGCTGTGTCTTTAGAAAACATGTGGTCATTGTAGCTGTGTCTTTAGAAAACATGTGGTCATTGTAGCTGTGTCTTTAGAAAACATGTGGTCATTGTAGCTGTGTCTTTAGAAAACATGTGGTCATTGTAGCTGTGTCTTTAGAAAACATGTGGTCATTGTAGCTGCGTCTTTAGAAAACATGTGGTCATTGTAGCTGTGTCTTTAGAAAACATGTGGTCATTGTAGCTGTGTCTTTAGAAAACATGTGGTCATTGTAGCTGTGTCTTTAGAAAACATGTGGTCATTGTAGCTGTGTCTTTAGAAAACATGTGGTCATTGTAGCTGCGTCTTTAGAAAACATGCGGTCATTGTAGCTGTGTCTTTAGAAAATTCCACAGAAAGTCTAATGAAGGCTTTATCTCCATAATTTTTCCAGTTCATTGTAATTAGATTTATATATTGAAATGTCAGGTGAAAATAATGATTAATTTGTTGAAATGTCAGGTGAATAATATGGTTGTTTTATTGAAATACAGGTGAAAATAATTGTGGTATTATTGAAATGTAAGGTTAAAATATACTATGTAATAAGACCTTGTCATTACAGGTGAGAAAGAGAGTTCTGCAGTGCTATATAACCCCTATACTAACATATGGGTGCTAGTCTTGGACAATAAACAAACTGGAAAGTGGGAGATTAGAGGCAACAGAGATGTGGTTCTACAGGAGAATGCTGAGAATACCATGGACTGCCAGAAAAACTAATGTAGAGATGTTGAATGAGTTAAATGCGAAACGGACCTTAATCAACAATATAAGAAAAAGACAATCTTCTTTTTTCGGCCACTTCATGAGACAGGCAGGTTTAGAGAACATAATCACAACAGGCAAGATTGAAGGCACCAGAGACAGAGGGTGACAACATGAGAAAATATTAGACAGTTTGACAACCTGGCACGGCAAGGAAACAACAACGACTTTGATACATAATACTGTGGACAGAGAGCTGTGGAGAGCCATGGCCGCCTACGCCACCCTGCATGGCACCTGATGATGATGAAGGTGAAAATACTGGTGGTTTTATTGAAATGTAATGTGAAAATACTGGTGGTTTTATTGAAATGTAATGTGAAAATAATGGTGGTTTTATTGGTTTCTGGAAAAATATATAAGGGCTATTAAGGGCTTTCAATTGCAGATTTTGTTACCGGGGCCAAAATTGGAGGAAAGAATAGTAGCTGTTTACCTTTCATGCATGTCGTAAGATGTGTCTAAGGATGCTTTGCTGTGGAGTTGACTGGACCATCCAAAATATGGTCAGAGTGACCCAGAAGCCATGCTGAAGTTGGATGTGTCAGGTTTAAAGGCGCAGATGTAAGCCATATCATAACACATTCCATTGTTTGGACTACAACTGCTAATCTGCAGGAGTTTGAGAACAAATGAAGAGAAGAAGAAGAATAATAAGATCTTTTAATGAGAGATTATAGGAGTACCTGTAGTTTGTAGTATCTTTAGCTACAAATAATTGTTACAAATTGTAATGGTCATCAAACTAGCTACATATAACTTAAAAATTGCAGTGGTCATCAATCTAACTACAAATAACTGTTTCAGATTGCAGTGGTCATCAATCTAACTACAAATAACTGTTTCAGATTGCAGTGGTCATCAATCTAACTACAAATAACTGTTTCAGATTGCAGTGGTCATCAATCTAACTACAAATAACTGTTTCAGATTGCAGTGGTCATCAATCTAACTACAAATAACTGTTTCAGATTGCAGTGGTCATCAATCTAACTACAAATAACTGTTTCAGATTGCAGTGGTCATCAATCTAGCTATAAATAACTGTTACAAATTGTAGTAATGATCAAACTATCTTTTTTCCTCCGCAGTCGTGTAATAGTGACATGACCGTGGTTGCTTTCCTCATATTTCCTGCGAGAACAAATAACTTCAATGTGGAGTCGCTGCGAGGTCAGGCCATTGCTAAGCAGCTCAGAGATACTGTCGGTGGTGTACAGACTCAAATTGGCAGGCGGCTTTTTGATATCTGTTTGAGGTATTACCTAATGGCGAATATGACATTTGTTTCAGGTTTAGCCTAGGGCTTAATTTGATATCTGTTTGAGGAATTACCTAATGGTGAATATGACATCTGTTTCAGGTTCGATTTGATAGCCGTTTTATGTTTTAACTCGGTTTTGATTTTATATCGGTTTGAGGTTAGAATTAATGTTTCCTTTGATATCTTTTTGAGGTCTAAATTAGAGTTTTATTTGATTTCTGTTGGAAGTTTTAACTAGAGATTGGATATTTGTCTGTGGTTTGAACTGGCGTTTGATTTGATATCTTTTATAAGTTTGACCTAGGATTTGATGTTTGAAAATTGAGATTCTGTAAATGTCATATTTTAAGTCAATCTATTCACTTTCCAACTCTGTATAAAGCATAGATCTTCAAGAATCTTCTTCCATTTTGTTTCTGCCAATTCCTAATTGTTTCAGTTGTCATCATATATATATGTGTTAACATATATAATATATATATATACATACATACATACATACATACATACATACATACATACATACATACATACATACATACATACATACATACATACATACATACATACATACATACATACATACATACATACATACATACATACATACATACATACATACATACATACATACATACATACATACATACATACATATAATATATATATATATATATATATATATATATATATATATATGTTATCATATATATATATAAAGATAGTTGATAGATTGGCCATGTTGTCAGAATGAACAGCCTAAGAACTCCCTATCAGTCACTATATTGGGTACCACCCGGAGTAAGAAGAAGAGGGAGACCTAGAGAAACTACGTAGAACCATTAATAGAGAAGGCATGTCAATGAACCTAAACAACACACAAGAATTGAAAGACCTGGCAAAACAAAGACAGAAATGAAAACCTATGGTTTCTGTCCTATGCCTATGGCCCTGGAGGAACATAACATAAAATAACATACATACATACATACATACATACTACATACACACGTATGTATGTATACAGTGTGAAAAAGATAAAAGAAATGTATGTAAGTACGTACTTACATACGCACATACATTTCTTTTATCTTTCTCAAACTTGTTTATCTGAATAGTTTCTATATTTTTGTCTTTCTTTTACATGAGTTTGAAAATATTTCTCATTCTCACCCTGCAATTAGATTTAGGATTAGTAACATAAATTTTGAAATTTGAGACCAGATTTAGAGCATTGATCTTGAACTCCATTTTCAATGGCTAGATTTAGAAATGAGAGGATTTTATTGAAACTTAACTTGTGGTTTGATTTAGAGCTTCCACCAGACAGATTAAACAGACCAAAGACAGCTTCCACCAAAGACAGTCGAGCCATTAGCGCAAAAAAATGGTGATACAATGCATTTCCATTCTCTAGACTGCATGAGAATCAATACAAGGTAACTGCGTGAAACGTAACAACAATTGTACTTACATAAAACACAGGTTTATATATCGCTTCAATGAGACATGACAGACTATAACTAAAACTAGTAGGTAATGATGCGTACACAAGAAATCATACAAATTACAATACACTCAGACTACATTCTGCTGGAAACCTAATATGACCATGGTCCCGCTACAGGAGAGATCCAGCGGGAATTTGTGAATGAACACTGAAGATGAAATCATTCTAAATCAATTTATTTACTTTGTTCAGTTATTTTTCTTAGCATATTTAGCAATACTTCAGATGTCTATGTAATGTTCTGTATGATTTAAAATATATTTCTATATATATTTTTTATAATTGTAAATATATTTTTTATAATTGTAAATATATTTTTTATAATTGTAAATATATTTTTTATAATTGTAAATATATTTTTTATAATTGTAAATATATTTTTATATTTTATATATTTTTTGCAATTGTAAATATATTTTTTATATTTTTTATAATTGTAAATATATTTTTATATTTTAAATATTTTTTATAATTGTAAATATATTTTTTATAATTGTAAATATATTTTTTAAATATTTTATGTATTTTTTTTATAATTGCAAATATATTTTTTATACTTTTTATAATTGTAAATATTTTGTACCCTCAGAGGCAATTTACCTAGCGGAGATGATATCTTGACCCAGGAGGATATAGTCAAACTTAAGCGTTGTATTTATGCAGCACAGGTAAAGGGAAGCAGAACTGTTGTTCATTCATTCATTTTCATTTTGCGCTGAAGTTAGCGCATAGGGCAGAGGTCAGATCTCTCCAATTCTGTCCTGATTGGAATGAACTGACTTCTGTTACACAAATCAGTCTTGACTTTACGATGTTAGTTGATTAACCCAACGATCAATGGAATGACCCAGATTTGATTAGAGAAACACCCTCCATCAACGGACGTCACTACCGGAAGTCCAGAACTTTTGTAGGGAAAGAATAATTAAATGTGAACATTGTGGTTAGGAAGTTGAGGAAGGATGACTTTTAAACAAGATTATTATTAGAAAGCTGAGATTTTTTGACCATATAAAGAGACACAACAACAGTATGGAAAAATTAATAATGGAAGGTGTGGTTCATGGCAGCAAGGGAAGTCCATGACGATGATGGGTTCTCAGATTGTTTAAACATGTCCTTAGCTGAAACAGGTCAACTTGCCCAGAATCGTGAGGAGATCAGAAGACCCTAAAGAAGATTATGTTCTGGAAGGAGTGTGTCACCTGATATATAGTTTTGTGGTATAAGAAAAGTCATTATCAGAATCTTAATCCTGACATGCTACTGTTTCCCAACCCTTGTGTAAGAGTGGAGAATATTAATCCTGACATGCTCTCTGTACCCAACACTTGTGTATGAGTGGAGAATATTAATCCTGATATGCTACTGTTTCCCAACACATGTGTATGAGTGGAGAATATTAATCCTGACATGTTCTCTGTACCCAACACTTGTGCATGAGTGTGGAGAATCTTATTCCTGGCATGCTACTCTGTTCCCAACCCTTGTGCATGAGTGTGGAGAATATTAATCCTGACATGTTCTCTGTACCCAACACTTGTGCATGAGTGTGGAGAATCTTATTCCTGGCATGCTACTCTGTTCCCAACCCTTGTGTATGAGTATGGAGAATATTATTCCTGATCAGTCCTTAATATTATCAATCCATGCATTCTTTTGTCCTCATCTGCTCGCCCTCAGCTGTTGCTCCAAGAGAGATGTGGAAAGAACCATGCATCAGTGCATTATCAATTAATAAAGAGTGATTTTCTGAACTAACGGCAGTATACTCTGGGCATCTCGTTAGTTCTGTCTCTTTCAGCAGATGACAAAGAGTATGTATTTGAATAGTTCTCATGGTCTATTGATTGTATATCTTCTATATCCTACCACTCAATAGTTTTATACTATATCACCAAGTTATTCCAAACTCCTTTAATCTCTTACTAACAGTATCATTCAACATAGTGTACTTGTCCAAAAGACCCATATGTAGAGAATTCAAAATGTCCCCCTTATCCATTATCATTTGTTTTGATAATGCGCTCTCATAATGTTATGGTTGATAAAAAACATTGAGATAGTCTTGAACAAACATGTACTTAATGCAACCAAGGCAACTCATATGGCCTTGAAATGACAGCTGAACCTTCCATCCTTACACTTAACGGCTTAGAATAGCTGAAAAACCCCACCTGATCTTAGCTCCCTAAAAAAATAACTATCTGTGTATATAATTACATCATTCTTTCCTGCACTATTATCATTTGTTAAATTTCAATCTCAATTTTTCCATTGCACCATTCACCGCATTCTCTACAAAGTGTAAGGATAACCTGACAGTCAGTGTTTATTCCTCTCCGTTGCTCCTTCGAATATTTATTCAACATGATTGATCTGAGTAATCATCGTTTCCACACTTGCCTTCCATCACACACATCTTTGGAGTCTTCAGCCATAAATATCCAATATGTTTCGATGTAGGGTACAACCTTCTATCATTGGTACATGCACAAATAAATAGTCAAAATTTGAATTTATATATATCATGTGACATATTCTTTCCAGAACATAGTCTTTCTTATTGCTGTTTTTAACTCCACACGAAGCTAGGACAGCTGACCTGCCTTTGCCAGTGTCATCCTTAATCGCTCTGATATGTCTGTTGTCCATCTTCTTGGTCGATCTCTATCTAATTTTATGTGATTCCTATCTATTGTCCATGTTTCTATAACTAAGATGGGTTTTTTTTTAACAGATGACAGCTTGTCAGCCTCTTCCCCTACTTTCCTTAGTTGCCTCCTATGACCTTTCTGGAAAGAAAATAGTAGCCCTATTTTATGCAAACTGACTTCAAAGTCCAGTTTCCTGTTGCCAGATTGGCATCTACATGGGTATTCAATTGCTTTTTAAATATTAGCATGGAAGTAAATGATTTAGTGACTCCAAATATTTGTGCCATGGATAGCAAGTGCGAAGACGATGATTGTCCAGGTCAGTTTAGTTACTGCTGGTTACTTATGTTAGAGTTTGTGTTTGTATACCAAGAACTCTAATCTTTTATTTGTTCCTTCACAGAGACACAGTCTTCCCCCAATTTGCACACACAATGTTGTGGAGGACTCACATGACCAGGTCCTCAATCAGATTCGCAAATGTAGCCTATTCAATAATCGCCATGATAGAGTAAAGGTAAGCTATTCTAATCTAGTAGAACACAAAAACCAAATGAATATTGCTTTTATAGATCAGGAGAAAGCTTTCAACCAAATAAATAGAGAACTACTCTGGATTATTCTAGATAAGTATGGAATAAAAGAAACATTACTAGACTGTGTAAGAGCCATATAGAAAGATAGTGAAAGTGCAGCTAAAACAAACGCAGAACTTACTAAGTGGTTTTCAGTGACATCTGGAGCTAGACAGGGATGTGTCTTATCACTATTATTGTTTATAATTTATATGGATAATATTACAAAAGCAATAGAAACACCACCAGAAGCTTACCATTTAAATGACATAACTGAACTACTGACAATCAGTGCCTACTCCACAGCTCAGGTGAAGAATTGCAAGAATTGATAGATATATTCTATCTATAAATCCATAACCCATTAGGGTCGTAATGGTACCAGATTGGGTGTATCAACACGCAGAGTCCTCCAAAGATTTCTATCTTCAACGATGCTGATGTGAGGAAAAATCTTTTTTGTCTTCCTTGATGTTGTCCATGCTTTTATTTCTTGTCCTTGTCTGCTTGATCCACTTTCAACGGTTCCCTGCAGTATTATTTTTTATAAGGAATCATGTCAGCATACATGTCCAATCCATGCAAGTATTTGCTGTTTCACTGTTGAAAGAAATGTTTCATGGGGATCTGTATACATCTCTATTTTATTTCTTACATACACAATTGGCTTATGCTCTCTATAGGAAACTCGTAGAATTCAATCTACAGGGAAAATCTGAGTGCCTGTGAGGAGTGCTATGAAGTTGATGGAAGAATCCATTGACATTACCTGCTTGTGTTTTATTAACTTTTAAGTACACAAAAATGATGTTAGTGTAGAATATTATTTTATTTTGAATGAGAATCTTATGAATAAAATTTGTTCGTGTCAGGTCATTTTTCATCCGGAGTTCCTCAACTCAACAAACCCTCTCTTTGCCTTGGACTACGAAGACTTTGTCAGAGGGTGCCATCTTGGAGTCTTTCCCAGCTACTATGAGCCATGGGGTTACACACCAGGTTTGGAGATTATTACATTATTCTTTTTTTATCTGTGTTTTAGTTAGTTAGTTAGTTGTTGGATCATCGTCACTGCACTCCGGACAAGTCCATAGGTGCTTAGATCTCTCCTTGAGTATATCCGCCATTACACGTTGACTATCTGTCCCGGTACTCTGTTGATTGACCATCATTCATTCTCACCCACAAAACCACTCCTTTCTAGTGACACCACATTTTAAACCAAGCTCTCTTATACTAGTCATGGAACAAGAGTCATCGTCACTTATACAGTCATTTGTTTGTGCCTTTTCCAGTAAGACATTCTAAAATGTCTATCCAATCCATCGCTCCACCAACATCCGCAGTGTGCAGCCAAACTATCTGCTCCCTCATTGCCCCGGACTCCCGTATGTCCCGGCACAAAAATAAAAGTCACTATCCGCACACCGGAATTCTTCACCGCATCCAGCCACTGTTCCCGAACGTAATGTTTTTGCACTTTCACAATCATGCTCCTGGAATCACTGTATCACTCATTTAACCTTTAGAGCCCTGGCTTAAAATTACAAAACTTCCCCCAGGGCCTGACTTATTTTTTGGAAAATTTTCGTTATTGATGGTGGGTGTTTTGAAAACGGCATAACTTTTTTGTTTTAAAAGATATCAAAAAAATTTTTGCACATCTAAATAAAGGAGTGAATAGTAAATATTATCGTGTTTTTTTTGTTGTTGTATGTGTGATATGACAGTTGTGAGCACGTTTTGAAGTTGAAAATTCTGGCGAAAAACGCAAAACGTCATTTTCAAAATCGCAAATATATCTTCGTGACGATCCTAATACATGAGCAATGTGTGGCAACATTGATAAAATCCTCATAAATACCTATACTTATTGTATATGTATTGTTTTATATCAAAACTAATATAATATGAACTAAAAAGACTAATAAAACGTGAAGAAATTGCATATAACGTCCGTCCGGTCAACACTAGGTCTATGCCGACACGCAGCGTAATTATTGTCCATGCACACACGTGTCACCCCTGATACATATTATTTTTGTGCTCTTTAATGAATACACACACATTCTTATCAAATAACAACATATTAAACACAAAAAACAACAATTAGAACATGTAGTCACGATCACTTACCCATGCCACGCGGTACTCAATTTGATAGTAAAATACGGCCGAAAATGGCTAAAGTCGCTCTAGAAATGCGTTGACAAATTCAACCGGCTTTCTCTCTCTTACAATCGTAATGAGTAAAGGAATTTGACCTTTAAACTGTGACGTATTCCTAGCTTCGTGTTGCGGGAATTCTATGTCATATAAGCTTTAACTTCGTGAAGTTCCGTGCTCGGGAATGGAGCGATATCGTATGTTGCGTGATTGCGACCACAGGCACTACGGGATGCACACGCAAGGCGCAATGTTGCGACCGTAGGGGCCTGAAGGTTAATGTGTGAGACAGAGAGAGGACAAGAAAGATTACCTATAATACTATGTTCTTTGTTTGTGGACATGCTTCATTACAGCATGACATTACTGGTTTGAAGCTCGTATTGAGAATGGAGGGAGCTAGTGGAAAATCAACATTTAAAAATGACTCATTTGACTAATTCTCATGATTTTAATTGGTCACTATGATTATACTGTGTGTCGACGGCCAATGAAAATCATGGGAAAAATCTAATGAGTCTTTTTATGTTTTCCCAAATGCCAATAGATTGTATAAAGAATATTTAGATTGCCAATCAACCACAAACAATAATGTTTAGATTGCCAATCAACCACAAACAATAATGTTTAGATTGCCAATCAACCACAAACAATAATGTTTAGATTGTCAATCAACCACAAACACTAATGTTTAGATTGCCAATCAACCACAAACAATAATGTTTAGATTGCCAATCAACCACAAACAATAATGTTTAGATTGCCAATCAACCACAAACAATAATGTTTAGATTGCCAATCAACCACAAACAATAATGTTTAGATTGCCAATCAACCACAAACAATAATGTTTAGATTGTCAATCAACCACAAACAATAATGTTTAGATTGCCAATCAACCACAAACAATAATGTTTGAACCAAATAAGTAGTGATTTAAAATGCCCGCCTCAATGTAAACACAATTTGGCTGTATGTATGTGTTAGGATATTTTACTACTGATGTTTTATCTAGCTATCTATAATCACATAACCCGTTAACAGTTGTAGGGGTACCACATTTGATGCTTCAACACACAGTCTTCCAGCAATTTCTATCTTCAACGATGCAGATGAGTGAGGAAAAATTGTGTCTTGTCCATGAAGTTGTGTGTTCATGCTTTTATTTGTCCTCCTGCTTCTTCCACCTGAATAGTTCCCTGCAATATTGTTTTTGACAAGGAATCATGTCTGCATACATTTCCAAACCATGAAAGCTTTTGTTATTTCACTATTAAAGTTACGCATGTGGTTGTGTCTGTGGGTCTCACAATGGCCCACTAGACATACCATCCATGCAACAGAAAACCTTAGTGGATAACATACCATTATATTGAGGTTATCTTCTTAGAGAAGCTTCATGGCACGTCATCTATACAATTATGTTTGTATTTTGTTGTTGAAATGTGTTTCATGTTTACCTGAATATATATATGTATGCACCCTCTGTGGTTGGGAGGAAACCAGAGATTTACTGTGCAGCACTGAGGAGGAGTAAACTGACAGCACTTTTTTCCTATGGCTGATGCCCATCATAGAGCCACAGTAACTCAGGACGTGACAATCCTTTTGACTTTAACATTTGGTTGCATGCCTGGAGCAATAGAGAAGTTCGGCATAACCAGTAGTCAATTGGTGGCGGGGAATGAGCACAGTGAATCCTACCTTGGCAACAGTGGCTAGGAGCAGTGCATAGGTTGAAACCTACCTTCCTGGAGGTGTAATAGTTATTCTCTGGCTCTGTCCCGGGGTGGGCCAAAAATCCACAGACTTCCCAGCAATATAATGCCATTTAATGGCATTAGGTATCAAAGGGCATGAGCCCAAGGACTGCTGGAACAACAACCAACCAACCAACCAACCACTATTAAAGTAATGGTTCTTGTAGTCATGTATACATCTCTATTTTATTTCTTACGTATACAAATGTCTTATGCTCTCTGTATGAGATTCGTAGATTTTGTCTAACATTTGTATTAGAACGCCTACAGTCATCTCTCCATGTTTGTAGTGAGTGTCCAACTCTCACAACCATGCAGAACAACAGTAAGCAATAGTGAGTTATACAGTTTGATTTTCACTCTTACAATGATGTTGCTTTTCTAAATTAAGTTTTAGCTTTGATATAGAAGCTAAAGTCATCTACAGTAGTATCTTTAATTCTGCTTCGCGTTTCCCTCCTCTGCATATCACTGCATGTGGCTGGATCTGAGGTATTTGAAAGCATTCACCTCCTGAAGTTTATAACCATTTATCATGATGTTGCTCGTTGCTGTTAACCAATATCTTTCTCTTTTCTGTATTGATTTCCATTCTGTATTTGCTGGTAACTTTTTCCAATTCTGCTGTTAACTCTTGTAATTCTTGTTCTGACCCAGCTATAAGACCAATATCATCAGCGATACACAAATTCGCACATTTTATAAATATCTCCAGATCTTCCTGAAATATTTCCCATATAACCTCAGACTATATAATTCAGTATAAAAAGGACAGGTCAGTCGGTAAATCACATAAGGAAAAAAATGTAAACAATAAAAATATAAACATAAAAAAATGTAAAAATAAAATATAAATAAAAGTGAATTTATATGTGAATAAAAAAAACAACAAATTGTTTTATTTCAGTTTCCCTTTTTATGATTTGTGCTAAAATGAATGATAGTAAAATTATTGACTACTAATGTGACATGCTTATGTTGACAAGCTAATGTGACAAACTCATTTTGACAAACTAATGAGATGAACTTATGTTGACAACTGGTATTTTTTACTTGTTATCTCAGCGGAATGTACTGTTATGTTGTTATTTACTTGTTATCTCAGCGGAATGCACTGTTATGTTGTTATTGAATTGTTATCTCAGCGGAATGCACTGTTATGTTGTTATTGAATTGTTATCTCAGTGGAATTTACTGTTATGTTGTTATTGAATTGTTATCTCAGCGGAATGCACTGTTATGTTGTTATTGAATTGTTATCTCAGCGGAATGCACTGTTATGTTGTTATTGAATTGTTATCTCAGTGGAATTTACTGTTATGTTGTTATTGAATTGTTATCTCAGCGGAATGCACTGTTATGTTGTTATTGAATTGTTATCTCAGCGGAATGTACTGTTATGGGAATACCAAGTATCACAACCAATTTGTCTGGTTTCGGCTGCTTCATGCAAGAACACATCATGGATCCTAAAACTTATGGTATTTACATCGTAGACAGGAGATTCAAGAGCCCAGAAGAATCTGTTAGAGAACTTGCACAGGTAGGGGTTTAGATATTTCATCATGGCTAAAAGTGTCCACTTCAGTAATGGCTGTTTAAACACAAACACAGTTTTTTTTCACTTTCTGATTAGATATAGGTAGATATGTCTAGTTCCTTCAGTGTCATGTATGGCAGAATGAGTTGCTCGTATAGTGAATTTCTGTAATGTATTAGCTTTTTGTATTGTAGTGTTTTTGTATATTGTATTGTAATGTAAATTTAATATGACACATTGATTCTTGGCTGTGTTACGGAGCTTCGTGCTCTTGCAGAGTTCCGCTTAGGTAATTTCTCTCATGATACTTCAGCTGATATGATGGTTCACATAGAAAGCAATGACGAACACTGAGCTCTACCAATTAGCTAGCCTCGCCACCACAACAGACGGTCAGCCTATGGACAGAGCAGACATACTCATTGCTCTTCGTGAATCCTCACAATAAGAGGATTTTGAGATGAATGAGCATGAGTCAATATCGAGAATACGCAAATTGGGAGTGAGGATGGGTGTGGCCTATAGAGAACCCCTAACAAAGATTTCAAAAAGAGTAGTGAACCAACATAGAACCGGAACCATCAGCCGTTATACCCTGAGAGATTTACTGATGCGGAGATCTGAGCATCTGTGGACTTGTCCAGTGTGCGAAGAGGATAATAACATACCTAATACCTAATGAGTTACTCTCAAGTTTAAACAATGTGATGCTGCTTTATGTAGTTTGTGGATGTTATTTAGACCAATAATAATAATAAAAATAATAATAATAATAATAACACTAATAATCCATTAGGGTTGTAGGGGTGTCACACTGGAGACCTCACACAAAAAGACCTTCAGACATCTCTATCCTCAGCCATGTGGAGAAATTTAGAAAAATCATGCCCAGACCATTCCTTGACATCATCGATCTAGGATTTTTCTTTCACCACTTCTCCTTCTTCCTTCAACTGTTGCAAAATAATTTAATTTTAAAAAGTGAGTTATGTCTTGTTACATCTCAAAACCACACAAGTTTACTCTGTTTCACCACTTCCAAAAGTGCTTTTTGATAACCTACAAGTTTTTTTATTTGCTGCTGAATACTAGATTTCCAGCAGGATGTAGTCCAGAAAATGAAAATTCGCTGTGTCTCTGTTTTATTTGCCTCAATATCGTAATGCTGGCACTAAACTGACTGGTATCTCCATTCTATTCCTATGCATGCATATTGAGTGTCTCAATGAGTATGATTCAGAAAGTCAAAATAAGCGATATGCATAGGTGATGGATTGAGTCATTAGAGAGAGCTAAAACGTTGGCCTCACTGTGAAATATTGAGGCAAATATATGTCTTCTATATAACTAATTCTTAACAAATGTCTGAAGCAATTGTTTTCAAAAGTCTGAACCCTTCTTTCCACGTCTGCATTGTGTGTCCAGATTTTACATTCATATAAAAGTGTACTGAGCACTAGCAGATCTGAATAGATTGATCTTTACTGTAATACTGATCTTATTTTTGCAAATCATATTCAACCTTGCCACGACAGCCATCGCCATCTCGAGACTTAAGCTTAATCTGATTTCCCAAGTTGCCATCATCACATGGTACCCGAGATATTTGAAGGTGATAACTTCTCCAAATTTGTGATCTTTTAACTAGATCTTCCGTGGAATCAATATGACCAACACTATTTAGATCATTACTTTGTGATGGATGTTCTATGAAGAATGTCACTTGGGTCTTACCCTCTTTCTTTTTACCACCATGTACCTATTTTAATGGTTGTAGTGAAAGTTTATTATTATTTCTAAGGATGTGTCCGATATAAATCCACATTGTTCTTCTTAATGTTGTTAAAAAACATATTGATGTATGGTGTCTTCTCTTATTGACTTTCTTGTCTAACTGAGATAGCTGACAATGTTTAAAAGTTTACTAAGACATTCATTTTCAAATGCATCTCCCCCACCCAAGACGGATGTGTCGGGCCATTGAGGCAAATAAAACAGCGACACAGCGCATTTTCATTCTCTGGACTACATCCTGCTGGAAATCTTGTATGATCATAGTCCTGCTACTAGGGAGATCCAGCGGGAGTTTGAGAATGAATGCTGAAGAAGAAATAAATTTTCTGGATCTAAGCATAAGGCTTTTACTTCCAGAACATGCGGAAGAAATGTTCATGAAGCCAGTGTGATCTTTGCCTCAATACAGAAATTATACTGGATGTGTATATTGTAATGCTGGCACTAAACTGACTGGTATCTCAAGTCTATTCCTATGCATGCATATTGAGTGTCTCAATGAGTATGATTCAGAAAGTCAAAATAAGCGATATGCATAGGTGATGGATTGAGTCATTAGAGAGAGCTAAAACGTTGGCCTCACTGTGAAATATCGCTCTCATCTTTGTCCTCACAGACGTCGTGGTCAGAACATTTGTTCTTTGTTGTAATCTCTCTCTGTTAAACCTATTTCACCCCTTTGACACAACATAATTGTCATTTCCCTACACGTAGCTATATTGAGAATTTTTTACAAAATATAGCTACATGGCACTCTAGACTCAAAATAAGGCACTACATCTTGTGAAAAGAGGAAAAATTCAGCAGCTCTACAACGGAGAGTAGCTAGAAAGTCATGGGTTTACCAAAAACCATCTAGTGGTCATCATATGCCCAAATTGTCCAAGTAAATTCAAGTAGGAAGCTTGAGAATAAATTAAAAATTCTTGAGACTAACAGGAATTGAGCCATGTCTGTTCTAGTGGCACTGGTTCAAATTGTCCAACAACATTTATGACCAGAATGGACTTACAAACTCATAGTCAAGGGCATAACTCTAATTAAATTTCAAAAGTGGATGTAACAAATGATCATCATCACTTGTGATGGACGAACAATAACAAGAAGCTATATTTAGGATACGAACACATCACTAACCTGTACAATGGAAAATGTTTTCTTGACATGACTTACCAACATTTGCATCAAACATATCATTGTCAATATATTTTAAGTTCTGACATTTACAAACGGGTGCAATTATCCGCAACCTTACAAATTTACGGGGCATATTTATTGTATTCTATTTTAATCAGAATTTCATTTATTAGTAGGTCTACGCTGTGTTTAGTAGGTCTATAGTGAGGGTTTGCTTATCTTTGACACACGTGTAGTGTAGGTCTAGTCTACAATGAGTATTTACTTACTTTTGACATCACATGTAGTGTAGGTCTAGTCTTGAGTGAGTGTTTACTTACTTTTGACACATGTGCAGTGTAGGTCTAGTCTATACTGAGTGTTTACTTACTTTTGACACATGTGCAGTGTAGGTCTAGTCTATACTGAGTGTTTACTTACATTTGACACATGTGCAGTGTAGGTCTAGTCTATACTGAGTGTTTACTTACTTTGACACACATGTAGTGTAGGTGTAGTTTTTTTTATCAGACACATTTAAATCTTTGACAAAGTACATTAAGTTCTCTGAGCTAAATCTTTATTATTCTGCATTCATTCCCAACCTTCTGCTGATTGGCAGGATGCAGTCTGAAAAATGGAATGTGTTGTTTCATGGTGTATAACTTTGCTGCAATATCTACACCTTTTGGCCTGACACATCTAGCTTAAGTACTGCTTCAGGGCCACTTGACCTACGTCTTTGGGATAGACAGTCAACTTCACCCCCAAAACCTCCTTAGTTTTCCCTTACAACATGCACAGCAGGTAACAGTGTCACTATTCTTTGCTCCTCTTGTGGTCTCCTGGAACACATGATCATACATCTGTCTAACAAGCGAGAGTTTGAGAAAGAACACAGAAGTAGCGAAACACTTTTACAAAGCACAAAGACATTCTCAAAAGGAAGATAATAGTAAATATGTTTCCTTTACACTAGTTATGAGAATAAGTGCACATTTTTATGCATTTTGGACAATAGCTTGTCAATTTATTCCTATACTGTTTACCAAGATGTATAACTCCAAGTCTGTTGTTCATATTATATTTTCTTCTTCTCGATCACAGCTTAACATGTCATCACAGTAATTAAATTCTGTTGTGAAGACATGTTATCTAGTCATGTTGCAACACAATCCAGGGTGCTGGCTGTGCACTCATCCCTATGAAACTGTTGACCACCACCTTTTTGAATGCCCAGCGCTGGATGGTGTCAGGAAAATATTTCTCCATCTAGGGCCAGATAAATGGAACACATATGGAACAAAACAACAGCTCACAAACACAAGCATATATCACACAATGGCATTGGATCAAAGACCATGGACCGCTGGATCAGCAACCAACCAACCAGTCATGTTGCGTGATACCATGGTTACTTATGTGCCTCTTGGACTTCAACGCCTCTCTTTGCTTTGGCAGGCCATTGTCCTGCTCAGTGTTGGGGATGTCCTGACCAATCTAGTTTTCCAGCCTCTGGACGAAGCTGGGAGCTATGGACGAAGCCCCATCAAGGAGTTGGCCTCGTTGGGCCATATTCTATAACAAATAGTCACTGCTTTTTTATCTCAGACATTTGTCATTTTTGTGTGCATTCATTTACTTGATGCTATGATGTTAGCAGATGATCTAAGATTTAAATTCGTATCTCCCACAGTTCATGTTTGATTTTGCTTGCATGTCACGACGGCAGAGGATTATTCAGAGAAACAGAACTGAGAGACTGAGCGAGTTGTTAGACTGGAGAAACCTGGGAATTGTGAGGTTTTTTACATAATTAGCTGTAATTATTTCTGTCTTCTGTTTCATTATTGTGGGACTTTTATCTAATTAACTAATTATTTCTGTTTGCTGTTTTAATACTTTCAAATATGTTATTGGGGCTCAAAAGTGTATTAAAGAATATGGACACTGTTACCTGCCATGCATGTCATAAGATGCGACTAAGGTTTTAGGGGTGAACTGTGCTATCCCATTCCATATACAAATAAATTCAAGAAGGAAGCCAGAGGATAAATTAAAAATTCTTGAGTCTAACAGGAATTGAACCAGTCCGTTCAATGGCACCAAATCGCCTAGCAACTCTCGTATACGAGATTTTCCATACTTGACCAATCACATCTCCAATAAAAGATGCGATGTTATCAAGACATTCATACTGTGCACTAATGTCACTGAGAACGGACCAATCGAGACAAGGACTATTACAACAACAACATTCCATAGTGGGTTAAAGTGACCTAGAAGCCACACTGAAGTCAGGTGTGTCAGTCTGAAAGGCACATATGTTACAGCCGAGCTGTAAACCATGATACAACACATTCCTTTTCCTGGACTACTTCCTGCTAATCTGCAGGAGTTTTAGAATGAACACAGAAGAAATAATATTAATAAATAACCTTGACACACTGTATTTTGTGGGTGCCACAATTTTGGAATGATGCACAATCGCAGATAAGCTATTCTTAGTTATACTATCACTACAGTTGTGGAAGTATAACAGTTTCGATGATTGATGAAGGGTATATGACGATGTTCCTCCTGTGCAAGCGAATATGATCATAGCATTAAGAAGGGTCAAGTTTAGTTTTATAGTTTGTGAGTCCGTAGATGGCTGATGAGTCCAATCTGGGCTTTGAAAGACATTTAGCAGTGTGAGTGGGATGGGAATGTAGTAGGACTGGAGATTAGAAAAAACAGTCAGATTTCTCCTTTTGTTATCTTCTAAAGGTATATAATTGAAATTTGATGACTTTGATTTGGTCAGCAAGTTTTAACTGAATTTTATAAATAATAATGTTTTAATGAAGTTTCATTACATTATAGATAAAAATATTTTAGATAAAAATGATTTCAAGTTCAATTTGATTTTACTGTAAGATTTGGAATTTGTTGTCTTAATTTCAACTTCAATGTGCTCTCAAATTAAAAATTTGGTTCTGGTTTGGCACAGTGTCCCCCTATTTGATTACTTCCCTTGGCTATGTTTATCAGTTTATGTTTATCATTTATTAATTTAAATATAAATTTTGTTAGGGTTAGTTATGTAAAACATAACTAACGCCTAACCATAGCCCTAAAAAAATATTAAAATTAATTATTGATATTATATTTAGATTAATTAATCCTAAAATAAGCAGGGCGACTAAAACCAAAAACTCTTTTAAAATATAGTTTGACGTTAGATTGAAAAAACCTCTGCATGATTTTATTAAGTGATGTTATCACATTGCAAATTATTTCTGTTTCAACCAGTACTACAGAAAAGCAAGAAATCAAGCAATGATTAAATTGTTCGGAGAAAAAGCTGGAGTAGATACAACAGCAGTAAGTGTTTCTTTTCATGACATTTTCAGTATATTTCAATATCTTCTCTATTTTTCCTGAAACTTGTGTTTTGTCATAGTCTTTGAGACAGCTTTGAGTCAGTCAGGCTTCTATTTTTAACTGTACCTTTCATCCCAACTGCTGTTCTCAAATGGCTTTCTGAGAGTTTTTTCCTAAGTCAGTTATTTTGTTAGACATCAGTCCATGGTTCTGAAGATATGATGCATGTCTTCTTCTTCTGCGTTTGTTCTCAAACTCCTACAGATTGTAGGATAGCAGGATGTAGTTCGGAGAACGGAATGCGTTGTGTCATGGTTTACAGCATTGCTGCGATATCTGCGCCTTTTGGCCTGACACATCCGACTTCAGCACGGCTTTGGGTCACTGGCCCTATATGGGATGGGACAGCCAACTCCATCCCATAACCTCCTTAGTCGCCTTTTATGACATGCATGGAAGGTAAACAGTGTTGCTATTCTTTGCTCCCCTTTCGGGCCCGGGCAACACATGGGCGAAGATGCATGTCAATATAAGTGGATTAAGTCTATAGCTACTTCAAATTTACAGGACATCAAATGAATGTACTGCCCATGACATGCTGTTTGTTTTGTAGTAATGAGAAAGTAGCAGGCATGCATCCAGTAGGTGGGGATTCAACACTCAATGATAAGGTAGCAGGCCTGCATCCAATAGGTGGAGATTTAACACTGGATGAGAAGGTAGCAGGTCTGCATCCAACAGGTGGAGATTTAACACTGGATGAGAAGGTAGCAGGCCTGCATTCAACAGGTGGAGATTTAACACTGGATGAGAAGGTAGCAGGCCTGCATCCAACAGGTAGGGATTTAACACTGGATGAGAAGGTAGCAGGCCTGCATCCAACAGGTAGGGATTTAACACTGGATGAGAAGAATATGCTAAAGCTGCATAGCATGTTGGATATGCACATTATGAGAAACGTCTAATCTGTTATTGGGAGAATCTGGTGTTAAATATACTAATAGAACTGGACACCTATGTGTAGAAAGTTGAACTAATAGAACTGGACACCTATGTGTAGAAAGTTGAACTAATAGAACTGGACACCTATGTGTAGAATGTTGAACTAATAGAACTGGACACCTATGTGTAGAATGTTGAACTAATAGAACTGGACACCTATGTGTAGAAAGTTGAACTAATAGAACTGGACACCTATGTGTAGAAAGTTGAACTAGAGAACTGGATACATATGGGTAGAAAGTTGAACTAGAGAACTGGATACATATGGGTAGAAAGTTGAACTAGAGAACTGGATACATATGGGCAGAAAGTTGAACTAGAGAACTGGATACATATGGGCAGAAAGTTGAACTAGAGAACTGGATACATATGGGCAGAAAGTTGAACTAGAGAACTGGATACATATGGGCAGAATGTTGAACTAGAGAACTGGATACATATGGGCAGAAAGGTGAACTAGAGAACTGGATACATATGGGCAGAAAGTTGAACTAGAGAACTGGATACATATGGGCAGAAAGTTGAACTAGAGAACTGGATACATATGGGCAGAAAGTTGAACTAGAGAACTGGATACATATGGGCAGAAAGATGAATGTGTTGAATCAGTGAACATCATGAACTATTAGCATGCATACCCATTGACGTTTACTGAAGGAGGCTGAACAACAATGGCTCTGTCTACAGGTGCAATAATTTAACTTGTAAAAACACCTTTTCTACATATAAAATATGTATGTCCTTTTAGCATCTTGCAGACTAAACACAAAGAAGAAGCAACACATTGAGCATTTTCTCAGGAAGAAGGACTTATTCAGTGATTATTATCACAGCAGCAGAACATTTTTGTTTGTGTCTTTCTCCTGTTTCCTCTATATCTTTAAACATATTCTGAATAACGTTGCCCCCACACACAAGCTATGCCTCCAAAACAAACTTCTAAAAGATATGTGTTAAACTTCTAAAAGATATATGTTAAACTTTTAAAAGATATATGGTAAACTTCTAAAATATATCTTTTAAACTTGTAGACACTATCTATTTACATTTAAAAGGCATTATGCTTAATTATAGATTATACCTTAATCTTTTTTTAAATTTAAAATTATTCTTCAAATTTATGAATAAATTTGTACTCCAAACAGGATAAAAAAGACTTTAAGTTGCTGAGGCCTGCGTCAGCGCCACCGTCCCCATCACCAACCCAGGCATCTACACCCCAGGTTAGTGATGTGGAGGAAGACGATGACACTCATCTTTTTGATGATGAAGAGGAGGGGGATATAGGAATCTCATTCATTGCAGAGAAACCCATCGAGGCTGTGAGAGTGGCTCCACAGAAACCATAAATTGCGTCTTCCTGTATGAATGTGTGAACGGACCTAGGTCATGTTTTGAAGTTCCTATATTGCTTCACTCTTTACCTGTGGAAGTGAAATTTGTGTGTTTGAAAGCTAAGTGTTTGAAAGCTAAGTGTTTGAAAGCAGATACATTTAGATTTAGAAATTCAGATTGTTTATTATGAGAAACATTCTTCTATTCTTTATCATTTTTGTACGTCATCTAGTCACAGCAAAAATAGCTTCAATTAGCTGTGTCCCTTGTATAATGAATATAGCAAAAATAGCTTTGATTAACTGTGTGACTCTCTTGTAGATTGAACATAGCACAGATAGCTTCAATTATCTGTGAATCCCTTGTAGACTGAATATAGCACAAATATCTTCAATTAGCTGTGTGAGTCCCTTTGTAGACTGAATATAGCACACATAGCTTCAATTAGCTGTGTTAGTCCCTTGTAGATTGAATATAGCACAAATAGCTGTGTGAGTACCTTGTAACCTGAACTCCCATCCTTATTGATCAAACTAGAGAATTAAATCTCATATAATAATAGTAATATCAGTAATAATAATAATACCCATAATGCATCAGGGTTGTATGGGTGCCTAAAATCCCCTTGTAGGGTGGAGACATCAACACAAAAAGCCCTCCATACTCCTCTATCCTGAGCCATTTGGAGGAATTTAGGATAATCATGGTCATAAAATTCCTTGATATTATGATTCCAGGATTTTCTTTCGTGCCTTTTCTCCTTCCAGCCCCGACTGTTCCTTGCAGAATAATTTTAGAAAGTGAGTCATGTCTCGTTACATGTCTAAGCTAAACAAGTTTATGCCATTTCACCACTGCCAAAAGTGGTTCTTGATAACATGCGAGTCTGTTTTATTTTCTGCTGGATGAATATATTTGTCTTGTATTCTATACAACTAATTCATGACCAACGTCTGTAGCACTTGTATTGAAAGCCAGAATCCTTCTTATGTGGTCTGCATTGATTGTCCAGCTGTCAAATCCTATATGAAGACTATTGAATCTGCTGTACTATACTGACTCCCTGTTTTTATAATTGAAACTTATCATGTTCTATATCTCTGTCAAACACAACTGCTTTCATAATTTTGGTAGCGTTCTCAATCTTGAAGAAGGAGCTTGCAAACATTTGAAGCAAAGTGGATAAAGCATGAAATGTATACACTACCATACAAGCTGTCTGTAAATTTGATAAATACAGCACCAAACCTAAGATTAATATATACAACAGCTGTGTTCTATCTACATTATGGTTCAGAGTTATAGTTACAGAGGAGGTGTCCATACTGTGCACACGATATGTGTGCGTAATATTCGTAATCTGACCACGAACAGTCTCTTAAGGAAGAACCTCTTGTGAAGTGCCAATAAGAACATATCTATTGTCTTTCCCCAGGTGGTTTGTGATCCACTCTTGCCGTTAAGCATAGGGGTGATTGGAGCTCGAGCTTGCGTTCTAATGCCAGGTGTGTGGCCTCGGCTGTGCTATGACCATGTCTGTTCAGGATGTCCCTGACATCTTTTCCGTGGTCTTCCTCTGGCTTTGTAACCCGATCTCATTTAGTTATATGCTTGTACGGGCAACTTTTCGTGATGCATTCTCATAATGTGGCGAAACCACTTGATCTGTTCTCTCTCTATGTAATATGTACAAGATAATATACCTAAAGAACATATAGATCTCATAAGAACATATCGATCTCATAAGAACATATAGATGTCATTAAATACAGATGCTACTGATGCAGGAGATTGCCACATAAGATTGCCATCTGAGGGGAAGTACAAAGATGGGAGACTTAAAGTTACTTGGAGGAGAATAGGGAATATTAAACTAATGCAAATGAACCACAGATTTCTTAAAGTGACCAGTGACAACAACAAAAATGTGATTTTGCTGTGGTCAAAGCTTTAAATGTCCTAAAGATTAATGAACTAGAATGATAATGTTGAAGAAAAAAACCATTAGTAAAATATAAAGAAATACAGTGATCTATCTACAGAAATGAAAGTAGGACATAATGATCGCTATTCCTGCGGTTGTCATAGGCTCGGCTAATCTAAAAAGTGTTAGATCTCAGTAACAACCTGTTACTAAGGGGAGATAATCAGATAAGAAGTAATGACTAATTATTAAGAAGATAACCATTGGTTACCACGGGATATATTGCAATGGGATTGTACAGTTGCTGACAGCATACAAACTCTTACATACTTTTCAAGGAGATATTACTTTGACCCATGACAAAATAATCAATGTTATAAAGGCATTTTACACCAACTCACATTGCTGTGTTAAAAAAAACACTGAGAAGTCAGAATGGTTCCAAGTTGTTACGGGCGTTAAACAGGGATGCATCATGTCCCCATTACTTTTCTGCGTCACTATTGATTGGGTCATGAGAAAGAGTACTGAAAATGAGCTGACAGGAATAAAATCGATTAATAATACCGTTCTCGAAGATCTTGACTACGCAGATGACCTGGCCCTTTTGAGCGCAAACCACACAGATGCTCAATCTAAGTTTGACAATCTCCAACACTACTCAAATCAGATAGGGTTGAAAATCAATACATCAAAAACTCATATACTAGATTTTACGAGATCCAACGACAACATAGAAATTCAAAATGTTCCATTATTAAAAGTCAATAATTTTACATATTTAGGCACCAATCTAGCATTGGATGGAGACTCATCAAAAGAAATTTTACACCGTATTGCCCTTGCAGTGGGTGCTTTCAATAAACTACGCAACATCTGGACGTCAAACACACTAAGAAACACCACAAAACTAAAGTTGTTTAACTCCAACATCATCCCTATTCTATCATATGGGTGCGAAAGTTGGAAAGCCACAAAAGCCACAGATAAGAGACTCGACTCCTTTGAAAACAAATGCCTACGTACCATTCTGAATGTTAAGTGGAGTGACTTTAAATCTAACTACTATAAGAGAGGAAAGCAAACAAACCTATATATCTTCCTTCATTAGACAAAGGCGTTGGACTTACATCGGCCATGTTCTCAGAATGAACAGCCTAATAATTCCCCAGCAGTCACTATATTGGGTGCCACCTGGAGTAAGAAGAAGAGGGAGACCTAAAGAAACTCTACAAAGAACCATTAATAGAGAAGGCATGTCAATGAACCTAAACAACACGCAACAATTGAAAGACCTGGCAACACAAAGACAGAAATGGAAAGCTATGGTTTCTGCCCTATGCGCCCTCTATGGCCCTGGAGCAACATAACATGACATTGGGGAGAGGGAAAAGCCACATATTTGGTGGCTGTGATAGGTGGAATAGGAAGGGGTGATGTAAGGTTTGGGGAAGTGTGTGGCTATAAGGTGGGAGGGGTTAGTTAGAAGGGGATTATGTCTAAATTTTGTAGGATTTGGGAAAATGTGTGGGATCTTGATTGAAGACATAGTTTAAGTGGCAGTGATGATTGCTGGTTACGAAGGAGTCCAACATTGTGCAATATCATGGTGATGAGTAGGTTGAACTAAGAAAGATTGTTGACACATGAAAGGTCAACTCTGTGAATCAGTGAACATAATTGCAAGTTAACGGTAAAAAAATCAAGGATTAGCTGAGCAAACTTCATTTTTACATACCGTGCAGTCATTCGGATTAATTCTATTCTGCCTACCATAGCCACCAAATATTTGGCTCCTCCCCCCAATTTTATGAGTCAAAGGTTACCGTCCCTTTGTTTTGTTAAGTAAAAGATATCATTTATTGTGAGGTATGATCCTTTCAACTGCAGACATTAGTCCAATTTGATTATATCAGAGCTTTACAATCATCAAAAATATTAGAGGTCGCATTTCTGATAATCCAGTCACCATGACCTCCAGCTCCCCTTTAAAAGTATTTCACATTTAAACAACCATGCGACCATCAATGGTTGTCTTCTCTTGAGTCATTCATTGAGTCTTCTTTGGCTAAGCCACTTAGTAAGCAATTGTTACCGACACCCCTTAGTGCAGCCGAGTCCATGTCGACTGGGAACTTTTGGGGAAAGTACCACATAATGAAATACAATTATCGATCTATAAGGTGAGAAGTGAGGGAACACACATGATGAGCATTTGACGGACAAAAATACAATTGAGAGCCACAGTATATGTAATAGAAGCTCCTAATATTGAGTGATTAGCCGGTTATCATGACACTTTGGGCACACTCACCGGTGCTCAATCTCTATCAGATCAGATTGCAAAGCATATGTTCGTTGATACTTCAAACATTATTATTCTCAAATTAAATAGTAATGGTAGGTTGCATGGCAGCAACCTGTCGTCAGGGGTGAAGATAACTCTTCATGTACTAAGCTGCAGCAACTATTAGGTAGGGAGGCCATTTCCCTTATTAGCTCTCTTTACCTCCCCTAACTCATGCGTCAGGTACTCATTTACAGCTGAGTGGTTGTGTCAAGTGAAAAATCACAACCCACATTTTTTTGTAAATGTTAGGATGTTGTTTCGAACCTGTTGTGCTGTAATCCGGTGATAGCAGGCAAGCTCACTATCAACTAGCAGCCGTGCTGCGCAAAGTGCATCCATACATATCATTATCATGTGGTCTCTCAATCAGTTTTGTTTTTCCAACATTTTAGCTTCTCATTAACTCTATAGACACAACATTCCAGAGAAAATGTCACATTTTATCATGTGACGTGCTCCAGAGAAAATGTTATATTTTATCATGTGACGTGCTCCAGAGAAAATGTTATATTTTATCACGTGACATGCTGTATACTCTAGTATCTTTTGTGTAGATAAATGTCTACTATCAAAAGTATGTTCCTATGTCAGAACAGGCTTTATTTTGAAAATAATTCTTTTTTTCTTTAGTTGGTGTTGTGTGGGTACAGTTTCTTGATTTCTACTAACTTCTGGATAATTCCCCATCACTGATACAACTGTGTTGTTGTTTTGTGTGGGTACAGTTTCTTGATTTCTACTAACTTCTGGATAATTCCCCATCACTGATACAACTGTGTTGTTGTGTGGGTACAGTTTATTGATTTCTAACTCTTTAACTCTTAGTGTTGAAATTGTGTTGTTGTTGTGCGAATGTAGTTTATTGATTTCTACTAACACTTTAACTCTTAGTGGATCGAGGGAAAAAACCCAGCAAATAAGACAAAATGACAAATTGGTTGTTTCTTTCCGTTGCCAGGTAATGGTAGCTATGTTGCATCTATATAAAGGTTGTTAGTAATGGAGGAGTTTGATAGTAACAGTTATGTAGTCAGTTTAATGTGTGTGTTTATCTGAAAGGAATTGAAATAATTGCCAATTATATATAGATACATAACACAATCTAAAGGATATATGTATAATTATACAATTATTATACGTGATAATAATTATACGTGACTTTGTAAATGAAAACAAATTGGTTGTTTCTTTCCGTTGCCAGGTAATGGTAGCTATGTTGCATCTATATAAAGGTTGTTAGTAATGGAGGAGTTTGATAGTAACAGTTATGTAGTCAGTTTAATGTGTGTGTTTATCTGAAAGGAATTGAAATAATTGCCAATTATATATAGATACATAACACAATCTAAAGGATATATGTATAATTATACAATTATTATACGTGATAATAATTATACGTGACTTTGTAAATGAAAAAAAAGGAATATTATGCTGTAAATTTTTGGAACTTGGTTGGTTTCTAGCTGTAGTTGTCAAAGAAAATGTGAATGCCAAATTTGTGTATATTTATATGGTATGAGGACTGAGTCATTAGTGAATACATTTTGAGGGAGTATAGATCTGTATATACACTATTTAGACAAAAGAGATCTTCACTATGATCAAGTGAAGATGTGTGAGTGAAAGAGGGAACTTCAAGCATTTTTGAGTGTACATAGATATAAGAGGATTAGATCAAGTGAAGATGTGTGAGTGTACATAGACGTAAGGGGATTATATCAAGTGAAGATGTGTGAGTGTACATAGACGTAAGGGGATTTGATCAAGTGAAGATGTGTGAGTGTACATAGACGTAAGGGGATTTGATCAAGTGAAGATGTGTGAGTGTACATAGACGTAAGAGGATGGGGTCAAGTGAAGATGTGTGAGTGTACATAGACGTAAGAGTATGGGGTCAAGTGAAGATGTGTGAGTGTACATAGATGTAAGAGGATGGGGGTCAAGTGAAGAGGTGCGAGCGAGAGAGTGAACTTCAAACATTTTTGAGTGTACATAGACGTAAGAGGATTGGGTCAAGTGAAGATGTGTGAGTGTACATAGATGTAAGAGGATGGGGTCAAGTGAAGATGTGTGAGTGTACATAGATGTAAGAGTATGGGGTCAAGTGAAGATGTGTGAGTGTACATAGATGTAAGAGGATGTGGGTCAAGTGAAGAGGTGCGAGCGAGAGAGTGAACTTCAAACATTCTTGAGTGTACATAGACGTAAGAGGATGGGGGTCAAGTGAAGATGTACGAGCGAGAGCTATATGTTGAGGGTCAACTAGAAGCTTTTTCACGACATTCAGCAACTTAAGAAGTATTTTTGACTGAAACATTCCCAGCAGTTTCTCCACGAGAATAATCCAAGCAATAAACATGACACATGTCTTGTTGGTTAGCAGGTCTACCTGAACCAGACAAACGATTGGTTGCATGAAACAACATCGGGAGAAGCTTTACAATGTGCATTTATATTATCACAAGCTATCTGTTGATATCTTGTTAAACATCAGAGATTATCTGTTCATACAAAGAGGTCTCATATAATTATTCGGTTGAAACCAATGATATTTTATATATGCTTATACACACACAAAGATTTCATTTACAGTATTATATTACAGAAACATAATATTATTACTTATTATAATGTTATATCGCTTACATGTCTTTAAGCAGTTTTACAGTAATTTAATACTGAGTTTTCATCAGTTTATTATTTGTTGTGAATGTACATGTTAATATGAATGTTTACAGTATTGTATCTGTGACATATATGCTTGCATGATTCAGTCAGTCGATAGATGGAGCTGTGAATCTGTGACATATATGCTTGTATGATTCAGCCGGTCCATAGATGGATCTATGAAATTTCAATGAACATCTAGTCATGTTGGCTCAACGCAATGTTAAAACTCTTAGCTGCAGAGGTATCCTTAAAGATATGATGAGGGGTTGCCGCCATTTTGCTGAGATTATCTTCTTAATTTCCCAGGGCGACAATTGGTCTGAATGCTTTAATATAAGCTTCCATACAGATTTTTTCCCTGGGAAGCTAAGAGGAGGAGGATCTCCGTAACATGGTAGTGGCTTTTCATCGTATCCTTAATACCTCCGTAGCTAAGGGATTAAAAATATTGTTTCTGCATGACTGTTTTCACTTGTCATATCAGAACACCTTCCAGAAAGTTCATGCTATATTTAGAATCGTGTTCACAATTTAATCATATTAGTGTGGTACAACTATTGTTGTTATTACCGACATGATCAGAAACAACTACAGGGGAATATCAGACTCTGGTTCTTTCATCGCAGTAAACAAGGACCTGAACAATTTTATGGGGTGGTGAAAATCTAAACAATGAAAGGGAATTAACCATTTAAAACCGTAAACTTTGTATCCTTTTAAGGGATAAACTCACCCCCCCCCCCCCCCCCGCTAAAATCAGTAATGTCCATGTTTACGTGAAGATTGCTATGGAAGAACTATGTTTTTATACAATTACATTTCCATGACTGAATTCCATACTGTATCCATTACTTTTCTAAAAGTAATTATCTGTGCTAATACAATGTGTACTTTAATTTATCATCTGTGTTGACACAATGTTGACTTATTAATTTATTGACTTGTTAATTAAAGTCTACATTATTTTAGCAGGTCTGATTAAATCCAACTATTTAAAGAACATTTATTTCATTTACCTAGAAATTTGATCCTGAGATTTCATTCATGATTATTCAGCATATGTTTCCCAAGTACAAGTGTGTAATCTTCTTCTTCTTTCGCATTAATTCTCAAACTCTCGTTGGATCTCTCTTGTAGCAGGACAATTGCCCTACCAGATTTCCAGCAAGATGTAGTCCAGAGAATGGAATGCATTGTATCGCCATTTTTTTTAGGCACCAATGGCCTGACACATCCGTCTTCGGCAGAAGAGTGTGATCTGACACCCGTACATGATGATGATGATGTAAGGAATATTACACGTGAATGAGTCATGCAAATTTTGTTTCATTTAAATGCATCATTATATCAAAATAATGTTTCAGCTTCATTTAAAGTTTACAATAACATCAATAAAGTGATACATTTTGTATATTTGTGTTCTGTTCTAATTTTTTCTTACTTAAAACCAAGCTGTGTTCAAATGTTTCTGTATGGAAAAAAGGTACATAAGCTGAACAGATATGGTTCGAAACCCGTATACTGCCTTCTGATAGATAAAATAGGGAAATATTTCTTGAAAGTAGGACAATCTTTATAATGTAATTGTTACGCCATTTGAATTGTTGTGACGAGGTTGCAGGTTCACTTACAGACAAATAACTACGCTTTCGGCGGAAATTGCATGAATCTTCATGTAGATTATTATGGAGTGAACGCAAGAAAAAATACAGTGCTTTAGAAAATGAGTAAAATTACACATTTTAAAATCTCAAACACCCAAAAAAACAACACAAGTTTGATGATATGTAGCAAATAACTAAAACATCAAAATCAATTGTAGTTTCAGCATAATTATGTTCTTTGAAAACAATTGAATAAATTGGGTGGAGTCATTAGAGAGAGCTAAAATACGGGCATCACTACCAAAACTCACGCTTATCTTTGTCCCCTGAATGCGGGCATGGAGGGAAATGAATGGGCTGACCACTAAGCTAGCCTCGCCACCACATCAGATGGTGAGCATATGGACCGAGCAGACATACTCACTGCTCTTCATGAGAACCCCTGACAAAGAGCTCAAAAAGAGCAGTGAACAAACATAGAACCGGAACCATCAGCCGTTATACCCAGAGATATTTACTGAAACAGAGGTCTGTTCACCTATGGGCATATCCAGTGTTGATTCATTCATTCATTTTTCTTTTGCGTTGAAGTTAGCGCATAGGGCAGAGGTCAGATCTCTCCAATTATGTCTGTTCAAAGCTATTATGTGCAGTTCTTGAATAGTATGAATATTGGTTGTTTTACTTTCTCTAAGTATTGTTCTTCTGAGTGTTTCCTATTGGTCTACCCCTTGCTCTTTTGCCTGTAGGTACCTATTCAAGAGATTGGTGGTGTATTCTGTTGGTGTCTGCGCGTGCGACATGTCCGATGTAGGACCAACGGCGTTTCCTGATTGCATCTGTGATGAAATTTTGATGTCTCTTCTCTGATTTTATCATTCGATTTGAATTCACTCCAATGGGTGTTAGTTATCCTACGAAGACATTTGTTCTCGAAACTCAGTAATTTCTTTTCTGAAGATAAAGAGCTTTTCCAGCTCTCACATCCATACGATATCACCGGAATAACGCATGAATTAAATAAGTGCATTTTCGTGCGTGTGCTGATTGACTTTGACTTCCAGATATTAGACAGTCTGTTAAAGGCACTTGATGCTAGTGCAATGCGTGTGTACAAAGTGCAATATCCAGTGTACAAAGAGGATAATCAACAGATCTAATACCTAATTAAATAAATGGGGGAAAAAAGTTGATTGTCTTATTGAATTATGAAATAAAAGATTGATTTCTGTGAAAGAAACATTCGGTTGTACACAAGGATGTGTATTGTAAAGAGCAATGCTTGTTTAAAAGTATAACATTTGTAGCAAAAGCAAAAATGTGATCTAAGACTTCACAAGAGTGTGCAAACATCATCATCATCAGGTGCCATGCCTGCTGGCGTAGGCGGTCATGGCTCTCCACAACTCTGTCCACAGTATTATGTATCAAAGTCGTTGTTGTTTCCTTGCCGTGCCAGGTTGTCAAACTGTCTAATATTTTCTCACGTTGTCGCCCTCTGTCTCTGTTGCCTTCAATTTTGTCTGTTGTGACTATGTTCTCTAAACATGCCTGTCTCGTGAAGTGGCCAAAAAAAGAAAATTGCCTTTTTCTTATATTGTTGATTAAGGTTCGTTTCGCATTTGA
The DNA here is from genome assembly GCA_034231615.1 of Meghimatium bilineatum. Classification (NCBI taxonomy): domain Eukaryota; kingdom Metazoa; phylum Mollusca; class Gastropoda; order Stylommatophora; family Philomycidae; genus Meghimatium; species Meghimatium bilineatum. The sequence goes on from CM067318.1 coordinate 8,528,561, forward strand.
CTCTTTCATCACCTCTACATTAGCTTTTATGGCAGTCCAAGGTATTCTCAGCATTCTTCTGTAGAATCACATCTCTGTTGCCTCTAATTTCCCACTTTCCAGTTTGTTTATTGTCCAAGACTCGCACCCATATGTTAGTATATGGGTTATATATCACTGCAGAACTCTCTTTCTCACCTCTAATGACAAGGTCATATTACACAGTATATTTTTATTTTTCTGAATGTTGTTTTTGCCTGTCCTATTCTGCATCTTATTTCTGTTGAACTTCTTCCATCAAACAGTGAAGTAATTTATTTCGGTAATATGTTATAACTATAACAAAAATGTAATCCAACAGGCAAAACTTGGAAAGGGGTAATGAAGTTTTGCTAATCACTGGTAAACACATAAATTGACATTTCGACCAAAGGGTCTTTTTTTCAAAAACACAACATGATACATGACAAATAAAAAATGACAGTGACCCATCTGTCCATACCTCAGAGTGAATGCTGACACAGATCACCCACTACACTGTGAGCTCCTGCGTATGAAGATGAGCAGGCTCAAATAATAGAAACCAAAAGATGGTTCACGCCAATGTTAAACAGATTAGCGTCTCAAAAGGCATAACTCCTAGCGAGGAATGGATACCTATTCCTATGGTCTTTCAGGAGGCAGTCAAGACTGTCATCACACTCAGCTGGGAACATAGAGCTGTGAGCACAGATACTGAGGTCAAGGCACTCATTTGCTAGCACGCCAATGACACATGCAGTGATTTACATGGATGGGTTGGTCATCTGCCACCTACTGTGGGCGTGGACCTTCACTGTCAGAACATAAGGAAGGACAGTATACGAAGCCAGTGAGGCATTTACCGCGACTAAAAGCAGTACCAACATAAGAACCAAATTGTGTTTACTACGAACATGTATATTTCCTGTGGCGACATATGGATGCAAAGCATAGACACTAAATAAAACAGTGGCCAAGAGAATAACATCATTTGAATTAAAGTGTTATAGACGAGTTATGAGAATAGCATGGACAGCGAAGAAAACAAACCAGGAGGTGTTACGAACAATTAACCTCCAGGAAGGCTGGCGTCTGAGCACAATATTAAAGAAAAAGCTAGTTTTTTTCCCGGTCATATTAAGAGACACGACGGCATGGAGAGAGTGCTACTGGAGGGGATGATAGAAGGCAACAGGGGCAAAGGCAGACCAAGTTGGACAAAAGACATTAAAAATGCCTGCGCATGTCACTGAAAGATGCAGGACAACTTGCTCAAGACCGCGGAGAGTTCAAGAGATCCATAGGAAAGACTACGTTCTGGAAAGAATATGTCAATTGATGATGAAAAAATCGTAACACGGGCACTAAACTGACAGAAATCACAAGAATATTCCCATGTGTGCATACTAAGTGACTCAATGAATATGACTCAGAAAGTCAAAACAGGTGATGTACGTAGGGAATGGTTGAAGTGATTAGAGGGAGCTAAAATGTGGGCATAACTGTGGAAAAATCACGCTTATCTTTGCTGACATGCTGGTATGGTGGGAAACAACGAGCCAACCAATTAGCTAGCTCTGCCACCATAGGAGATGAATGAAGCAGGCATACTCAATGCTCTTCGTGAGTCAGATTGATCAGATGATTTTGAGATAAATGAGTACAAGTCAATATCGAAAATGAGGGATCTGGGAGTGAAGATAAGCGTGGCGAATATCCCGTAGAGATCACATAACAAAGATTTCAAAAAGAGCAGTGAACCAACATAGAACTAAAACTATCAGCCGTTAAACCCTGAGATTTTTACAGAAGCAGATATTTTAGCACCTATGGACATGTCCAGTGTGTGACAAAGATAACAACATACCTAACCTGACACATTAACATAGTAGGCCCCTAATAGTTAGACAGAATAAACCCGAACAAGTATAAATGATAAAAACTAGAAGGATGGAAACATGGTCTTTAACAGTCTCGCAGCAGAGAAAAATCATCACATGTGAGATGAAGTGTTTAAGAAAAGCAGATACGGTAAAAAAAACTGGACAGAGTAAGAAACGAGGATATCAGAAAAAGAGTAGAAATAATGCCTTGTATCAAATATATAGAACGTCAGCAGATAAAGTGGTTTGGTCACCTTATGTGAATGGACCCAAACCAATTACCACTGAGAGCTTATAACAAACGATCAGCTGGATACAGAGCAAAGGGAAGATCGAGAAGAGATGGATCGATAACATCAGGATTACCCTCCACATAACACAGACTCAGTACGACTCAGTCATTACATGGGGATAGACAATAGACAAAGTTTCTCAGAATACCGAATCAAAGGAATTCTACAACTGAACCAATCCATTCTAACGACACTGAATCGCCTGGCAGCTAGAGTAAACGGGTCTTTCCATACTTGACCAACCGCATCTCCAATAAAAGGTGCGATATTTTCAAGACATTGACAATACTGATGTTATATGTTTGTGTTACTGAGGATGCTTCCATACTTGAACGGGATGTTCGTTGTTGTTGTAATAGTCCTTGTCTCGATTGGTCCGTTCTGAGTGACTTGAGTACACAGTTTGAATGTTTTGACAAAATCGCACCTTTTGTTGGAGATGCGGTTGGTCATGTACGGAAAGACCAGTTTAGTCTAGTTGCAGGCGATTCGGTGCCGTTAGCACGGACTGGTTCAATTTCCATTGGTGTCAAAAGCATTATAGGTGGTTTACAGCTGCTCATGCAAAATCTTAACATTGTTACAATCCATGTAACTTAAAAGATATGACACTGTTGAAGACCTTACGTGAGGGTATAGTTGAGGGGGGAGGCATGAAAGAGGTAGGCAGAGATACAAATGGGAGGGAAACATCATGAGAATGATATGATACATTTACAGTCTGACAGAGTGCACCATCAAGGCAAGAGACAGAATGGCGGAGGTCTGTGGGAATGGCATGTATGATGATGAAAATAAAATGAGCGAAATTATAATAGGAAGGAGCCTTACTGTTATTCAAATGCGAATTATATATTTTCTGATGAAAACGTCAGGATCACATGAGAAAAACAACAATTAGCGGAAACTAGATAGAAGAGAGAGAATTACTTCGTGGAAACGATTGGATACCTCCCCTTTTCAGGGTTAAAGTTGTCAATTTTCAACTTGGAAACCTTCTAGCAAATACAGTAAGATTATTCATATCTGTACATATTTCATTTTTATGTACATTGTGTTATGTTAAAAGACTGTCACTGTCATCCATATTCGACAAGCAAGTTGAGTAGGTCCTGTGTATTTTTATTTAATTTAGTATTTACTATTTAGGCCTAGTGATATTGGATATGCCGATGATATCATATCAGATATGGCATTATATTATAATATATGCACATCTGTTATGCTAGTCAAAGTCAGTTGTTTATAATAAATAAAAGTAAAGTTTAATATTTGTCTAAACTTCTTAAGTAAAGACTATATGATTGATGGTCTAAACGGAAGAGTAGGCCTAAGTTAACTGTTACTGTGTACAATCATATTTCAAATGTATTTACTTACTGAGAGCAATCAATCATTCAAACTGTGTGCTGTGTGAACTCCAATCCTTTATTCTTATATAAGAGGCTCAGCGCCTGTGTTTATTCTTTGCAAGCATGTTTCTGGGGGTTCTCTGTTTTTGAAATCATTCTATCATGATCAGGCACAAGTTGCTTTTAATTCTACACTATGACCTTTGCTATACTTTCGTAGTATTTCCTAACCTTTGGTGTGTGATTTGGCAAGCTTACGGTTAAGTACGACTTAAAGTTAGAAATAATATTTCTAATGTGTGCGCGCACCTCACTCCATGTGAAGCGGGCAAAAATACTGATAGCTCAGTACAAATATTAGGAAATGTTAAAAAAATGTGTAAATTGGAAAAGAAACATATAAGTTCTTCTGTGTCTAGATTTGAACTCAGTGATTGCTGGGATGTGACAGGATGGCAGCCATTAATTTCATTGGAAATTAAACGGAAATCCATGACGTCGCCTAGTTGAAAATGTAAACAGTGTGCTATTTATAGCACAGTGTAGAATCAAAAGCAACTTTTACCTATGATCATGTAGTAATGCAGATAAGGTCAAAGATTTGTTCATCATCATCATTAAGTACCGTCTCCGCAACGAAGGTTGGCTGCAAAGATTTGTTAGCTCTCTCTAATGACTCCACCTCTACCCTACGTACATCATCTGTTTTGACTTTTTGAATCATATTCATTGAGTCACTTTATTAAAACACTATATTAAAGAAAAAGCTAGTTTTTTTCGGTCATATTCAGAGACACTACAGCATGGAGAGAGTGTTAATGGAGAGGATGATAAAAGGCAACAGGGGCAAAGGCCAACCAAGACGCCGTTGGACAAAAGACATTCAAGAATGCCTGCGCATGTCACTGGAAGATGCAGGACAACTTGCTCAAGACCACGGAGATTCAAGAGATCCATAGGAAAGACTACATTCTGGAAAGAATATGTCACATGATGATGATGAGATATGCTCAGAAAATCAAGGAGAAATCTCATAGCCACACAAGGTGTGGTGTGTCCCTTATGCAACCAAGGATTATCCACATTGCTTCATTTTGAATTCTCTCCAGTCTCTTAATCTGTGTGTCACTGGCTGTGAATGTGGCACCTGTATGTTCAATGACAGGGAGGACAAGAGCTTCATATAAGATTACGAGCTGTGATTGTTTTTAGTATCAGCCGCTACCATCAGTTTCAGAGCTGAAAGTCCTTTGCTGGCCTTTGTGATAACATGAACTTATTCCCGAAAGTACAGACTGCGATCAAATCGCATGCCCAGATATTGTAAGGATGAAGTCATGATTATGTTGTACCTTCTCATCTCCACCGTCAGTGTCGCAGACTTTACGATGTGATTATAAGAGGTCACTGCAGCCTTCTTTTGATTGATCAGTGCCTCTGAATCGTCACACTAGGAGGTGGTACGGTCTAAATCATTCTGCAGTGATCTGACAGTTTCTGTTCTAACCCTTCCCTGGCTGTATATCAGGACATCGTCCGTAAAAGAGTGTTTTAACTCTTTCGTCGAGTTGCTGTTGTGTGATTGCCATGGTGTAGACATTGAATAATACGAGTGAGAGGTGAGATCCCTGTGGTAGACCTGGGCATATTGATATGGGTTTAGATGTCCAATGACCACATCTAAAAGCCACCTTCCTCTTGAGCAACACCGCTGATATCCATCTGACGGCGAAAGGGTTGAAATTAAGGAACAAGAGCATGTTGATGAGGTACTCGAACAGCACTCTGTTATACAGGTCCTCCAAGTCAATCGCGACGGCACATGTTTTCAGCAGACCTGAATGGGAATCCTTGAATACATCGTAGTCACTTAGATAGTAACCTTGGTAACTTAGATGTGCACCAAAAACCTACACATTATTGAGAGACAGAACAAGGTAAGAGAAATGCCACAAGAATAGGAATCATTAGTGGCAAATCAAGCCAAGTGAAAGACTCATGTTAATGATGAAAACTGTAAACACAGATTATACAAACACACCAAGAGGTATTCACATGGAAGAAAAAAATGGAGGACCATCAATAAACAACGTCAAAAATTATGGGGAAATGGAAATGGGGCCAGTGGTTGACAATGGAAATGAAGGCTGGGCTTAACAAAAGCAGATAAAAATAAGACTTGGTATACATATACACAACAATACATACAAAAACGTACATATATATAGTATATATATATTTTGTGTGTGCGTTTAAATAAGTTTTGTGATTTGCTGAATTTCTTTGTGATCTTGATTAGTTGTTCCAATCTCTTTATATCATTTGAAAAACGCACAGTGTCGTCTGCATATAGTGTAGTTCAGAGATTTCAAAACCACCGATGTTTAAAGAGTGATGGTCAGCATATGTATGTCTTCTCTCACTAGTACGGAGCAGCATTAATAATGAGAGATTCCTTGATGAGAAAAGAGTTCTTCAAGGTACGGTTTACGATGGATGGGCCAGAAAAAGACTTGGCTAGATAATATCAAGGATTGGACATGGTGTGAAGTTTCTAAACTCATCAGGATCGTAGAGAATAGAGATGCGAGTAGATATTTTTGCACCAAATAATAATGTCTCATAATAGGAACACCCTACGACCCTGATGGGTTATGGCTATTATTATTATTATTACAACTTATCTTTGTTAGTATCACTTTCATGTGTTTTACTGTGGCCCTCACCTCTTTTTTTTTCTTTTGCCTAATAGTGTATTGATTTTTTGTTTCCTAATAGTTCATTGATTTTCTGTTTCCTAATAGTTTATTGATTTTCTGTTATCTAATAGTTTATTGATTTTCTGTTACCTAATAGTTTATTGATTTTATGTTATCTAATAATTTATTGATTTTCTGTTACCTAATAGTTTATTGATTTTCTGTTACCTAATAGTTTATTGATTTTTTTGTGACCTAATAGTTTATTGATTTTCTGTTAGCTAATAAATTATTGATTTTCTGTTACCTAATAGTTTATTGATTTGCACCCAGCTGATCAGTGACTGTTACATAACAATCATCGAATATGTCGAATTATGGGTCAATAAAAGAGTACAGGGATGACCCAAATTACAGAGACTATCGCGATGACAATGGCAAAACAGTTGCGGAGCTTACAGAACAGATCAGGAGCAATATATTTCAGATAAACAGTGGAGGTATGTTGTCTCTGTGTATGTTGTCTCTGTGTATGTTGTCTCTGTGTACGTTGTCTCTGTGCATGTTGTCTCTGTGCAAGTTGTCTCTGTGTATGTTGTCTCTGTGTATGTTGTCTCTGTGCATGTTGTCTCTGTGTATGTTGTCTCTGCATGTTGTCTCTGTGCATGTTGTCTCTGTGTATGTTGTCTCTGTGTACGTTGTCTCTGTGCACGTTGTCTCTGTGCAAGTTGTCTCTGTGTATGTTGTCTCTGTGCATGTTGTCTCTGTGCATGTTATCTCTGTGTATGTAGTCTCTGTGTATGTTGTCTCTGTGTATGTTGTCTCTGTGTATGTTGTCTCTGTGTATGTTGTCTCTGTGTATGTTGTCTCTGTGTATGTTGTCTCTGTGCATGTTGTCTCTGTGCATGTTGTCTCTGTGTATGTTGTCTCTGTGTATGTTGTCTCTGTGCATGTTGTCTCTGTGCATGTTGTCTCTGTGCATGTTGTCTCTGTGTATGTTGTCTCTGTGTATGTTGTCTCTGTGCATGTTGTCTCTGTGTATGTTGTCTCTGTGTATGTTGTCTCTGTGTATGTTGTCTCTGTGCATGTTGTCTCTGTGCAAGTTGTCTCTGTGTATGTTGTCTCTGTGCATGTTGTCTCTGTGCAAGTTGTCTCTGTGTATGTTGACGACTTATCTTTTCTATTTCTCTTAGTCACACACATTTGTATTGTTCTCTAGTTTCACATCTCACATATCTCATTCTTCCACAAGAACATCTTACCTGTTACTTTTCAGTCTTTCCATATGTTAGTATATGCTACTCTTCACTGCTGAGCTGCAGCATTTCTCCTCTTTTCACAAGATGATGTGCTCTTTTTTGACTGTACAGCGTCATGTAGATCTATTTTGTGCTTGTTCTTCCCCTGTGTCTTGGTCTATTTCAAACGCTTTCAGTGAGGTCTTTGAGTCCTTTTAATGCTTCTTTTGGCCACCTTTATTGTTATTGTGAATTAAGATGCACGTCAGTAATTGTGTTATTGTGAATTAAGATGCATGTCAGTAATTGTGTTATTGTGAATTAAGATGCATGTCAGTAATTGTGTTATTGTGAATTAAGATGCATGTCAGTAATTGTGTTATTGTGAATTAAGATACATGTCAGTAATTGTGTTATTGTGAATTAAGATGCATGTCAGTAATTGTGTTATTGTGAATTAAGATGCATGTCAGTAATTGTGTTATAGTGAACTAAGATACATGTCAGTAATTGTGTTATAGTGAACTAAGATACATGTCAGTAATTGTGTTATAGTGAACTAAGATACATGTCAGTAATTGTGTTATAGTGAACTAAGATACATGTCAGTAATTGTGTTATAGTGAACTAAGATACATGTCAGTAATTGTGTTATAGTGAACTAAGATACATGTCAGTAATTGTGTTATAGACATACAATTAACATCTATGATCAGTGTGTCACTAAAAGTGAAATAATAAATTGTTTTCCATAGCGAATGCACTGGAGCGGGCATTGAAGAATATTGGAACAGACAAAGACAGTACGCAGACAAGAGATAAGGTGTAAGTAGGTGGTACTGTTTGTCGAGATACCTTTAGGTATCCATTCTCTGTGGAGTCACTTCCTCAGTCACTGTAATGAATTTTGATATCTTATTTAGTGAGTTGAGTGAAAGTCATATTAGTCAACTGCTACCCTAATGTTAATTTGTTATTTAATATGTTTCTTCTATGTGACGTGTCCTCACAGCCACTCTGTAAGGCTTTCTTCTTCTTCAGCATACATTCTCAAACTCCTGCACAATTTCTCTTGTAGCAGGACCATGGTCCTATTAGATTTCCAGCAGGATGTAGTCCAGAGAATGGAAATACGTTGTGTCTGCGTTTTATTTGCACCATTGGCCTGACACATCCGTCTTCGGCGGAGTAAGACTTTCAGTTCTGTACAAGCTGCCCTGATTCTTCTAGTGCCATATTCAAAAAATCTTTGATTGTGTACAGCCACATCTTGGGAAGTCTCATGCTCTCATTCCTAGAACATTTACCTTCATGTTTACTCTTATTGTGATCATCTTGAGTTTCTTGGCATTCGTATGCATCTCATTGGTTTACAATTGCTTTCCGAGCCAGTTCTGGCCGCTTATCAGTAACCATCCTTAATATGGCCTCACCAAAAATAGGGGCCTTTCCAGCTCTAGCCCTTGAAACTGTTGTTAATATAATCTTCCACCTTCTCCACAGCAGTTGTGTGTATGGTAGAGGGACAACCCTTTGCTGTGTGGCTGACTTACGTGAGTTAGGCAAGTCGGGGGAACCATATCGTTTGTTAGTTAGTCATCGGATCAGCATCATTGCAGTCTAACATTGACATAATTATAATATCAATAAATATTATTAAACCATAATATCTCAGGGTCGGAGAGGTGCCACACTTGAGACATCATCACAAAAAGCTCTCCAAACTCCTCTGTCCTTAATCAGTTATCCGGAGCAGTGTAGAAAAACAATGCCCAGACCATTCTTTGATGTTATCAATCCAGGATTTTATGTCCTTCTCTTCTCCTTCTATCCTCAACTGTTCCTTGCAAAATAGTTTTAGAAAGGGAGTTGTATCTCATTACATATCCAAACCAAACAAGTTTACGCCATTTCACAGCGGCCAAAAGTGGTTATTGATAACCAGCAAGTTTGTTTATTTGCTGCTGGACAAATATATTTGTCTTGTGTTTTGTATAACTAATTCTTAACAAACGTCTTTAGAACTTCTTTTCAAAAGCCTGAATCCTTCTTTTTGTGTTTGCTTTGAGTATCAAACTTTCACATCTGTATATTATTATTATTATTGTCATAGGTGTTTCAACCTCCACTTGAGTGTATTCACCATTACACAATGTCTGACAGTTCCAGTTTTTGTTTGTTGTTAAACATTCTCCATGGGAGTGCCAGTTTCTGGCATATAGTATTCTGGCCTTATAAAAAGAAAATTGGCTGCCACTCAACAATGTTGATTTCAACACTGGTTAATTTGTCAGTTTAAGTTTTGGACTTTTTAAAATAATAGTTGATAAACATTTAATTTAATCAAAAAAGGGGGGAGGGGAGGGTTCAAACTGAGAAATTGGAAACAATGAGAAATGGGAATAGAAAGAATTGGTATGAAAGTAAGAGTTAGAGATGGGAATAGAAAGAGTTGGTGTGAAGGTAAGAATTAGAGATGGGAATAGAAAGAGTTGGTATGAAGGTAAGAGTTAGAGATGGGAATAGAAAGAATTGGTATGAAAGTAAGAGTTAGAGATGGGAATAGAAAGAATTGGTATGAAGGTAAGAGTTAGAGATGGGAATAGAAAGAATTGGTATGAAGGTAAGAGTTAGAGATGGGAATAGAAAGAATTGGTATGAAAGTAAGAGTTAGAGATGGGAATAGAAAGAATTGGTATGAAGGTAAGAGTTAGAGATGGGAATAGAAAGAGTTGGTATGAAGGTAAGAGTTAGAGATGGGAATAGAAAGAGTTGGTATAAAGTAAGAGTTAGAGATGGGAATAGAAAGAATTGGTATGAAGGTAAGAGTTAGAGATGGGAATAGAAAGAGTTGGTGTGAAGGTAAGAATTAGAGATGGGAATAGAAAGAGTTGGTATGAAGGTAAGAGTTAGAGATGGGAATAGAAAGAATTGGTATGAAAGTAAGAGTTAGAGATGGGAATAGAAAGAATTGGTATGAAGGTAAGAGTTAGAGATGGGAATAGAAAGAGTTGGTATGAAGGTAAGAGTTAGAGATGGGAATAGAAAGAGTTGGTATGAAGGTAAGAGTTAGAGATGGGAATAGAAAGAATTGGTATGAAGGTAAGAGTTAGGGATGGGAATAGAAAGAATTGGTATGAAGGTAAGAGTTAGGGATGGGAATAGAAAGAGTTGGTATGAAGGTAAGAGTTAGAAATGGGAATAGAAAGAGTTGGTATGAAGGTAAGAATGAGATATGAGAATAGAAAGAATTGGCGTGAGTGTAAGAATGAGAGATTGGGATAGAACGAGTTTGAAAGTAAGAATGAAAGATGAGAATAGAAATGTTTGAATGTAAAAATGAGAGATGAGAATAGAAAGAGTTTGAAAGTAAAAATACTTTCATGTTATCTGAATTGTTCTCCTTGTCTAATCCATCATAGACATGAGACATCACAGAAAACAAATAAAACAGTACAAACCACGACCCACCTGTTACGTTCTGCTGTAGGAAAACGAGCCGACAAGGTATTAATCCAGTTTCTTTGTTAGTTTATACTACTTGACTAACTTCCCAAGTATCTCTTATCATTTCATTTGGTACTAAGATCGCAGTCCAACTCCCATTGCACCAATTAGTGACTACTTGTGCGATTATTTCCCTTGTCCATGTTTATCATTTATTAATTTAATTATATTTAGGTTTAGGGTTAGTTATGTAAAACATAACAATGAAACAATGTCTATCAATTTATTCTATCTATTCTTAGCACATATTTAGCGCTTATTCTAGTTCTGATGTAATTTCATAACCAAACTAATGTGTTCATAATATTGTCAGTTAATCTCGTCAATCTCACAGACATTATTGGCTAGACCTAATAGTAATGATCCTACAGCTTTGATATATTCAATGCTAGAATGCCGCTAAATGAAAATGCCTAGGCTTATTCTGTTTCTGATGTCATTTCATTACCAAATGTGTTCACATTGTCTGTGAAAACAAATGAAAAACATTAATCTCACTGATGTTATTATCTATGCCTATTGATCCTACAACTTCAGAAAAGTTGTGAAGCCAATGATGATTGTAACCTGAAGGGGCACTATTCAGCTTTTCAAATTACCTTTCTGTACACACACACTACACAAAAAATGGCTGTCATAATCTTCATCTATCTGGGGCTGGGAAACAATATATCTGCGTTAGTAAAACATAGAAATTCTGCCTTTTTGGAATCACAATATTAAAAAATATATATATAAATGGCTGCAATTTTGAACAATTTTGATGGATTACAGAAAATAATTTACAATAATTGTATCTTAGAATACCTGCAATATGTAGTTAGTTTGAACAGTTATGGGAATGTTTGTGCACTTTAGGGAATGTCCCATACTCATGATACTGGTTTTTAATAATTATAATCATTAATATAGGCCTAATCATTAATAATTTGCAATAATTGCCTCTTAGAATACCTGCAAAATGGAAGTAAATTATGTCTACTTAAAATTTGAGTGTTGCCTCGATGAATGACATTAGTTCACAATCATGATGTCCTTATTGAAAGAGGTGCACAGTAATGGATGAAATATTCCAGCTATACTCCACCACAAAATTCTGGTTGATGCATCACCATCCACAGTATAGAAGACCTAATTGCAGAAAGTAAACAAGACTTCATTCATTATATATATATATATATATATATATATATATATATATATATATATATATATATATATATATATATATATATATATATATATATATATATATATATATATATATATATATATATATATATATATATATATATATATCCGTTGGTCACTATTTATATACTTGGAGTCATCCACCAAAAATAGCCAAGTTTGACCAATGAATGAACAGAAATAATCAAAATACAGGAAAACCAGCCTTCTAGGTTATGAGCGCACAGGTCTGTAGTACTCTGCTGACTGTTTCCATTTATGGCTACATTCTGAATAGTATATGCTACTACCAATTTTTATTTGTAAATGTGCTCCAGAATTTGACACTGAAGAAAACATGACAGCTTACAAAATAACAGTGAGGATGACATTCTGAAAATGACATGTCACACATTTTAAGTTTTGCTAAATTAGTGCAAAAATATTTTGGGAAACAATAATACCCGGTAGCTACAATCTGTGAACTGTTTCAGTGCTTGATCTAACTCAATTATTACAGTTTTATATAGTTAACCCCTTAGCTGCGGAGCTATTCTTGACGATATGATAAAAAGCCACCACCATTTTGCGGAGATCCTCGTCTTCATAGCTTCCCAGGGGAGAAAAAAAAATCTGTTTGGAAGCTTATAATAAAGAATCCAGATGAATTGTTTACCTGAGAAAGAAGATCTCAGCAAAATGACGGACACCCTCATCGTATCCTTAAGGGGACCTTCGCAGCTAAGGGGTTAAGTTTTCTCTATCTTTGATATGTTTCCATATTGTCCGTTTACAGCAACAGAAAATCCAGCTGGACTTGCTCAAGAGTCAGTTTCAAGATGCTGTCCAAAGATTCCAGACTTTGCAGAAAGTACATGTCAAATAATTTCTTGCATGTTTTACAAGACACCAAAATATATGTTTATGTATTGTTTGTTTAAGGAAAAGTAAATCTGTGTTGGAAATATTTAGCTTAGTATAGTTCTTTTTTAACTGAAAAAAAGTTTCTTCCGCCAATGTCCTGTTTATGCCATACATTAATATGGATTTCTTAAATGGATTACACTGTGGTCAGCATCCTTCAAGGCAAGGCTGTAGAGTTTATCTGTAAAAGTTGTTTCAGATAGCCAAAATCAGATGGCAGTAGACAGGATTTGAACCAGGTTTAGTTTATTCAGTTGGCACCTACACATTTCACAAGTTGATCCAGCATGTTTTCCGAATTCTACCACACCGCACTATAACTCCTCGACGGTACATCTTAAACAACCTTGTTTCTGTTTGTGTGTTATTTATCTTTACAAATAGGTCTAATGGGGCTTTTAGTACTGAGGCCTGATGGCACATACTAGTGTTAAATGTTTGCAGTCCTTGGGGAACATACATACCCGTGCAGTGTGTGTTGTTATTCTTGTTGTCTTTGTGTCAATCAACCAGTCCAGAATAAAATTAACTTGAGACAATACATGTTGAAATTCTTGACAAAAATTTAATCTTTTTTAGAGATGTTCTGGGGTGAATTTGAAAAATGTGTTGACTCAAGTTGCAAGGCAAATATGGGTCAGCTGAGTGGATCTGGTTCAAATCCTGTCTACTCCCTTCAGATTTTTTCTACAATCCCTTGATGTTTCCTATTTATATTAATCATTTCTAGATCTGCAGTTTTCTTCTTGTGGTGCAGTGAGCAGTTCTGCAAATATGATCTGTGTTTTATACAAATAACATAATCAACATTTGAATGGGATATAAAGTCTGCATACTCTCGGATGGTTGCTGGAATATAAACATGTGGAGTAAAGACAGCAGAGCACTTATGGGAATGTCCCATACTTGAACAAACAGCGGAGCACTTATGGGGATGTCCTATACTCAAACAGACAGTGGAGCACTTATGGGAATGTCCCATACTTGAACAAACAGCGGAGCACTTATGGGAATGTCCTATACTCAAACAGACAGTGGAGCACTTATGGGAATGTCCCATACTTGAACAAACAGCGGAGCACTTATGGGAATGTCCCATACTCAAGCAGACAGTGGAGCACTTATGGGAATGTCCCATACTCAAGCAGACAGTGGAGCACTTATGGGAATGTCCCATACTCAAGCAGACAGTGGAGCACTTATGGGAATGTCCCATACTTGAACAAACAGCGGAGCACTTATGGGAATGTCCTATACTCAAACAGACAGTGGAGCACTTATGGGAATGTCCCATACTTGAACAAACAGCGGAGCACTTATGGGAATGTCCCATACTCAAGCAGACAGTGGAGCACTTATGGGAATGTCCCATACTCAAGCAGACAGTGGAGCACTTATGGGAATGTCCCATACTCAAGCAGACAGTGGAGCACTTATGGGAATGTCCCATACTTGAACAAACAGTGGAGCACTTATGGGAATGTCCTATACTCATGATGCTGTTTTCTAATCAAAGATCAAGATATGTCCTGCTATTAAAAGTCTTAGAATCATTGAACCCAATAAACTCAGCAGAAGAATACTGTTATCTTAGAAACACTAAGGCTTGCATAAAGTAGTAATGATTAGACCAGGGTTGGGTTATTTATGGCCTCCGGGATACTTGGTATGGATACTGAAGGCAACCGAGAGTGGACTAAAAATTCAATAACTCAAGTATGGTGTTCGATATCATCATAAATTTATATTAAGTGAATCATAATAATAATGGACATAATAACTGTCTAATTGTCGTTGGATAGGTGCAGGGTTCATGGCTAACATGATATTGAAGTTCAAATATAGATTGGAACTTGCCAAAATATGTGTACACGCAGAATTGTTAGAGGCATCATCATCAGGTGCCATGCCGGCTGGCGTAGGCGGTCATGGCTCTCCACAGCTCTCTGTCCACAGTATTATGTATCAAAGTCGTTGTTGTTTCCTTGCTGTGTCAGGTTGTCAAACTGTCTAATATTTTCTGACGTTGTCGCCCTCTGTCTCTGTTGCCTTCAATCTCGCCTGTTGTGATTATGTTCTCTAAACCTGCCTGTCTCATGAAGTGGCCAAAAAAAGAAGATCATCATTAGAGGCATCACAACAAAAAATTAACTTAAGTTTCTGATCGGTAAATGTTAAAATCGTGTATAACTCATTCATATTATCACGCTAATTCTTTTCAAGTTGTTAATTTTGTATGGTCTATATATGATGTTATAAATTTGCAAATGTGCACAGGACACACAAAAATGTTCTTCATCACTAGATTAGATGATCACGCATGTCCTCAGGTAAGATACACAATCACCAGTGCTTTCATGTTTCCATGAGATAAAGTGGAAGGAGGACTAACCACATAAACTTTGACATAAAACTGTGTAGGCTGAAAATTTGTTAATTATGTGAATGTTATTATTCATTTTGCTGAATTATTATTTGTAGAATTTTATTTGTGTTTTCTAGAAAGCAGCTAATAAAGTTAAGATGTCTGTCAAGCTTGGAAGCAGTAGTGTACAGCCGCCCCTAGTTTCTTTCGGAGTAAGTTTATCCTTCATATTAAACTCATGTGGTTTAGAGAAATTCCTCTAATCCAGGGGTGGGCAAACTTTTTGTGCAGAGGGCCACATTGAAAATTGTAAAGCTATTGGAAGGAAGGCCACATATAATATTATGTATATTTTTGTTTAAAAAATTCTCGGTAAGTAATCAATTAAATATTTTTATTGTAAAGAAAGGTAGTTTTACATAATGTAGATAACTTCTGAAATAAATTACATTTCTAACAGACTTACACTATAACAGTATATTTTCTAATATGGATAAAAGGTTTTGCAAATATTTTAACAATATTTGAAAAATATTATGTTGTATACAGTTATAATATGAATAATATAAAGTTGAATTAAATTTCCAATGGATTTCTGCGTAATATTGATGGGAAAAATCATTTGTGGTGATCGTTCGTTTATTTAAAAATGTGTTTGAGGGCCGCAAAATATCCAATGGCGGGCCACATGCGGCCCGCGGGCCGTAGTTTGCCCACCCCTGCTCTATTCCATTGCTTGTAAATATTAATTGTAAATACAATTTTAAATAGAAGAATGTTCTCACAGAATAATAATATACAAGGACAAGTAAAGAAGTAAGTCACAAAGTTCTGTGGATGGCAGAAAAATATACTCCGTGTTTATAAAAGCGACATTAGGTGACAGCATCATCAAACTTTATGATCCTGTTCGTTAGGTGGAGCCAGGCAGCATCGCATGCGCAAGCGCAACACTTAAACAAAATGGCAACTGTATTTGCTGAGTGTACAATCAAACAACAGCGTGCTGTTGTGTGTTTTTTTGGATGAAACGGACTGCTTGCAAAGGACATTCATAAGGAATTGCTTCCTGTTTATTGCTGACAAATGTTTGTTCTCTAAATCAGTGTGTAACTGGGTAGAAACATTTTCTCAAGGGAGCTCTAAAATTGTTGATGAAGTCTGATCTGGCCGTTCTGAACTTTGTGACTAACAATTCTGATTTTTCATTGCAACAGATGCATCCGTGCAGAGGGTGGAGGAGATGGTTAGAGGTGACAGGCGTGTAACACTATACTATGTTGCAGCTGTAATAGGGTACTCATATGGTTCAGCACAATGCACAATCTTTTTAAATTTAAGAAAGTGTGCTCAAAGAGGGTACCAAGACAACTGACAGATGAACACAAAATAACTGATGACGCCTGTCCTTGCAGCATCTCTGTCACTACAAGATGAAAGAGAGGAAATGCTGAACAGGATTATTACTGGGGAAGAATCATGGGTGCATCACTACCAACTTGAATCAAATCGCGTTTCAATGAAATGGAAATATCCTTCTTTGCCATCAAGTTATTGTCATCACTGGGAAAGATTTGCTGACAGTGTTCTGTCAAGGAGTGCTTCTAACCAGTTTCAAGAAGAAAGGTGACAATGTGAATTCTGAATCGTACTGTGAATTTCCGTCAATGCATCTGGATGCAATTAGAAGAAAATGCCCATGCCTGCTGACTAGAGGGCCACTGCTCATTCATGACAATGCCAGATCACATACAGCTCAATTAACTAAGAAGGGAATTGACAGTCTAGGGTGGGAACTCTGGAACATCCACCTCACAGCCCTAATTTAGCCCGTATTAATTTCAGCTTTTTTGGTCCACCGAAAACCTACCTTGGCTGGAAACATTTCGCAAATGACACAGAAGTTGAACGTGAAGGTAAAATGTGGTTTAAAAAACAGAGCACATAGCTCTATGCAGCAGGTTTGGGAGAACTGATAAAACAATGGGATAAGTGTATCAATGTTGGTGGAAATTATGTTGAAAAATAGAATAAGTGTATCAATGTTGATGGAAATTATGTTGAAAAATAAAAGGGACAATGTAGGTGTAAAGATAATTGGTTTCCAAATTGTTATCATCTTTATTTTTTTAAACTTCCTTCACTTCTACTAAACACAGACTTTCTTATTCATATTTATATAAACTTTTGCAAAAAAACTTATGCGTTTCAGTGTTTTATAGATGGATTATGTTATTTCTTTTCTGAAAGGGATAGAACACGGTTTAACCATTTGGAGTCACTGAAACGACACCGTGACGGGCTTAACTAACATACAGTGTAGAAACTAGAACTATGTAATATCACTCATAGAAAATAATGGAGAATTCTCAGAAGTTTGTAAATATTTAAAAAAAATAGTGACAGCAGAAATGACATGTCTACGAAGAATATTCAGAGTGTCATTAAGAGATAGAATTAGAAACGAATACATCAGAAAGATAACCAAAATAATACTAGTATTGGAGCACATCAAAAAACAACAGATCAAGCGTTTTTCACACGCTTCCAGACTACCGACAAATAGCATGCCACAAATGGTCATGATACATAGACTTTACGGCTATAAAGCCCGAGGCAGTCCATGTAAAAGATTGATCACAGAAATCAAAGAAGCCACAGGAACAAGCTTACAAGCAGCACACAGAATGGCCATCTCCAGAGAACTCTTCTACCCCTGACACTGCAAGGCAAACAAGGGCCACAACGTATAGATAGATAGACCTTTTGAGCACAAAGTGAACATTTTAACTACTATGCCAGGTAGATCCCCATTAGTAAAGGATTCATTAGTTAAAAATAACTAGTATTCACTGAGAATTTTGAATTATACTTATAATATTCTATTCAACATTCCTAACACTTGTCTTACCTTTCATATGCTAGTTTTAACATCTTTCATCTTTGTCCACTGACAACAGAGATACATCACTAGTATTCTCCTTGTTTCTGGTCACATCTTAACTAGGTTGAGGATGATGATGACATGGGTAGCAAAACTACATTACTGGAAGAGAGACAGCAGCGGACACTCATATTGAAAGACCAGGAAGAGGTTATTGAGGATGACTTGGCTTTGATTAGAGAGAGAGAAGAACGTATACATCAGTTGGAGGTAGGTCAAGAATAAGAGGTGATCTATTTTTTAATCTTGACGATTACTTGTGTTGTAAATATAACTACTCTGGTTGTAAATATGACCACTTTGTTGTAAATGGGATTAATTTGGTTGTAAATGTGACTGGCTGTAAATGAAACAACTTTGTAAATGTGACAATGTTGACTGTAAATATGATTACTTCAGTTGTACTTTTGGTTGTAATATGACTACTTTGGTTGTAAAAGTAATCCTACTTTGGTTGTAAGTATGACAAATTTGGTTGTAAGTATGACTACTTTGGTTGTAAATATCATTCTACTTTGGTTGTAAATATCATTCTACTTTGGGGTTGTAAATATCATTCTACTTTGGTTGTAAATGTTATTGTAATTTGTGTTGTAAATGTTCTTCTACTTTTTGGTTGTAAGTATGACTACTTTGGAAGTAAATGTCATTCTACTTTGAATGTAAGTGTGACTAATTTGGTTGTAAGTATGACTACTTTGGTTGTAAATATGACTACTTTGGTTGTAAATTTAGTTCTACTTTCGTTTGTAAGTATGACTACTTTGGTTGTAAGTATGACTACTTTGGTTGTAACTGTTATGACTTTGGCTGTACATATGAGTATACTTTGGCTGTAAATATGATTCTACTTTGGTTATAAATGTGGCTATTGTGTTGCACATGTGACTAATCTGGATGTAAATGTGACTCTACTTTTGTTGTAAATATAACTCTGTTTTGAGGTTTTGACTAAAATCATATTTTTGTGTGGATTGATCAAATGTGGAATAAATTTTCACTCAAGTTGTAAGATAAATGAATATGTGTCAGCTGAGTGGACCTGGTTCAAGTTCCGTCTACTGTTATCAGAGTTGTCTAAAACTCTTGTGTTTCCTACTTGTATACATCATTTACCCATGTTATATTTGAAGCAACCTTGTTTTTGTTTATGTGTTATTTATGTTTACAAGTAGGCTTAATGGTCCGAGGCCTATAGGTACATACTAGTGTTAAATATTTGTGGTCCAAGGCTTTACATACCTGTGTAATATGTGTTGTTGTCTGTATGTAGATTTACTGGCCCATATTCATAGTAACTTGACAATATAAATTTTCAAAGTCTTGACTACAATTACAGCCTATTTAGCTATGTGGATTGGTAGAATGTTGAAAACATGTTTGTTCAAGCTGTGAGGCAAATAAGTGCCAGCTGGATGAACCTGGTGTTTTTTTCTATTAAAAAAAATGATAAGGCAGCAAATGGAGTTTGATATGGCACAATATTGTAATATGTTATGTGACTGAAAGGGTTGAATACTCACTGCAGACATGGGGAGATTATTACAGGCCTTCAAATGTTACAGTTGAATTCCACAAAATTCCTATACAGAGCATAAGAAAAATGGTTATGTAAGGATAAAATAGAGATGTATAAGAACCATTGCTTTCAATAGTGAAATGATGAAAATGTGTATGGTTTGTTCATGAATGCTGACATGTTTCCTTGTCAAAAATAATACTGCAAGGAATGGTCGAGGGTGGATGAAGCAGAGGAGGGCAAATGAAAACATGGGACAGACAGCATCAAGGACTAGATAGATTTTTTCTGACTTGTCCGTACCATTGAAGATAGAAATAGCTGGAGGGCTCTGTGTGTTGATGCATCCAATTTGGTACCCCTATGAACCTGATGGTTTATGGGCTTATAGATGGATAGATAGATTATAGAAAAAAAATCATAAAGCCGTAATCATGATTAGGTCCGTTCAGATGGCACCTATCAGCCTTGCAACTTGAGTCAACTGGTTTTTTTGTATTTACCGGTAAGCAATCCCTATTTCTAAAGAATTTGAGATTTTAGTCAAAGACTTCCTACATGTTTTTTCCTCAAGCTACTATGAATATAGAAGCTTCCGGTTGGTCTAAGATGGCAAATAGAACATACATGTTCTCATATGGTCATATATAATCGGATGCTCCTCCTGAAAGCAATGGCAAACTAGGGAATATTGTGCCAAGAATTTCCTTGTGGACGTGTTGAAATTTCCGTTTGGAATTTCATGTGTTAACTAGTTCCTTGCGACATGTTAGATAATAAACAAACTATTTGATGCATGCACATGTCACTAGTGTAAATGGGACAACGATCGGCCAGAGTCCGCTGGGAATTCAGGAGATTTATAAGGAAGACTACGTTCTGGAAAGAATATGTCACATGACACACACTATGAATATGGACTGGCCGATCGGCTCACAGACAGCAACAACACACACACACACTACACATAGAGTTTTTCTATAGCGCCTCAAGCATACACTCAGCACACATGAGTGTCATCTCCAGAGAACTCTTCTACCCCTGACGCTGAAAGCAAAAAAGGTGTTAAGGAATAGATAGATATTGAGCACACACAAACATGAAACGCAAAATGAGGTAAACAGGTTACAAAAACACTTACCTAGCCTATTAATAAAAATATATTTAAAAAAAGTATATATAAAAAAACATACAATAAAACTAAACAGGACAATTCTCCACGTATCGGCTCAAATTGAACCTTTTTTGACAAATATTGTATGTTTTTTTATATATACTTTTTTAAAATATATTTTTATTAATTGGCTAGGTAAGTGTTTTTGTAACCTGTTTACCTCATTTTGCGTTACTATTTGTTCATTAGGTTACTGCGGCACCATCCACTTTGTCGGACACCCTCTGACCATTTGGTTATTTACAAACATGAAACCAGATCTCAGTGAACATAAACCTGTATAAAAATACATTTTTGCTTATATTCAATTACAGGCTGACATTTTAGACGTGAATGAAATATTCAAAGAGTTAGGAGCTTTAGTCTCTGCACAGGGAGAAGTTTTAGGTCAGTTGGTTTCAGTCAGATGATGTTAATTTTGCATGTTTATATACTGTACACTAAGTGGGGTTGGGGCCGCGTAACACAGTTGTTAGCACACTGGCGTCGCATATGAGTGGTCCTGGGTTCATTCCCCAGTTGACGCGGAAATGTTCTTCAGATCGCAATGGCTCCCTGGTTGAAGCAGTCAAATGGTACCGGATTAATCTGGGAAGTAAAGACTGCAAGGGAGAGGAGATGGCATACACCGGGGGACTGATAGCGCAGTTGTTAGCGCACTAGCTTCGCATATGAGTGGTTTTGGGTTCATTCCCCAGTTGAGGCGGAATTGTTTTTCAAATCACAATGGCTCCCAGGTTGACCCAGCCTTAAATGGTACCGGATTAATCTGGAAGTAAAGACTGCAAGGGAGAGGAGATGGCATACACCGGAGGACAGATAGAGCTGTGGTTAGTGCACTAGTTTCACATATGAGTGTCCTGGGTTCATTCCCCAGTTGAGGCGGAATTGTTTTTCAGATCGCAACAGCTCCCAGGTTGACCCAGCCGTAAATGGGTACTGGATTAATTTGGGAAGTAAATGATGCGAGGGAGAGGAGATGGCTACCACACACATATCGCTAACATCTCACACCCTAATGTCATTAATAAATGCTATGGGTAACTTTACTTTTACAATACTGTATCCAAGGGTAGACCTAGAGTACGCTGGATCGACAACATCAAAGAGACATTACACGAACACCAAATAACATTATCTGAAGCTGCCAGAAAAGCGAGAACAAGAACACTGTATCTCCCTCGACACCCGTAAAGGAGAAAAGAGGAAGGAAAGAAGAAGATACTGTATGCTGAACAATGATTGACAGCATAACTTTAAGATGTTGGTACATTGGAACCCCTTTATAACATCTTGGTCTGGAAATAATATGTATGTAACAAGAGAAATTTGCTATACATAGCACAAGCAGTGTAAATATTATTGGGAATTTTGAAAAATGTTGTTATATTGGGAAATGTGTTATAAAAGGATGTGTTATAGAGGGATTCTACTGTAAATACAAGCAGTTTTGCGATTTCACTTTTTTTACCTTTATTTAGTGCTCCCTGTGGAGAGTAGAACACAACTCTTCCAGTATTTATCTCTCAATCTAATCTCTTAAGTTGTCTTCATGCCTTATTGACCAGCCTTGTATCTTTTCTCATGTTTTTTTCTTTTGTTTGCATGAAGAGTTTTTATTTCTCTCAATTTTATGTGGGTTCCAAATCATTGCCAATCTTGTAATGTTTTCTGCTGATATTTTCTTCTCTTAATTTTTCTTTCTCAAACTCCTGCTGATTAGTAAGATGAAATCTGAGAACGGAACTTGTGTTTACATCTTTGCTGTGATATCTGCACCTTTCAGCCTGTTACATCTGACTTCAATGTGGCTATTGGATCACTTTGGCCCTATGATGATGATGATGTTCCTCCTTCGCAAGTGAAGATGAGCATGGCATGAAAAACAATAAATGTGATGAACAAGTAGAAAAACAACAAAATATTTGTGATTGTCTAATATGGTTTGTGAGTTCGCATATGCCAGATGAGATCAATTCATGCCATGAAAGTTCTATTGCAGTGCATGCATGAGTGTACAGGATTTGGGGTAGGATAGTTTTCAAATTTGTCCTTCCGGTTCCGTCGCTTGTAAATTGTGTTCTTTATTTTTCAAATTTAACAATGTCATCAGTGATCTGGGTGTACCAAGCTGAGCGATCAAGGGCTGTAGTCTCTCAGGAGCTAGGATCGATGCTACAGTGCTTGAGAGAGTTTTTTAGGTGATCCTTGAAGCGCTTTTTCTGCCCTCTGCTTGAACGTTTACCATCGCACAGCTTCCCATAGAATAATCTCTTTGGAAGGTGCTTGTCTGGCATACGGATGATGTGACCAGTCCAGTGGAGTTGGGACCAAGTCAGCAGGGTTATATGGGATGGGTCAGGCGACTTCACCCCGTAACATCTTTAGACCCTGCTAGTGAATATTTTTTATATGCAGGACACTTTCTTGATCTTTTTCTTACTCAGCTGAAGTAGTTCTTTCAATGAGTTCCTCATTGTTGGCTCCTGTATCTCATTTAGAACCTATTTTGTATTGCAATGTACTAACAGATTTCATGTTAAATTGAAAATTTAAAAAAAAAAAAGGATGTGATTTTTTTCTGTTCATTTGCTTGCTGACAGACACTATTGACAGCAATGTTGAACGTGCAGCCGTTCATGTGGAGACTGGGCAAGAGCAGCTTATAAAGGCAGCAAATTATCAGGTAAATTTTGTATTTGCATGAGTTATTTGTTATATTGAAATGAGCAATTTAAAAAAAAAACAGTTATTTTCTTTAACCCTTTCACTTCCGATCGGTCAGGAAAAACTTAGGGCTTAATTCCCAGGGCAAAACTATAACAAGGAAATGAATAAAAAAAAATTTGCAATCAATTTTTGTGATTAGGAGTTCAATTAACAGATAAAATAAGAGGTGAACATATCTTTGTGAATGCCATGAGACAGGTTTACTTATCATATAACAAGCGAGAGAAAACAGAATGAGCATGTTTCCTGTCAGCTTCATTTATTTGTTTCAATTATTTTGCGAATAAATTATCAAAATAAAATCTGCAAAGCAGTCTCCTTAACACAGCATAACAACAATATATCCTAGTCCATCTTTCATCTGTTTGTCTTATTATCTAGTAAACACCTTAAAGTTAAATGATAATGATTCTTGATTAGAAATTAGCATCACAGCATGCGGAACACTGCCATAAGTGCTCCGATCTCTGTTCCAGCAGCCATCCTAGTGTATGTAGACTCAGAGTTCCGGTCAGGTGTTGATTATGCGATCTTTGGGTCTTTTTAAAAAAATTACTTTTCCTTCCCTCACATCTATACATGTATTTTTAAGGAAAAAAATGTAAACATAGACACTTAAAGTTAAACATAGTCACTAAATACAAGACTATTATTATCCCAATATCCCAACACTGTGCTACCAGTGCCAAACCTGGACAATGACAGCACAAGACGAAAGAAAAATAGTGGCAGCAGAAATAACATGTCCATGAAGAATACTCTGAGCACTGTTAAGAGATCGAATTAGAAACGATAACATCAGACTGATAACCAAAACAATACCAGTATTGGAACACATCAAAAGACAACAGATCAAGTGGTTTTCACACGCTTCCAGACTACCAACAGACAGCATGCCACAGATAGCCATGACACATAGACATAACGGCTATAAAGCCAGAGGCAGACCATGTAAAAGATGGATCACAGAAATCAAAGAAGCTACAGAAACAAGCTTACAAATAGCACACAAGAAGGCCATCGCAGAGAACTCTTCAACTACCACTGTAGCCGCAAGGCAAATAAAGGCCACAACGTATAGATAGATAGATAGACATCTAGATGCTAGATGCTCCAATTTCTGACATTCTTTGTATGTGTACGTTCTCTGCTTCTTTAACCTCATCTTCATTCTGCAATGAATTTATGACTGCCTTAGACTTGATTGTTCTCACCATTGTGCCATCTATCACCGCATTGCCAGTCAATAAGTCAGCTCTCTTGTTTCCTCTGACCCTTGCATGACAAGGGCAGTATATCCAATTAATGCTCTGGACAACTGAATTATTCAATAAGTCCCACCATTCTTTTCTCAGCATGTATTTTTCTATCTTGTGCAGCATGCTTTGAAAGTCTGTGAGTTTTACCAAGTGTGTTGATGTATCAGTTATCAACCAATTTATTGCTGCTGTAACTCCCTCTATCTCCATCCTCATACTCGATGTGACAGTGGAGTATGCAGATGATTTATTAACCAACTTCTGTAGGTGACAAAACCCCTTCAACCGCTTTTAATTGAATTTCAAATAAAATGCTAATGAGGCATGAACAGGATATTAGCATTCGTGAAGCTATGATAGTTTTTTCAGACAAGCTCCAATTCAAGCAGTAGAACTATATGAATCACAAGCCTATTCCCATGTGTGCGTACTAAGTGGCTCACTAAATATGATTCAGAAAATGATGTACATAGGGAATGGGCAGAGTCATTAGAGAGAGTTAAAATGCGGAAATCACTACGAAATATCACAATTATTTTTGTCTCAGGAAACGTGGGCATGAAGGGAAACAAATGGTCGGACCAATTAACTAGCCTCGCCACTACATCAGACAGTCAGCCTATGGAACGAGCAGACATACTCATTGCACTTTGTGAGTCATCACGATCAGAATTGGGAGTGAGGATGGGCGTGACCCGTAGAAAACCTATGAGAAAGATTTCAAAAAGGGCAGTCAACCAACATAGAACTGGAATCATCAGCCGTTATACCCTGAGAGATTTACTGAAGCAGAGATCTAAGCACCTATGGTGTGTGAAGAGGATAATCAATAGACCTAATACGTAATACCTAATGAAAAGCAAACTCTGCGGAATACAAATTTGGTGCGCTGCCGATCATCATTCTGGATATAACTTTAAGATGCATATTGAACAATCAAACAGATGAAAGATGGGCTAGGATATAATAATGTTGTTGTCATGCTGTGTAAGGGGAGGTTGCTTTGCAGCTTTTCTTTTGAACATTTATCAGCAAACAATTTGACACAAGTAAATGAAGTTGATTGAAAACTGGCGCTCATTTTTTTCCTCCTTGCTTGTTACAAGTAAAGCAGTCTTTCATAAAATTCACAAAAATATGTTCACCTCTTACATTTATTTGTAGATTCAACTTTGAATCATAAAAATTGATTGCAAATTGTATTTTATATTCAATTTTTTGCACAATCACTTCACATTTTTGTGGAGTTTTTGTGGTTATTATTTCCTTGCTGAGTTTTTCCTAATTGACCAGGACTGAAAGTGTTAATAATATCCACCTTGTAATCATACTGTACTTTTTAAATAACTAAAGGACACACTATTCTAAACAATATTAGATATATAGATGTATATAGATATCAGATATATATATATATATATTGGAGAATCATAGGATCTCCAGTCCTGACCTTGGTCTTAGCTGCCATAAGGTTTGGTGAAAAGCTACTTTGTGTAGGACATGACAATTTCCTGGGAGAGCCCAGAATCATGCAAACATGTTAGGCCAGTATAATTGTACAGCCCTCTTGGATGGCAGGAAATGCATAGTTGGCTACCTCACTTATCCCAGTGACAATGGCTGAGAGCTGGTTTGCTATGGACAGCTCTGACAGGAAAGGATGTTCGTCTCAGGAGATGAAACTCATGACTAACTTTGTATGTTGCAGAAAGGTAGAAAAGCCACACAAAAAAACCTAGAATTTATCCCCCTCTGAGTAGGAGACGTTTTCTCAAAGCATTATACACTGCTCTGAGTTCGAGTTTTCTGGGTTTGAAATAAAGCTCAGAGTTTTCTGGGTTTGAAATAAAGCTCAGGGTTGGAGTTTTCTGGGTTTCAAATAAAGCGCAGGGTTGGAGTTTTCTGGGTTTCAAATAAAGCTCAGGGTTGGAGTTTTCTGGGTTTCAAATGAAGCTCTGGAGGAAAAATTGCACATAGCAAGTAAAAGCTAATTGCTCATAATCCCTGGTGATTGAAACAATCTTCTTCGTCTTCTGCGTTCGTTCTCAAACTCCTGGAGATTAGCAGGATGTAGTCTGGAGAACGGAATGCGTTGTGTCATGGTTTACAGCATTGCTGCGATATCTGCGCCTTTCAGCCTGACACATCCGCCTTCAGCATGGCTTTGGTCATTGACCCTATATGGGATGGGACAGCCAACTCCATCCCATAACCTTCTTAGTCGCCTTTTACGACATTCGTGGAAGGTAAACAGTGTTGCCATTCTTTGCTCTCCTTTCGGGCTCCGGCAACACACGGGCGGTTGAAACAATAATTCTATAATGGTGTTTTAACATTGCCTCAGCCTTTACCTCACCTTTCCTATTTGTTCCTTCTTTGTTCATTTACTTGAAACATGTCTATATCTATTTGTTCCTATAATGGTGTTTTACCATTGTCTCACCTTTCCTATTTGATTCTAGAATTGATGTTCTCACCTTTTCAATTTGATTCTAGAAATGATGTTCTCACCTTTCCAATTTGATTCTAGAAATGATGTTCTCACCTTTCCTATTTGATTCTAGAAATGATGTTCTCACCTTTCCTATTTGATTCTAGAATTGATGTTCTCACCTTTTCAATTTGATTCTAGAAATGATGTTCTCACCTTTCCAATTTGATTCTAGAAATGATGTTCTCACCTTTCCTATTTGATTCTAGAAATGATGTTCTCACCTTTTCAATTTGATTCTAGAAATGATGTTCTCACCTTTTCTATTTGATTCTAGAATTGATGTTCTCACCTTTTCAATTTGATTCTAGAAATGATGTTCTCACCTTTTCAATTTGATTCTAGAAATGATGTTCTCACCTTTTCAATTTGATTCTAGAAATGATGTTCTCACCTTTTCAATTTGATTCTAGAAATGATGTTCTCACCTTTCCAATTTGATTCTAGAAATGATGTTCTCACCTTTCCTATTTGATTCTAGAAATGATGTTCTCACCTTTCCTATTTGATTCTAGAATTGATGTTCTCACCTTTTCAATTTGATTCTAGAAATGATGTTCTCACCTTTCCTATTTGATTCTAGAAATGATGTTCTCACCTTTTCAATTTGATTCTAGAAATGATGTTCTCACCTTTTCTATTTGATTCTAGAATTGATGTTCTCACCTTTTCAATTTGATTCTAGAAATGATGTTCTCACCTTTTCAATTTGATTCTAGAAATGATGTTCTCACCTTTTCAATTTGATTCTAGAAATGATGTTCTCACCTTTCCTATTTGATTCTAGAAATGATGTTCTCACCTTTTCAATTTGATTCTAGAAATGATGTTCTCACCTTTTCTATTTGATTCTAGAATTGATGTTCTCACCTTTTCAATTTGATTCTAGAAATGATGTTCTCACCTTTTCAATTTGATTCTAGAAATGATGTTCTCACCTTTTCAATTTGATTCTAGAAATGATGTTCTCACCTTTTCAATTTGATTCTAGAAATGATGTTCTCACCTTTTCAATTTGATTCTAGAAATGATGTTCTCACCTTTTCAATTTGATTCTAGAAATGATGTTCTCACCTTTTCAATTTGATTCTAGAAATGATGTTCTCACCTTTCCAATTTGATTCTAGAAATGATGTTCTCACCTTTCCTATTTGATTCTAGAAATGATGTTCTCACCTTTCCTATTTGATTCTAGAATTGATGTTCTCACCTTTTCAATTTGATTCTAGAAATGATGTTCTCACCTTTCCAATTTGATTCTAGAAATGATGTTCTCACCTTTCCTATTTGATTCTAGAAATGATGTTCTCACCTTTTCAATTTGATTCTAGAAATGATGTTCTCACCTTTTCTATTTGATTCTAGAATTGATGTTCTCACCTTTTCAATTTGATTCTAGAAATGATGTTCTCACCTTTTCAATTTGATTCTAGAAATGATGTTCTCACCTTTTCAATTTGATTCTAGAAATGATGTTCTCACCTTTTCAATTTGATTCTAGAAATGATGTTCTCACCTTTTCAATTTGATTCAAGAAATGACGTTCTCACCTTTTCAATTTGATTCTAGAGTTGATGTTCTCACCTTTTCAATTTGATTCTAGAATTTGACTTTAATAATGGAGATGTGATAGAAGACCCCAAAAACAATGACTAAACAATGACAAGGAGTTATAATAGTAGAGCAAAATAATGGACGTCATGGAAGCTGATAAAGTCTGCCAGATAATGATGGAAATGTTGATTTAATAAGTCATGCTGGGAGATGACTGGAAGTATTGATTTAATAAGTCATGCTGGGAGATGACTAGAAGTATTGATTTAATAAGTCATGCAGGGAGATGACTGGAA
The DNA here is from genome assembly GCA_034231615.1 of Meghimatium bilineatum. Classification (NCBI taxonomy): domain Eukaryota; kingdom Metazoa; phylum Mollusca; class Gastropoda; order Stylommatophora; family Philomycidae; genus Meghimatium; species Meghimatium bilineatum. Next base: position 8,557,959 of record CM067318.1, read on the forward strand.
GTATTGATTTAATAAGTCATGCTGGGAGATGACTGGAAGTATCGATTTAATAAGTCATGCTGGGAGATGACTGGAAGTATTGATTTAATAAGTCATGCTGGGAGATGACTGAAAGTATTGATTTAATATGTCATGCAGGGAGATGAGTGGAAGTATTGATTTAATAAGTCATGCTGGGAGATGAGTGGAAGTATTGATTTAATAAGTCATGCTGGGAGATGACATGAATGTATCCTTTCATGTGTTCATGTGTGACATGAATGTATCCTTTCATGTGTTATTGTGTGACATGTATCCTTTCATGTGTTATTGTGTGACATGTATCCTTTCATGTGTTATTGTGTGACATGAATGTATCCTTTCATGTGTTATTGTGTGACATGTATCCTTTCATGTGTTATTGTGTGACATGTATCCTTTCATGTGTTATTGTGTGACATGAATGTATCCTTTCTGCTACCAGCGCAAGTCCAGAAAGAAGATGTGCTGTCTAGTGGTCATATTGCTGATTGTTGCTGCCATTATCACAGTTATTATTGTGGTTTCTGTCAAGTGAGCCAGGACCAAGACTCATGCTGAGCCAATTAGTGGAGAAAAGTTTTGCGTATTCAATCTTAGTTTACTTGTTCTAATTTATTCCATCTGGTTCTTATAGGGAAGTAACATATTGCCAGGCTTTACAGTTCACTGCACGGTTTAAAATAGTTTTATACCTTTTTTTTGTGTACAAGATAATTATTTAAAAAATTGTGTGCAGGTAATTTTTGTATAGTCTGCTAAACATAAGGTATACATTTCTTATATATTAGAAATTATTTTGGCTGCAAATTTATAGGTTTGTTTTATATATCGTAATACAATTTATTTGGTTTCCTATTTGTCTGGTGATTTTCTGACAATTTTATACAACAGAAATGATGTTATATATAGTATGAAGCAATGTGTGTGTGTGTCAGTCTGTTCTAAAGCCTGTTAGTTGCATCTTTTAACTGATTTCATTTACGGTAACTCGTTATTGCGTTATGCATTTCATGGCCCAGGGTATTCATATAGTTAGTGGGGGTGTTAGATGCTATTTTGTGTTACATGTAAGCTGTGTTATGTTACCTGTGTAACCTGTGAGTTGTGTTATGTTACCTGTGTAACCTGTGAGTTGTGTTGTGTTATCTGTGACCATGTGATGATATTATGTTACCTGTGAGCTGTTGTGTTATGTTACCTGTGTTGTGTTACCTGTATTTTATCTATGATTGCTTAATGATATTCTGTTACCTGTTAGGTGTGTTGTGTTACCTGTGAGCTGTTTTATCTATGATCGTGTAATGGTATTTATTGTGTTACCTACAAGCTGTGTTGTTTTACCTATGATGAAATGAGGTCCGACAAGAGAGTGAGGTCGACACTTTGCACAACTCCTCCTCGCTTTAATCAAAATCCCCAGTGCAAGTCATTTTAGATGACAAAAATTTATCAGTCTACAGTGGTCATTTCATAACCAATTTGTCCACAGACATTTACAGCTCGAGTAGGGCTTCTTAGCCATCTACAAACTATTAGACATGGACAGTTAGGCAGTGAATTGTACAAAGTGAATGTAACAAATGGTCATCATCATCATCATGTGATGGGCGGATACACATGTTGGTTTTGTATCACCTATAACATATTTTATTTTACACCTCGTGTTTAGTTACTGGTAACTAAAATCGTATATTTTTTTAAATGACACACAACGTATATAATCACTATAAAACATAATTCAGCTGACAAGTTTTCATGTCCTCTGGATGTTTAATCCATATGTGACTAGATGTTTAATCCATATGTGACTAGATGTTTAATCCATATGTGACTAGATGTTTAATCCATATGTGACTAGATGTTTAATCCATATGTGACTAGATGTTTAATCCATATGTGACTAGATGTTTAATCCACATGTGACTAGATGTTTAATCCATATGTGACTAGATGTTTAATCCATATGTGACTAGATGTTTAATCCATATGTTGGAGATTATACCGTACATATAAAACACTGTGGTTCTATTGGTTTTTGTGTGTTGCCTGTTCAGTTTTACCTTTGAATGTAATTACCAAGAAAATGTGTAAATATGTTTGGGTACAAGAATTATTGTATATAATCAGCAGTATAAATAGTATGTCTGGAAACTTGTACAGATTTACTGTGTTTTATAAACTATACCTTGGGTTTTGTTGAGTATGCTCATATTGAGTGTTAGTACTTACCTGTAAGTATAGTTATCTTTCTATTATCGTTTCTCTTCTTTTCCTGTTAAGTGTCACAGTATTGAATGACAATCTGTTTTCGGGCTATACAAGTAAATTTAAGTAGGAAGCCAGAGGACAATTTTTAAAAAATTCTTGAGACTAACGGGAATTGAACCAGTCCGTTCTACGGTACCAAATCGCCTAGCAACAATTGCACATGCGTTTTTCAGTACTTGACTAACAGCATCTCCAAAAAAAGATGCGATTTCATCAAGCCATTCAAATCGTGCACACAAAGTCACCCGAACGGACCAATCGAGACAAGGACTATTACAACAACAACAAACATCCCGTACAGGTATTGAAATATCCTCAGTAACAACAAACACATAACATAATATCCGTATTAGTTATACAAGGGCCGATAGGTCTTCTTGTAAACATGGATAACATATATAGACAATACAATTTTGCTTCAATTAATTGTTTATACAAGTAAATTTAAGTAGGAACCCAGAGGACAATTTTTTAAAAATTCTTGAGACTAACGGGAATTGAACCAGTCCGTTCTACGGCACCAAATCGCCTAGCAACAATTGCACACGCGTTTTTCAGTACTTGACCAACCGCATCTCCAAAAAAAGATGCGATTTCATCAAGCCATTCAAATCGTGCACACAAAGTCACCCGAACGGACCAATCGAGACAAGGACTATAGCACATTTGGTTGCTTGATATGCAGTAATGTTGTGACGTCTCAGAATGTTGGTATGTTGGTAACTCCTTCAATCCACCTTCTTGGTCTTCCTCTACATCTTTGTTTTTTTGAATTTTCATGTTGTATGCTCTTGCCACTGGCTAATACTGGTTCATTCTCATTAAGTGGTCGAATCATTGTCACTGCTTTTTAATATATTTGACCACAGATGGAGTTCCAACAGTTCTTGTAATATCGACATTCCTCACATGATCTCTTCTTGTTCTGTTTGCTGCTTTTCTTGGACATACATTTCACATTTAGTAAGCTTTCTCTCTTGTTCTTTATAGTTAGCTGTCCATGTCTGACATTGATAACAGAATGTTGGTATGAAGATTGACTTTATCATTTGCATTTTGGTTTCCATTGGGATAGACTTTTGTTTCAAGAGTGGTATAACTCTAGTCAAGTACTATTTATATGGTAGCATAGGCTAGCTCTGTGGTGGAAAGGCAAAGAGCGCATTTTGAATGGCAAGATTCAAGATTCAATTTCTGTGGCAAGCAGTTGTGCATCAGAACCGTTAAAAATGTATTGGCAATCTGCTAAATGTAGGGGATCTCTATAGCATAGTGGTTAAGCTGTTCACATTTTGCTCAAGAGATAATGGGTTCGAATCCAGCTCGTGACGTTTAGTTTACAAAATATATTTTTTTCTGAAGTTGCTAGTGATTATCATTTGAAGTTATGCAGGTAAATGCTATGTGTGGTTTAGCAGGTGGCATGCCACTTTATTTAGATGGACTGAGAAGTACAGAGGGGAAAACCTATGTACGGTGAAATCAATTCTATATGCCTTTTGAGACCCTTTTACTGAATGTAAATATTGTCAAAATATGTCGAGTGGATGGCTACTTCAATAAGTTATGCGACCGATTTATAATATTCTTTATATGGAATTGGAGTTTTTTTTTTCTTAGAAAATAAAGAATAATCCTTTTGTAATCTCACATGTAGGAAATACAGAATCATCCTTCTGTAAGCTGACACTTTGGAAAAACAGAATTATCTTACAGTAAGCTGATATTCAGGAAATAAAGAATCATCCTTCTGTAAGCTGATTGTCAAGTGCCCTTCTCCAGGTGGTTTGTTATCCACTCTTGCCGTTAAGTGTAGCGGTCATTGGAGCTCAAGCTCGTGTTCCAATGCCAGATGTGTTGCCTCGACTGTGCTATGACCATGTTTGTTCAAGATGTCCCTGACATTTTCTGTCCATCTTTTTCATGGTCTTCCTCTGTCTTTGTACTCTGATCTCATTCGGTTATATGCATGTACGGGCAACTTGTCGTGATGCATTCTCATAATGTGGCCAAACCACTTGATCTGTTGCCTCTGTATTTTGTGCAAGGTGTTATGCCTATTCTTTCCCTGATGTCTTCATTTCATAATCTATCGAGCCTGGTGACCCCTGCAGCTTTCCTCAAGCAATTCCATATCACTATCTTTCTGTAATGTGAAGATGAGAGAGACCAGGTTTGGCACTGGTAACACAGTGTTGGTAGGAATATATGTGGTATATGCAAGCTGATATGCATGACATACAGAATTATCCTTCTGTAATCTGACGTATGAAATAGCCTTGGTGAACAAAGAATATGTATATGTAAATTTGTTTGAAAAATTGTTGTTTAGATTAGATGCATGTAATTATACAAGGTATTTCCATATTTTTTGAGACCATATCATTCACATTTTACGGATAATTAAACTTTTTTTTGACTAGCAATCTAGAGCGTTGTTATCTTCCATTATCATACCTCCTCTGAAAAATCATTTCCAGACCATTCCACTTCATCTCCATAAGGGTTTTCCTGCAATGCCATAATATATTGATAAGTAACTATATAAACTTGCAGTTTTATAGGCTTATAGTTTTATAGGCTTGCAGTTTTATAGACTTAGTTTTGTAGGCTTGCAGTTTTATAGACTTACAGTTTTATAGACTTGCAGTTTCATAGACTTGCAGTTTCATAGACTTGCAGTTTTATAGACTTGCAGTTTATAGACTTACAGGCAGAAATGGTATGCATAACTGACTGTTTTAGTTGCTTAATGGATATAAAGAGTTTATGTTATTAATCCAGGCACCTTTTGACCGCCTCTCTCCTCCCACCCTCGACTGTTGGAAAATAGTTTTAGAAAGTGAGTTGTGTCTCATTACGTGTCCAAATCAAAGAAGTTTATGCCATTTCATCACTTCTAAAAGTAGTTCTTGATAACTTGCAAGTTTGTTTATTTGCTGCCTGATGAATATTTTTCTTGTGTTGTATATAACTTATTGTTAACATACGACTGTAGCAGTTCAATTAAAAAGCCTGAACCCTTCTTTTTGTGTCAGAATTTAGTGTAGAGCTTTCACATCTGTATAAAAGCATACTTAGCACTAGCGATCTGAATAGATTGATCTTTACTGTAATACTGATCTTACTTTTTCAAATCATATTCCACCTTGACATGGCAGCCATTGCCATCCACTATCATCTTGAGTCTTGACAAAATCTGGATGCCAAGAGCTTTTGACAAAAATCTACTTGGAACCCTGAGAGATTACGATGTAACCATTTGTTCAAGGTTGATGTTTCTCATATCATCAGTTGGTGTTTCTCATATCATCAGTTGGGAGGTTTTCTAGAGCTTTATTTCAGATTCTTGAGGACTGCTTGTTTATTTGTCTACAAGAGGTTCAATGCCTTGAGGAGTGCTTGTTTAGTTGTCTATAAGAGGTTCAATGCCTTGAGAACTGCTTCTCTAGTAGTGTATAAGGTTCAATGCTCAGGGATGGGCAACTTTGTACTTCAAAGGAAGACATTTCTATGACTCATAAAATCTCAGTGATGCTCATGTTAGTGATAAAGGGTTGACTCTCTCCTATGTTAGAGATGAAGGGTTGACTCCCTCCTATGTTAGGGTTGAAGGGTTGACTCCCTCCTATGTTAGTGATGAAGGGTTGACTCCCTCCTATGTTAGTGATGAAGTGTTGACTCCCTCCTATGTTAGTGATGAAGGGTTGACTCCCTCCTATGTTAGGGATGAAGGGTTGACTCCCTCCTATGTTAGGGATGAAGGGTTGACTCCCTCCTATGTTAGGGATGAAGGGTTGACTCCCTCCTATGTTAGTGATGAAGGGTTGACCTCCCTCCTATGTTAGGGATGAAGGGTTGACCTCCCTCCTATGTTAGTGATGAAGGGTTGACTCCCTCCTATGTTAGGGATGAAGGGTTGACTCCCTCCTATGTTAGGGATGAAGGGTTGACTCCCTCCTATGCTTGGGTCTCCTGCAGGCTTCATGACAGTGGAGATGATGCCAATTCTTACTTTATTCAACCAGATAAATCTGTTGACAGGATGCCTCACATAGAAGTGAAGTCCAGTGTAGTTGGTCTTCATATTTTTCTGTATTATTTGTGTTGATTTATAAAGCTGCATTTGAACTACTATTAATATATTGTTTATTGTGGGATATCCCTGGCAGAGGGGTTATTTGATTTGTGCTAAGAGGTTGCAAATTTGATCCTAAATTTAATATCTCAGCACTTTTGTCGATCTCCAGGGATTGTCATTTGAAGTTACTGATTTACATGCTATGACTTCTACGGTGGGCAGATGGTGTACCGCTTCATTGATAGATGTGGAGCAGGAACAGGAAACATGAGTTACAATGAAGTAAATCCTCGGCACCTTTTCAACCTGTTTAAGCACCTTCATTGTTTATTCACACGCTTGGGATGAAATATATTTGGTTAAGGAACTGAGAATACAATTTGCTGTGATTTTAAGATGTTATTATAGAACTCAGCTATTATACACAGATACAGTGAAGGCAGACCTAGAGGCTGACCACGAAAACAATGGACCCACCAAAATAAAAGAGGTGACAAATTCCACAATATACTCAGCACATACGAGGGCCATCTCCAGAAAACTCTTCTACCCCTGATGCTGAAAGGCAACAAAGGATTTAGTGGATAGATAGATAGATTACAGAACTTTGATGATTTGGTGAAATCAAATGGGACACTTTATTATGATTTGAAATGAACAAAATAAATTAAGCTGTTAATGATATAAAACATCTGCAATTGTGAAAGTTGTCAATTTGAATGATAAAAGATATTGTTTTATATATTTCCTATCTCTGTAAGAGTACAAATTGTACTCTTGTTCAATGTGCCAGGCATTAGAGTTTATTCTTTATAAACCTAACTGCTGGATTCATGTGGAAAACGGATGCATGTTTAGCCCCCAAAGGGAGGCAAACCAGTGCAACAGTATCTAAGGATCATTATGTCCTGTCATGAGCATACACCTCTGAGCCAACCAGTTCATCATTCTTCTGTTAGATCTGTTGAACCATCTGCAGTGATGGCTCAGTTAGCATTACCCGCCACTTAGAAATCTGCCAGAAAAGACAAAGGTGTAATATCCCCTGGCCTACATATTTTCGTCATACATGAGAACTATTTGACAGAAGTTGTTGTCATGTGACATATTCTTTCCAGAACATAGTCTTCCTCATGAATCTCCGGAAGTTGTCCCGCTTCCTCTAGTGACACGTACATGTATTCCTGAATATCTCTCATCCAGTGATGTTGTGATCGGCATCTGCCTCTACTGCCTTCTATCGTCTCCCCTCCAACAACACTCTTTTCTTGCCATCATGTCTACAGAAAAAAGCCTATTTTCTTTTTAAATATTGTGTTTAACTCTCTATGTCCACTGAGCCGCTAATATCTACATTTTTGAGACCTACTATGCCGAAAAGCCGCTCAAATCTACATTTTAATATGAATTTACTATCGTGTTCGGCATAGCAGGAAAACCGCACGGAGACAAAGAGTTAAAAGCTAGCCTTCTTGAACTTTGACTTTTCTTAGCACATCATGATGGGTCTTTCTGCTGTCCATGGTACTTTCAGGACTTTTCTATAGCAGTTCATTTCGAAGGCCTCTATTGCACACCTCCATATAGAAATTCTTGGTACAATACTCCTGTAGTTTTTGACAGACAAAAGTAAATAATCAAAACATGACATGTAGTGAGAATAATCATTTTTCACAGGTGACAGGTTGTTAGTCTATTCCCCAACTGTCCCCTTAGCCTTAGTATACGTATTACCTCATATGACATGCATGGAAATCAGACATATGTACCCTGAATTAGAAGTCCAGGATCTGGTTGCCACACAGGCAATAATAAAAAAAACAGATGACAGATTAAGTCTGATATTTGTACAAAGTTAGCAACTTTAAACAATTCTCATGCACTTAATTTAATAAAAAAATCTTTCACAACTTGAAGTCATGTGTAATCATTTTAAAAACAGTTTAATTAACTATTTGTATAATAAAATTATTTGTATTATATTTCTGTGTGGGACCATGGTCCTTTTAGATTTTCAGCAGGATGTAGTCCAGAGAATGGAAATGCGCTGTGTCACTGTTTTATTAGCACCAATGGGTTGACACATCCATCTTCGGTGGAGTATGTATTTCAAAGTGTGATGAAGGGAATGAAAATACGAGGCATGTTCATATGAAACCCGCCAGTGCTGATCCACCTGTGCCAGTGCATGAGGAGTGAATCAGTAATGTAATAAGTACACATCGATGATGAACAAATGGTCATGTGGTCATTCTCTTTATATGTTTAGCGTTCTGTGCAGGCAGTTGATATGACCGGTATGATAACAGATGGACATTAAAATTTGACAAATATTTTGTGTATGGTGGAAAATGTGTTTCAATGACAATGGTGAAAGATTGGGCAAGATTGTTCTGAGTGACAAGTAACAAATGATCTTCTGCAAACCGGTTCAGGCCTGTGTTGTTGTGACATATGAAGCCATCATCGAGATGGATGCAGCACTGGAGTTTATATTAACTAGTTCATGAATTCTCTGTCTCATTAGGAATAGTTCAAATTGGAAGAAATAGGAACGGACAGTGAATGGGTGGAGGTGGACACTGAGAAGAAATCACTGACTAGTGTAATAATACAACTAGATAAAGCTTGTCGAAAATGGACGACAGTCAGGGCTCAGGATACAGTGCACGAACTTGCCCAACTACACTCGAAACCACAAGACATAATTATATACACAGATGGCTCCGTTAGCAGAAACACAAATAAAAGCAGTTGGGGTTTTGTTGCCTACAGAAACGGCATGAAGTTGGTTGAGAAATATTCAGCATATTTTACTGTCACATCGAGCATGAGGATGGAGATAGAGGGAGTTACAGCAGCTCTTAATTGGTTGATAACTGTTACATCAACACACTCGGTAATACTCACAGACTCTCAAAGCATGTTGCGCAAGATAGAAAAGTTCATGCTAAGAAAAGAATGGTGGGACTTATTGAACAACTCAGTTGTCTAAAGCATTATATGGATATACTGTCCTGGTCATGCTGGGGTCAGAGGAAACGAGAGAGCCGACTTATTGGCCGGTAATGCGGTGATAGACGGCACATTGCTGAGAAGAGATAAAGCATATTTAATAAAGGCAGTAATAAATTCATTTCAAGATGCAGATGATGTCAATGAGGTTGAGAACGTACACATACAGAGAATGTTAGAAATGGAAGTATTCAGAGGTGAGGGGGGAGGAAAAGTAAATTTTTTGGAAAGTCCCGAAGATCACACAATCAACACCTGACCGGAACTATGAGTCTACATACACTGGGATGGCTGCTGGAGCGGAGGGCGAAGCACTTATGGGAATGTCCCACGTGCTTTGAAACCAGTTTCTAATCAAGAACCAAGTTTTTGAATCAAGAAGAATCAAGAATCAAATTATTGTTTGGAATAAACTGAAATATTAGAAGTTTTGTTCTTAGTGAGTAACATGGTAAATGACTGAACAATAAGGAAGATAGAATGGAGTGAAGTTTGAACAATCTGCATCATTACTATGTGAAAGGTAATGCATTTGTCGTGAACAGTGGCAAACAAAAAATCATGCTGTCACTACTTTGAGCCATACAGCAATGCAGCCAGCATGCAATGGAAACATCCTGGATTACCAAAGAGTAAAAAATTAAAATCAGTTATTTCTGCAGGAAAGGTTATGCTGTATTTTTTTTAACCAAGAAGGATTTGTTGGTGAACTGTAAAGAGTCTAGTGTGAACATCAATGCTATCGGCTACAAGAATACACTAGACAAGCTACATACAGTACAGCCATCAAGAATAAACAGCCAGGCATGCTGTCGTATGGTGACATTCTGTCGCACATGCTTGCCGGCATGTTTTGAAAGTTATGCAAAAAACATTCGCAATAAAATAACACACAGCCCAGCCTATTATCATGTAACTTTCACTTGTTTTGACCCTTAAAGAAATCTTAAAGACAACTACTCCACTCTGATAAAGATATCATAACAGCAGTGAACAAATGGTTAATGAGCAAACATAGATATTCTCGGATGGAATTCAGTCTACCCAGACAATAGGATGCATATTTGAATGCTTATAGTGATTTTCTCTGATGACTCCAAATGCATAAATGTTTCCTAATAATTGCTTTACTTAATTACGTTTTGTCTATTGTCGTTCCCCATGTGGTTTGTTATCCACTCATCATCATCATGTGACATATTCTTTCCAGAACGTAGTCTTTCCTATGGATCTCTTGAATTCTCCGTGGTCTTGAGCAAGTTGTCCTGAATCTTTCAGTGACATGCGCAGGAATTCTTGAATGTCTTTTGTCCAACTGCTTCTTGGTCGGCCCCTGCCCCTGTTGCCTTCTATCATCCCCTTCAGTAACACTCTCTCCATGCCGTCGTGTCTCTTAATGTGCCAGAAAAAAACTAGTTTTTGAATATTTTCAATTTGAATTGAAAATCTCTTGCCGTTAATATAATGCCATTTTAATGGCATTAAGTCAGAGGGCATGAGCTCATGGACCGCTTGATCAGCAACTAACCAACCAAATGTCTGCCAAATCAGTGTTGAAACTCATAATCTGGACACTATGGGCAACATGGAGGGGAGCGCAAGTCTCTAACGACACTGCAAACATAGCCCAACTTGACTGTCGCCATTTCCCAACACTGCTCATACAGAGAGAATTGCTTTCAGTACCCAAAGGCCCACTGTGAAGTTCCTTGTCTGAGATAGGCACATTCTACATACTTCTTTGGGTAATATACGCAATGGTGAAGAGTCAAAATACACAGATGGATTGGAAGGCCATCACAAGCGGATGAGGTGAGAGCGTGAGAAATGCATAGGTCAAATTTAACACTCCCAATTAGTCTGGCAAAGCAGCACCTTGTCTCGGAAGGTGTATTAACCTCGAGTCTAATTTGACTGTCACCATTACCCAACATGGCTCATATGGAGGAAATTAGGTCTGGGATCTAGGGACATAAAGGGTGGTAATAGAATGGTCTTCCTACATGAGGAATAGTTCGCTGGCTGCGAATCGCCTCGTCGTAGGAAAGATAAACAATGGATGAATCAGGCAAACTATCAGCTTGTCTTGTGACATATACCCCTTCTGATTAGAAGACTCATTCATATGGCATAGCATAAAGCTGAAAGTCAAAGTCGCCTGGGTAAGAAAGAAAGCTCGGAGAAACCTCCCCACTGCACATATTAAGCAAAATTGCTCGTAATTCCTTGGGTTCAAAGTCAAACAAACATTATTATTATTATATATCACAAGCCTTTGAAAGACAAAACTATGAAAAAATTACTAGCAACAAAATATAACATTATACAAATGGATAATCAATGTGACAATATAATCAATATGAATAATTAATCATAACTTCATAATAAATAAAGTTTAATTTCATCCATGTTTTGTTGTGGCTCAAAACAGGGAACAACTAATAACAGTAATGTTTGTTGTAAGAGGTGAAGTTTGGGGGTGGAAGTAGCCCATAGGTCAAGCTTATGTCACTTCTGTAAGGCTAAAAGGTAGAGACATCATGGACAAGAGTATGATAATTTTTACAATATTATCCTCTGGCTTCCTACTTAAATTTATTTATGAGAATGAATGCAGAATCCTGTATAATACGAAAATCAATAATAAATAGATGCAACAAAACATACCAGGTCCTAGGACAGATGACACATATTTTTAAGAACAAAAAAGTAAGCAAAGACACTAAAGTTGCATTATACAAGACTATTATTATTCCATAACTGTGCTACCAGTGCCAAACCTGGACAATGAAAGCACAAGATAAAAGAAAAATAGTGACTGCAGAATTGACATGCTTCCGAAGAATACTCGGAGTGTCATTAAGAGATAGAATTAGAAACTATAACATCAGACCAAAACAATCAATCAATCAATAAAACCATAAACCTTCAGGGTCGTAGGGGTACCACATTGGATGCTTCAGCACACAGAGTCCTCCGGCGAATTCTATCCTCAGCGATGCGGATGAGTGTGGAAATATCTTGCCCTGTCCATTCCTTGATGTTGTCTGTCCATGCCTCCATTTGCCCTCCTCTGCTTCTTACCCCTTCAACAGTTCCCTGCAGTATTGTTTTTGACAAGTAATCATGTCTGTATACATGTCCAAACCAAGCTAGTTTTTATCATTTCACTATTGAAAGCAGTGTTTCTTGTACACCTGCATACATCTCTACTTTATTTCTTATGTACACATTGGTCTTATGTTCCTTATAGGAGATTTGTAGAATTCGTCTGTAGTATTTGTACTCGAAAGCCTGTAATCTTCTCTCCATGTCCGCAGTGAGTGTCCAACTCTCACAACCATACAACACAACAGAAAGCACCAGCGACTTATACAGTTTGACTTTAACTACAACACTGATGTTGCTTTTCCAAATCACCGTTAGCCTTGACAAGGACACTAATGCCATCTCCAGCCTTATTTTTAGTTCTGCTTTGCATTTTCTATCACTCCATATGTTGGATCTGAGGTATTTGAAGGTATTCACCTCCTCAAGCTTATGTCCATTCATCATGATGTTAGTCTGATTTTCTGTGTCTCTGCTGTTAACCAAAATTATGCTCTTTTCTGTATTGATTTCCATTCCATACTTGCTAGTAACTTTATCCAACTTTGATGTTAATTCTTGCAATGATTGTTCTGACCCAGCTATAAGATCAATATCATCAGTGAAACACAAGTTGCAAATAGGGCGACCTCTGATCAATATAGACGTGTTGTAATCATGTAATGTCGCCTGTATGATGTGCTCTAGGTATATGTTGAAAAGTACTGGAGATATTATGCATCCTTGTCGAACTCCCACATTTTTTGGGAAAAACTCACCAATTGTATTGTTTGACAAGACAGCACTATTTGCATTTTTGTACAGCGCTTCAATAATGTATTGAATAATACCAGTATTTGAACACATCATAAGAGAACAGATTAAGTGGTTTTCACACACTTCCAGACTTCAAACAGATAGCATGCCAAAGATGGCCATGACAAATAGACATAATGGTTATACAGCCAGAGATAGATCATGTAAAAGATGGACCACAGAAATCAAAGAAGCCACAGGAACACGCTTATAAACAGCACACAAGAAGGTCATCTCCATAGAACTCTTCTACCCCTGATGCCGCAAGGCAAACAAGGCTCACAGCTTATAGATAGCTAGATAAGATAAGGATAAGATAATATAAGGATAAGATAAGATAGTGAGACTGGTGTGAAACTGTAAAAACAATAGCACCGATGTAAAACACAACGTTGATCAGTTTACACTGTCTTGTAAACTGTTATTTATATTTTTTCATACCCATACCTTATAGTTTGTTATACAGTAAGACCTAGATTCAATTCTTTTTCATTCAAATGAATTATTTTGTGACACTGTGTATTATAACATCAGATATTCATTATAGCACATGTGATTTCTCTTCATCATCATCATGAGATTGTCGTACAGTCAGATCTAGTTAACAACAACATATTATAACCAAACTTAATTCTAAAGAAATTCCTTATAATGTTAAACAACACATCTACAACACCAAGTCAAAACCAACCAAAACTGCTAAATGCAAAAGATCCATTTAAAATAGGTTACTGGAATGTACAATACACAGATGTTATCAGAAAATGCTGGTGGTCCTACATTGGGCATGTCATACGCGCAGACACCAACAGAATACAACACCAATCTCTTGAATGGATACCTACAGGCAAGAGTCAATCAATATTTATACTATTCAAGAACTGCACAGAATAGCTTTGAACGGACAGAATTGAAGAGATCTGACCTCTGCCCTATGCGCTAACTTCAGCGCAAAAGGAAAATGAATGAATACCTTATAGTCTGATAGCCTGTGTGTTCATTGTAAATGTAATCAACCTTGTGTTTTACGCCAGTACTGTTGTTATATACTGTATACAACATAGATTTGTAACATTTTATTAAATATTTAGACCTCATGTATCCATCCAGGAACATGACCAATACAACATGATGGGCACATGTCAACCTTCTTCACTTTGAATCTCGAACTCCGCCGAAGACGGATGTGCCGGGCCAGTGGCGCAAATAAAACGGCGGCACAATGCATTTCCATTCTCTGGACTACATCCTGCTAGAAATCTAGTAGGACAATGGTCTTGCTACAAGGGAGATCCAGCAGGAGTTTGAGAATGAACGATGAAGAAGAGAAGAAGAATCTCGAACTAGTGTAGACGAGGTAAGATTGGGAAGTCAACTCACCCTTCTGCCACAGAGACCACTGATGTGAATAATTCATCAGTCATTATTGTCATATATCTCAACTCATCTGTGTGAACATACATCAATTCTTGAGGATTAAACCTGCTACTGATTGGGTTTGATGTCTCTGCTCTGCAATCCATGCAGTGTAATCTTCTCCAGGATTCTCCCATAAACATTTAATGACCATCAACACAGTTACGGTTTTATACAAATATCTTTGAATGTTAGTTTTGATCTGCCTTTTCCCGCCGAAGACGGATGTGTTGGGCCATTGGCGCAAATAAAACGGCAACACAACGCATTTCCATTCTCTGGACTACATCCAACTGGAAATCTTGTAGAACCATTGTCCTGTTACAAGAGAAATCCAGTGGGAATTTGAGAATGAACGCTGAAGAAGAAGAAGATCTGCCTTTTGACTTCACTATCACATGAGTTAGTTAGTTAGTCATTGGATCATCGTCACTGCACTCCGGACAAGTCCTTAGGTGCTCAGATTTCTCCTTGAGTGTAACCACCATTACACGTTGGCTGACGGTCCCAGTATGTCGTTGATTGACCATCATTCTTTCTTGCCCATGAAACTGCTCCTTTCTAGCGATACCGCAATTTCAAACCAAATTCCATTATTCTAGTCATTGAACAAAAGTCTGTTTACATGAGATGTTTACTATAAGATGAGAGCTTGTCAAGTAGTACATTCTTGAGAAAGTGATCATTCTTTACACTTGTAACATTTCATACATTTGGTCACACATCTGACATCTGGTCACACATCTGATATCTGGTCACACATTTGACATCTGGTCACATATCTGATATCTGGTCACACATCTGGTCCCACATCTGACATCTGGTCACACATCTGATATCTGGTTGCACATTTCACATCTGGTCACACATCTGATATCTGGTCGCACATCTGATCACACATCTGGTCACACATCTGACATCTGATCACATATATGATCACACATCTGACATCTGATCACACATATGATCACACATCTGATATCTGGTCACACATCTGATCCCACATCTGATCACACATCTGAACACACATATGACATTTGATCACACATTGTATCACACATCTGGTCACACATCTGATCATACATCTGATCACACATCTTATCACACATCTGATCATACATCTGACATCTTATCACACATCTGATCACACATATGATCACACATCTGATCATACATCTGATCACACATCTGGTCGCACATCTGACATCTGATCATACATCTGACATCTGATCATACATCTGGTCACACATCTGATCACACATCTGATCCCACATCTGATCACACATCTGATCACACATCTGGTCACACATCTGATCACACATCTGGTCACACATCTGATCACACATCTGATCACACATCTGACATTTGATCACACATCTTATCACATATCTTATCACACATCTGATCACACATCTGATCATACATCTGACATCTGATCACACATCTGGTCACACATCTGATCATACATCTGACATCTGACCACACATATGATCATACATCTGACATCTGATCACACATCTGGTCGCACATCTGACATCTGATCATACATCTGACATCTGATCATACATCTGGTCACACATCTGACATCTGATCATAAATCTGAAATCTGATCACACATCTGACATCTAATCACACATCTGACATCTGATCACATATCTGGTCATACATCTGATCACACATCTGATCACACATCTGACATCTGGTCACACATCTGACCATAAATCTGATCACACATCTGACATCTGGTCACACATCTGACTTCTGGTCACACATCTGATCACACATCTGACTTCTGGTCACACATCTGATCATACATCTGATCACACATCTGACTTCTGGTCACACATCTGATCACACATCTGACTTCTGGTCACACATCTGGTCACACATCTGATCATACATCTGATCACACATCTGACTTCTGGTCACACATCTGATCACACATCTGGTCACACATCTGATCACACATCTGACATCTGGTCCCACATCTGACATCTGGTCACATATCTGACATCTGGTCACACATTTGACATCTGGTCACACATCTGATATCTGGTCACACATCTTATATCTGGTCACACATCACATGTCTGGACACACATCTCATTTCTAGTCAAACATCTCAGGTCTGGTCACACATTTCATGTCTAGTCACACATCTCATGTCTGGTCAAACATCTGGTCACGGATCTCATGTCTAGTCAAACATCTCATGTCTAGTCAAACATCTCATGTCTAGTCAAACATCTCATGTCTAGTCAAACATCTCATGTCTAGTCAAACATCTGGCCATGGATCTCTTGTCTTGTCAAACATCTCATGTCTAGTCAAACATCTCCCTGTTACACATCCGATGATCTAGACACAGGTGAAGGCAACACCAAAGAGACATTGCTCTTGGCATTCCTCTTCCTCATCACTTCCATCATTGTTTGTCTTGCTTTGATCTCTTCTTGCAACTTCTGAAACTTTGGATGGTTTAGTCTATAACTTAACTTCCACAAATGTGGTCGGGATCGAGGTGTGTACCACTGCCCGAACATATCTATTTTCTGACCTGGCGGAGGTGGAGACGGTGGTGGAGATGGAAATGACACAAATCGATGCGCATATTTCTTGAAGTTTTCTGGTGGTAGAATATCTCCTGTGAAAAGAAAATTAGAAATGAAGATTAAACATTGAATATGGTCTCCCGCCGAAGACGGATGTGTCGGGCCATTGGCGCAAATAAAACGGCGACACAACGCATTTCCATTCTCTGGACTACATCCTGCTGGAAATCTAGTACGGCCATTGTTCTGCTACAAGAGAGATCTGGCGGGAGTTTGAGAATGAACGCTGAAGAAGAAGAATATGGTCTACTAGATGGTACTTCTTCCAAACCTGAAGCGTTCTATAGATGACCTGAAATGGAAGATTAAACAGTTATCAGTTATTTCTGCAGGCTATCATCAGCACACACCGGACAAGCTCATGGATGCTTCAATCTCCATCTCAATAAATCCTTCGGAGTTTATCGTCCGACAGTTCCAGTTTGATGCTGATTTGTATATCTTTTATGTTTCTCTTCATGATGTTTCTCTTCAGAAACCAATATTGACACCTATTTCGCACAGTCTTGAGAGTAATTACTCAGTTGATTGAAGGTATTGGCACTGTTCTGATAACTGACTGAAAAATGATAGAAGCTATTGGCACTTTAACCTGATAACTGATTGAAGAT
Organism: Meghimatium bilineatum; assembly: GCA_034231615.1. NCBI lineage: Eukaryota > Metazoa > Mollusca > Gastropoda > Stylommatophora > Philomycidae > Meghimatium > Meghimatium bilineatum. Next base: position 8,575,886 of record CM067318.1, read on the forward strand.
TTATAGAAGCTATTGGCATGGTAACCTGATAAATGACTGAAGATTTATAGAAGCTATTGGCACGGTAACCTGATAAATGACTAAAGAATTATAAAATCTATTGGCACTGTAACTTGATAACTGACAGAAGAATGATAGAAAGTATTAACACTAACTTAATAACTGACTGAAGAATGATAGAAGAAAATATCAAACATCTGATATATAAGAAAGAGCAAAAGAGAGCAACAAAGATGTAAATTTGCATTACTGATAAATTTGTTAGTAAGTTGGCACAACAGAACATGAGATACTCTGATGAAAATCTGTACTGTCTTAACAAGAAATCTACAGAAAGTAAAAATAAATGACCGTCTAAATCACAAAAATGACAATTGATGGTCATTTCTACTAGAAGCAGAATACCCCAGCATGGCATGTTGCAATAAATGGCTCATCAATAAAACAGGTTTACCAGATTAAATACTTGGAAGCATGATAACATAAGATGGAAAAAGTACATCAGTGTCATGTGACGTATTCCTTCCAGAATGTTGTCTTCCCAATGAACTCTCTGAACCCCTCTCTGTCTTGGGTGTTGCGGCTTGTATTTTATAGCGATGTATTCATGTTATCTTTAATGTTGTCAGTCCATCGTCTTCTTGGTCTGCCCTTTGTCATCTTTCCAGGTACTCTTCTCTCCATTATTTGTCTTTCTAAACAGTTGTGTCTCTTTATATGATGAAACAGGTGTAGTTTTCTTTTTGTTATTGTGTTTAGTAACCAACACTCTGGAATCTTCAATTTGCTTATAATATCTGAGCTTCTGATTTTTTCCTTCCATGATATTCGAAGTATCTTTCTGTAGCATTTCAGCTCGAAGGCGTTGATCTTCTTTGCCGCTGTTTTACTTAAGGTCCATGTTTCATAACCGTATGATGCAACCGGAAAAAAAATAAAAGTTCGTAACATTAGCAATTTCATTTCTATTTTGTTGTTTTTCTATATGTTTCTCAACCATGTTATTTTACAATATGCCATTGCCAATCTCTTCCTTATTTCTGCTATGCAGTCTCCTGCACCGTTGATGTTTGCTCTCAAGTATTCAAATTGTCTATTCTGATTTTTTATTGTTGTGTTGTTATATCTGTTGACATGATTTTTGTTTTTTGTGTGTTTAAATACAAGTTTTATGATTTAAAAAAATCTAAAATTTAAAATTCTAAGTGTGAATCACAAGTATTGTGATTCAGAAAATCAAAAATTCCAAATTTCTTCACGAAAGTAATGGCAACCTACAGGAATATTGTGCCTAGAAATTTTTAATGGATTAATCTAAAGTACATCAGAAACATGAAATAGAACAGGGAGCTTTTGATAAAAGGACATTATCAATAAGAGTTAACAAAAGAGTTCTTCAATTATACCATGCTAATAACCAGTTCTGTCATATGGAAGCATATCGTGGACATTACAAAAATCAAGTAGGAAACTAGAGGTCTTGGAGATGTAGTTCTTCAGAAGAATGCTGAGTATCAGCATGTGATTACAAAAGAAACTAGACTGCCTGGAATCCTGGTGTGTAGTGTCTGGCATGATGACCAACCAGAAGAAGGCTGCTCTCACTTAATTCTCATTTAACAATTGCATCACTAGCACATAAACCCTAGCAATGAAATTTAATGAAATCTACATTTCTTGAATACTTGCATTGTGTTATCTGGGAGTGACATTTGATTGCAGTCTTTGCTTCATTGAACATGTTGACGGTGTCATAACCAAAGCCCTAAAAGGTCTATCAATATTGAGAGAAATGGCAGTTTGTGACATTCCACAACATCTACTTGCACTGCTACATCAGGAGCTTTTAGTTTCTAATGTAGAATATGCTGTGTCATATTCACGGTTAGTGATACACAGATTGCCAGACTGGACAAGATTCAGAACAGGGCCATGCCTATCATCTAGGGATGCACCAAGGATATACCCAGTGTGGCAGTGAGATTTCTTATTGATTTCATGACTGTGACTGATAGAATCAATAGAATCAGATGTGGTGAGCTTGGGCATATCTTAAAATCAGTTCCGATACACTTTCATTACATCCAGATCTCAATAAGGTGAAAAGTTCCAGGCTCTAAAAGGCCAGATCATGGTTTGGGACAAGCAGAAGATATCATCGGACAAGTGTTTAACCCTAATTGTATTGATCCTGGGGAGGAGTGGATATCCACTCTGCCTACATTATGTGGTATATTCTCTGTGGTCATCACACTCAGGCGAAGTTTCAGAGACATAAATTTGGTGGAGGTGGATGCAGAACTCAGGGTGTTCATTGATGACAACATTACAGAGGATGATGTAATAATCTACACTAATGGATCAGCCATTCATCATCAACAATGTGCTTGAGCTTTTTCCTTGATGTGGGAAAACTGTTAAAGAATCCAGCGGTGACTTTACTACAACAACAAGCAGTCTTAAAATGGAGATAAAGGCTGTGATGAAACCACTTTCATTGATGTCACATGACTATTCTCATGCGTGCATACACTTAGTTACGCAATGAACATGATCCGCAAAGATGAAGCGGGAGTCACTGCCGTCAATGGGTGGAGTTATTGTCACAATCTATGACCACAAAGATTACCTTTATATTCATGCCATGACATGTGTATCTTCTTCTTCTTTCTGTCCTCATGTACCTTTCGGTGTTGAGGGAAGAGTGAGTGTATGGTCATTTGCCCTTCTATTTGACTCTTCCGCTGTTATATTTCCAAGTGTCTCTAATACACTACTATATATCCACCTTTTACGAGGGCATCCAATAGGTTGACTGTTTTCGTATCGTTTGTTAAGTGTTTTTTGGATAATACTTTGCTCTTTCTGTCTGGTTATGTGGCCGTACCATTTAACTTGTTGTTTCTGGATGTACTCTATTGTTGACTTGATCCCTAATTGTTTCCTTAGTGCTTCATTCCTGATTTTGTCTCTCAAGCTAACTCCAATCATACGTCTCACACATTTCATTTCAGTAGTGTTAATCTTATGTATTGTTCTAGAATCTACTGTCCACATTTGACACTGATTACACAAAAATGGTGTTAAAAAGCGCTTTCTTTGTTTCTAGTGTAATATCTGTGTTTCTTAGTAAAGGTGTTAATTGACCAATGACCTGACAGGCTTTATTACATCTTGCGTTTATTTCTGCTTCTTGTTTATTGTCATATCTCAATGTGCTGCCCAGATATTTGAATTCATCTACTTGTTTTAGTTGTTTATTGTTTATCTGTATGTTGATGTTCTCCTTTTCTTTTGCAATATTCATTACTTCTGTTTATGACATGTGGATGTTGAGGGTAATGAGTGGGCTGATACATTGACGAGCATAGCCACAATGTCAAAAGGTACATCAATAGATCGATCTGACATAATTAATCCATTAAGAGACCTCGTCTGCTGTAAGATTTTCAAAAATGTGAATTATGGTTACTCTCAAAACTGCGCAAGATTGGTGTAACATTTGGAACAGCCCATAAAGTGAAACATAATAGATATATGAAGCGACAGATAAATCAACATGAAACTGGAACTGTCAGCAGCTACATTCTGATGAATGTATTGAGATTGGAGTGCCTATATACTTGTCCAGAGTGTGCCAATGATAACATGTGGTCACAACTCAAAAATCACTCTCAAAGCATGCTGCGCAAGATAGGAAAGTTCATGCTGAGAAAAGAATGGTGTGGCTTATTGAACAACTCAATTGTCCAGAGTAATACATGGATATACTGCCCTGGTTATGCTGGGGTCAGAGGAAACAAGAGAGCCAACTTATTGGCAGGCAAGGTGGTGACAGATGGCACAATGCAATAAAGCATACTTTATCAAGACAGTAATAAATTCATTTAAAGATGCAGATGATGTCAATGAGGTTGAGAACGTACACATACAGAGAATGTCAGAAATGGGAGTATCTAGAGGTGAGGGAAGGAAAAGTACATTTTTAGGAAAGTCTCGATAATCACACAATCAACACCTGACCAGGACTCTGAGTCTACATACACTGGGATGGCTGCTGGAAAGGAAGGCGGAGCACTTATAGAAATGCCCCACGTGCTGTGAAGCCAGTTTATAATCAAGAAGAATCAAGAATCACAACTCAATGTTGAGAATCCCATAGACATTTAAAATAAATAATAAAGGGAGATTGACTTGAAAAGAAAGTTACCATCATCATTAAAAAAACCTCCGTATTTATTGATCAAGTCATGAGGAGAGGAGGTTTTTTAGCATACAATGTAACAACAGGTAAACTGAAGGTAAAGAGAGACTGGATAGCTTTACCTTATGGGATGGAAGAGGGTCAGCAGTGGGATTAGTTTTAGAACCAATCTCACAGTACTCTAAACTAGACAGACCCATCATCATCATCATCAGGTGCCATGCCGGGTGGCGTAGGCGGTCATGGCTCTCCACAGCTCTCTGTCCACAGTATTATGTATCAAAGTCGTTGTTGTTTCTTTGCAGTGCCAGGTTGTCAAACTGTCTAATATTTTCTCCCGTTGTCGCCCTCTGTCTCTGGTGCCTTCAATCTTGCCTGTTGTGATTATGTTCTCTAAACCTGCCTGTCTCATGAAGTGGCCAAAAAAAGAAGATTGCCTTTTTCTTATATTGTTGATTAAGGTCCGTTTCGCATTTAACTCTTTTAATACCTCTACATTAGTTTTTCTGGCAGTCCATGGTATTCTCAGCATTCTTCTGTAGAACCACATCTCTGTTGCCTCCAATCTCCCACAAAGTCATGGCGACACACAGAAGTAGGCCTACAGTTAGTGTTAATATAGACAGACCCATAGGTTCACTGTATCCTGTCACATGTTGAAGTGTGTTAAACATACTCCCCACTTTTCTGAAGTTACCAAATCCTATTGACACCACACATACTGTCAATAATCACCTAAACAGTTATCTACATAGGTTCAAATCCAAATACAAACCTTTGTTTGCTCATATGTTGTAGACTTGCAAATAGTTGATTGTTATAAGGTTCAATGTTATATTTTCCCCCATGTATCATGCTGAAAAATGTCCACGAAAATTTGCATGTGTCCATAAAGTAAAGTTCAATAATAAAGAAGTTCTGTCTCATACAACAATTTGCTTCTATGTTTCAGGGGAGTAAAAGAATAGCAACTTTGTGGCTTACCATGCATATTGTAACAGAGGACTAAGCAGCTTTTGTGGGGGAAGTTGGTTGTCCCCTTCCATGGTGGCTCAAAGTGACCCAAAACCCATGCTAAATTTGGATGTAATAAGCCAAAAGACAAAATTCACTATAAACTATAACACAACACTACCTCTTATCTAGACTACATCCTGCTAATCTACAGGAGTTTGATAACAAACACAAAAGAAGACTAGGAGTTTGATAACGAGCATAAAAGAAGATAGAACAACTAATCATCATGATGTGCTTACCGTTTTCATTCAATGGAGGATTTCGTGCATCTGTTTTGTATTTAAGTTGCCTCAACAAATGTATGTCTGTTGCAGCTCGTTTGATAGCTAAATATTTATCTGTCTTGTTCTGAAATAAGTTTGTCTCTCTAAGATATTTATCAAATGTGTAATCCCCAATTTGTGAAGGTGCTGGAATGTTTAAAGGGTACAAAGCGGCCACTGCCCCTGTTGTTGTTCTTTCTTTTGTAGACACATTTAACCCATAGTGGCGGCAGAAGTTTCTCCAGATATTACTGTCATAGCCTGTGTCTGCTTTGCTTGAGAATGGAAATTCAACTTTGCCAGCCTCTATCCACAATCTATGTTCAACAGTTGGATGCTGATTTGTAAATTCGTATGCTGAAGTCCGCAAAAAATGGCGACATTCAAGGTCTGCTGTTGTGAGTGGTTTACGGCATTTTGTCAAACATTGAAGAGGTTTTGGAGTAAAACCAGAGTAGTGTGGGATTCGGTCCTTCATCAGGTTCTCACGTTCAGTCAAGGTCATCTTAATTTCTGTTTGGTCCATTATAACTCAGTTAGTGCCTGTGCCGACAAAATGTTTTTATATTATTAGTTTCATTTAGGAAAGTAAGTGTCTACATACATTTGTATAAAAATTATATAGGGCCTAATACCAAAGTGTTTGAGGATATTCAACAAAGAGGAGAGGGTAACACACATAGGAAGTGATATCAAATAAGGTTTAGATAATACAATGTTACATATAGGCCTAATTATACTAAAATGGTAATAAAATTCGTAATAAATAAGTAGGTACTTGGTCAAAATTTTCCAAATAGTGCTACATAATTACAAATAATATAGTTAGATAGCCCTTAAAAATTGCAATTCAACAATACCTCAACCAAGTCTGTACATCAATCCTCAAGAAAGTTATGTATTTTATTTCTAATGATTTTGCTATCAAAATCATTTACATGAAACATATAGGAAAATATAAATAAAACTTGTGACCACAAAATGTAGCCTAGGAGATAATTTCTAAATTATCTTTGTTATTTTCAATAATACAATACACAAATTATACATTTTTATGTTTGCGAAGACAAGACGCTTATGTTGATCACATTTCTGGAATTTTCAGATGGACACATAACTAACTGATATTCAAAATGGTGGATAATTAGCATAATTATAATGAAAATAAATTATATATCTATTAAACATAATAAAATACCACAGAAACTATATATTTTTGTATTCGTAAATACAAGACTGATTACATTGCTGTGATTCTCAGATGCACGTACAACTAATTAATATTCAAAATGTTGGCTAATTTGCATAATTTAAACAAATGCTGATGTTTAAAAAAATTAATTGCTGGTATGGTATTGTTATAACCTCTTAAAAGTTACATATATAAAAAGAAAACTGGTTACAGAACTTAATAAATCTAGTTTTAAACAAGACAAACGACGCCATCAATAATGTAAATTATATCACAAGAAATTTATAGCCTAAGCAAAATTTTCCAAACACACTAATTCCAGATGTCCAAGTACCTAAAAAAAATAAGCGTAAATATAAGGTACAATAATTGAATTGTAAGTGAGTAAAGAAAACAAAGAATAAATTCAATATTTTAAATATATGTTTTCTATGTTCTGGTTGATAGAAAACATTTTTGCTCTTTTCCCCGTTTATTTCCCAAACTTACTTACTATCACTGAGTTGTTAACGTTCACATATTATGTTTCTTCTATCATCTTACCTTTAGCAAATTACAATACTTACAACAACATTTGTTCTGACTTAAATGTAGACGCATTTCATTTGACCGACGCCATCATGAAGTTGGGACGGTCGTCATGGAAACCTTTTATTTCGCGTGATAAAACAGCTATTATCAGAAATCACATATCGTGTATAATTAAATATTCACGGGCTAAAATACTTTTTGAAAACTGAATAAATTCTACTTAACTGCAGATTTACTCAATTGTAGAATTAGATTTACTTTTATCATGAACTATAATATTCTGATATTAAAGTTAAATTATGTCACGAGACGGTCCCTCAGTTTATTGTAGGAACCAGAAACATGGCCGACACAATTGTATATACTGGATACGAAGGGAATAAGTCAAAGGTATGGAGTAATGTACATATAAGAAGACATTACAGTGCAAATTATACTGTTCATTGCATTAAAGCGTATGCATAATTGCATAATCATTACACTAAGCGGTGCATTGACTCAATAATTATTCATTTCAGCGTTTCATTTATTTCGATTTTTAATGATGATAATTTAATGTCTTGTCATTACACTTACACTTACACTCACTCACACAGTTCACAAAATCAAGACATAGTAGACATAAGGCCTGCTTCAATTTGATTTTCTGATCGTAAAAAAATATGTTGACAATGTTGTTGCTATTGTAAAATATAATATCTCTCTTACTTAAATGATGATTACTCTAATTATTCATATTTGCTTATTCAATATTGTCAATAATTATATTTAGGCCTAATTAATTGTTATTCTCAGCAATGTGTCATATATCGCCGCATTGCCTGCCAATAAGTCGGCTCGCTCCGTTCCTCTGACCCCAGCATGACCAGGACAGTATATCCATGTAATGCTCTGGACAATTGAGTTGTTCAATAAGTCCCACCATTCTTTTCTTAGCATGAACTTTTCTATCTTGTGCAACATGCTTTGAGAGTCTGTGAGTATTACTGAGTGTGTTGATGTATCAGTTATCAACCAATTTATTGCTGATGTAACTCCCTCTATCTCCATCCTCATTCTTGATGTGACAGTGGAGTAGGCCTATGATGAAGATTTCTCAACTAACTTCACATCGTTTCTGTATGCAGCAAAGCCCCAACAAAACCCTTTTATTTATGTTTCTGTTAACGGAGCCATTTGTGTATATAATGATGTCTGTGGCTTCGAGTTTAGCTGGGCGAGCTCATGCACTGTAACGTGGGCCCTGACAGACACCAGTCTATTTTCAATACGCTATATCTAGTTGTATTATTACTTTAGTCAGTGATTTCTTCTCAGTGTCTACCTCCACCCATTCACTGCCCTTTCCTATTTCTTCAAATTAAAATACTCTTCATAGTGTGTCTTCAGCCTCTGCCATCCATGATCTGCCACGCTTGATTCGTTTTCACTTTAATTCATCTAGAGATTGGTGTAATGGGTAGTTGTTTATTCTGTCACTTTAAGGTACAACCTAATTTGTGCTACCTGATGTCACACTCTAATGCTGGGGAGATCAAGCTGAAATCTCATAGCAGAGATGGGTGTATGTCTAGTACACCAAAATACCTCTCTCATTTTGGACTTTTTCTAATCTATCAACTTGTGACAGTGTTAGTCGGCTGAGGCCATAATCTATGACAGAGAGCACCATCACTTATAGAAACAGAAAAAGTACCCATTACTGCATGTCGAAGGTCGCTATAACCTTAATAACACTGATTCCTGTTTTAGCCTTCTGAATCATATTTCTGATGTGTTTGTTGAATTAGAGACTTCTATCAAAGATTATCCCTAGATATTTAAGGACCTGTTCTTTTTCAATGAATGTGCCCATGCAACTGATAGCTGGCAGAGTGTTACTGACCAGATTATTATTTAATGAGCACCAGACTTCCTTTGCTTTCGAGCGATTGATCACAACGTTGTATGTTCTGCGCCATATTGACATATCTAGTCTACTCTGTACACTGTCAGCGATATCTGTTCTGTTCTTGCCCATGTTGTATAGTAGGATATGATCAGCGTATATTAGAACTCTACAATTGCTGGGAGTTTGAAATTGAGCAATTCTCAATGTATACACATTAAACAGTACTGGAGACAGAGGAGATCATTGTTGCAGACCAGGTGCTATTGTTCTGATCTCAGACATCCAGGATCCACACATCAGAGCAACTTTTCTACAGATAAACACATTTGCTATCCAGCATATGATATCTTATTCTCTTATTATGTTGACAAGATGGGTGTAACTAACTCTATTGTACGCATCTTCCACGTCTATTGCTGCAACTACAGATTCTTCTTTATTCTGAAAACCTTCACAAACTTGATATGCAAGAACTAATGCATTTTTTACTGTCATCTGGGTCTGTATGCACCTATGTTATTTGGGAGATAGCCGTTGGTCTCTAGTTCTCTGGTTATGCATTTAGCAACAATTCTTTCCAGAATATTATTGTACACATTCTGCAGTGTGATGATGCAATAACCTTTAATGTCTGTAGAATCCTTGCCGAATTTTGTCATAAGATAGCTATGTAGCCAGTCCTCTGGTGCTACTCCTGTTTTCAGACTCATTATAATAATCTGTCATCTTAGCTAGCATATTCTCCCCATTGTCCTTGAGTAAGCTGTACCTGATTCCATCCGGGCCTTGAGTGCCATCTGATGCGTTCTTAATAACTAGTTGCACTTCTTCAACATCTGTAAGCTGGTCTTCTTTGGCCCTAAAACCCGTGGCAGAATTCAGAGTATGCAGCATTTCTTTACGTTGATCTAAGTCACCAAGATTAGTTTGTTGAAGATATCTATCAAAGAAGGCTTTGCCTTTCATCTAATCTGATGTCAGTGTCTGCCCTGAATGTGAGACACAATGAAGAGCACCACAGTAACCAAATTAATAAGCAGAAAATACTAAATAAAGTATAAAGGTTACTATAAAATCCTAACTATCAATATTAAAAATAAATAACTAGCAATAAACTAAAGAAAAAGGACAATTTTCCATGTTACAGTCCAACAGGGACCTTTCTCAAGAAACATATAACAATCAACAAAAAGACACAAAACTATAAAAATATTTGAAATTGGGATGACTTGGACATGTGTTTCTCACCTCAAAACATTTCCCAATGGTATCAGAACAAATATAATACAAGTATAATGATATTTGATAATATACAAGTTTAATGATATTTGATAATATACAAGTTTAATGATATTTGATAATATACAAGTATAATGATATTTGATAATATCAGATATACAAGTATAATGATATTTGATAATACCAGATATACAAGTATAATGATATTTGATAATATACAAGTATAATGATATTTGATAATACCAGATATACAAGTATAATGATATTTGATAATACCAGATATAAAAGTAGAATGATATGTGAGAATTGTTTTTCTAATAGTACTGAGGTGATTTAACTTTTTCCTCAGAGAAATATAATGTTTGTTTTGTTTTCACCAGTTTATCCACGAGACTCAGAGACTAATGATTTCAGAAGGCACCACAAGACTCTGTCACTAATTATTTGAGAAGGCACCACTACACAGAGACTGAAATATGAGTAGAAGTCATGCACAGAAAGAATTCAGTTTCTTAAAGGTATACTAGAGTTGATTCAAGCTGCCATTTCATTTAAGGTTATCTCCATTTTTTTTCTAGCTTCAGTTGTAATAGCTGGATACCATTGTTTATTTTCACTTAACGTCTTGCAGACATATATAGTTTCTTCTAATTTGAAACAATTGTTATTCTAGTAAGCTTACTATGAAATAATAAGCAGAACATCTGTGTGGTGTCAGGGTCTGAAAGAGGAGCACAAATTTATGTTGTTGTCAGTATTAAAATGCTGATGTTGCTGTTGATACCTAAATGCTGATGAGTATTTCTACTCTTGTAATCACAATGCCATTATTAGAGAAATGCAGGTCTTCTGCTCTGAAGTTGACTTAGTGATCCGTACAGTTAGTGACTGTTAAGGATGTCTAAAAAAAAATTTTCTGGCAGTTGAAAGGTGAGGGCAGTCAATAAGGAGGTATTCCACTGTTTCATTAGGATGAGAGCCGTTTACAAATGGGTAGTTGCTGGGGTTTTATACAATTTAAAAAGTTATTGACCCTTGTATGTCCTGTTTGAAACTGAAAGATAAGGGACTGGTTTCTTCTGCAGAGTTTGTTTAGTCTGTCATTGTCCTTTAGCCATGTCACTTCACTAAATACATTTTGATCAGTCAGTATTCTTTGAAATTGTGTTATGTATTATTTAATATAAGGTAATACTGCGTGAATACAACATTCAGAAAAATGAAAAATATACTGTGTAATATGACCTTGTCATTAGAGGTGAGAAAGAGAGTTCTGCAGTGCTATATAACCCCTATACTAAGATATGGGTGTGAGTCTTGGACAATAAACAAACTGGAAAGTGGGAAATTAGAAGCAACAGAGATGTGGTTCTACAGAAGAATGCTGAGAATACCATGGACTGCCAGAAAAACTAATGTAGAGGTGTTGAAAGAATCAAATGCGAAACAGAGCTTAATCAACAATATAAGAAAAAGGCAATCTTCTTTTTTTGGCCAGTTCATGAGACAGGCAGGTTTAGAGAACATAGTCACAACAGGCAAAATTGAAGGCGACAACGTGAGAAAATATTAGACAGTTTGACAGCCTGGCATGTCAACGAAACAACAACGACCTTGATACATAATACTGTGGACAGAGCTGTGGAGAACCATGACCGCCTATGCCAGCCAGCATGGCACCTGATGATGATGAATACTGCGTGAGACGGAACAACAATAGTACTTAACGTAGAACACAGGTTTTTGAAAGTTTCACTTGAATAAGATGGACTATCGCTAAGGAGTTATGAGGTGTAAACATGAAAATATACAAATTACAATACACAAGACATGTTAAATGTTTTAAACCACTAGGCCTTGCTCAAGAATATATAAAACAAACAGTGAAAAACAATAGAAACAGTAAAAACAATGTTACCATCACTGAGGCACTAGATACACTATTGACATGTAAACAAAGCAAAGTTCAACCTTCATTAATTCTCCTTTTATTCATTCATAATAAGAAAGTTGAACCATTCATTTCAATGGCGTTGATCATCATTGTGCTGTCAATATCCAGGTCACTGCCCTCAGATCCTGCACCATGGATGATGCAGGATACGATCTTGAAAATTGATTTTATTTTTTAGTTTGATACCTTCAAGCCTTGGACTTAACTCCATGCATTCATTTGTTTAAATTTGTGTTGGTGTGGTCATTATTGTATTGCTGTCCATGTTGTATTGGGTAATAATTTGTTGTATTTGTTATCATATCCCATCCAATTAAAAAAAAACCCGTTTCCATGACTACCGTTTCCACTTACATCATTGTCACCTTGAACTTCGTATTGTTTACATGTCAAGAGTGTATCTAGTGTCTCTGTGGCGGTAACATTGTTTTTACTGTTTTCATCGTTTTTCACTGTTTGTTTTATATATTCTTGAGAAGACCAAACAGTTCGAAATTTTGAAAATGTCTTGTGTATTGTCATGTGTATGTTCTTGTGCTTATACCTCATAACCCCCTTAACAATAGTCTGTCTTGTTCAAGCAAAACTTTTAAAAATCTGTGTTCTACGTAAATACTATCTGTATTATTCAAGGTGGTAAAGTGTTGATTTGACTGCTTCAGCTAGTTCAGGTGTCCGATAATGTTTGTATTTCTTGACTCGTCCCCTTGGTAGCAAAGAATTATTGTATTGTTACCTTCCATGCATGCTGTAATAGGCAACAAAGGAGGCTTTAGAATTGGCTGTCTCATCTCATAGAATGTCAAGTGACCCAGAAACTTGCAGAAGTATGATGTGCCAGGCCGAATGGTGAAGATATTGTGCCATTCTCTGGGCTACATCCTACTAATCTTCAGGAGTTTGAGAAAAAACGCAGAAGAAGATAAGTGGAGTATTGATGTGATAAGTTGTGTGTATTTTATTTACTGAAAACTAATGTACTGACTAAAAAAGCACATAGGCCCTATATCGCAGCTTTATTGCAAATTAGTAGTAGGCCTACTATTTCTTCTATCATTTCTTCTAGATTCTCATGTCTGAACTCACTCCGAAGCTAGTATAAAGTTTTCGAATATTTGATATTTTTAATCTGTAATGATAATTATAACTATATGCAGTTATTATACATGATTTTTCATGATATAAGGTTGTTTTCTCTTCTTTAGACACTGATTGATGAGGAATTAGAACATCAGCAGGAGAAAAGAGATAGTGATAAGGAAAATGAGGCCGGTTTAAATATAACTTTATCGAAGTCAGATGCGGTTCAGCAAGTACAGAAAACCGAAATGAAAATGGAAAAATTGTCTGAAACATATGAATACGGGAAGAGTGTTGATATAGAGAAAGGGAATAATGAGGGGAATGTCAATATATGGGAAGACTTTCTGACTGATGATGAAGTTAATGACATAATTGAAAGTAAGGAAATACAGAAGGAAGAGTTTAGTCACAAGAAATGTGATAGTTTAGAAATGGAGAAAGACACAGAAGAAATTGTACTCATGGCTGAAGTCAGAGGAGGTCATGATGAATTTGAGCAGAAAAATGACATAAAAAATGCAAACAATAATGGAAGAAAGATAAAGAAACAATTATTTAAACAGGTCACACGACCCAAGAGATCTGTACCAAGAACAACAAGTGTTTCACAACCAGATCTAGTCCTGCATGACAGACATTATAATGATGTCAATTTCGAAACAATGAGTGAGACAACAGGAAGACATGGACGAAGACTGAAGAAACGTCTGCAGGTGTCTCGTCCAAAATGTGCAGGTCCTGAGCCATCTGGAGATATTTTACAGCAGAAAATTCAGGTTTGTTGAGTCAATCATTTTAACATTTGTCTACATGATTTTGTTAACATTTGTCTTCATGATTTTGCTCACATTTCCCTGCATGATTTTGTTAACATTTGTCTTCATGATTGTGCCTACATTTCCCTGCATGATTTTGTTAACATTTCCCTGCATGATTTTGTTAACATTTGTCTGTAGAGACCAGCAAAAATTGCTGATTTAATTGCTCAGTTTACGAGCGCACATTACTACTTTCATAGTTTACTTTTCTCTAAGTTATTGATAGAGAGTTCAGTAATTCTCATTTGTGACAAAAAAAATCAGGTCTTATCCTGATCTCAGAATATAACTTCATTTACATACGAGTTTAATTTAACACTTTTATTTGTATTTAATTTTTATGAAATCAATCAATCTATCAATCATCCAATCAATTAATATTTCAATCAGTAAATAAATCATTACCAAAGTCATTGACCTGGTAAAAGGATAGACCATATGCAAATTCTTTTGTTAGATGTCTTTTCCAGGATGAAAACTTATTTACATAGAGAACTGTGTCATCTTAGTGGATGGCCATCAATCAGAATGGCTATCTTAAATTTTCTGATGGAAATGTGTTTACTCCATATACCGTACTCTATTTACCCATAGCTCTGCTAAATGTGAATGTCAATAGTGCTGTTCTTACTCATATTATGTTGTGCATGTACTCTTGAACATTGATTTGCATGTGTTGTTATGTGTGTTACCAGTGATTAGCAAAATTTATTACCCTGTTCCAAGTATCGCCTGTTGGATTTCAGTTTTGTTGCAGTTAGCAAATATTATCGAGTTCACACCTAGGTCGACGCATGCAAAGAAAATTTTTACCAGATCTTCAGGAAGAGCAAGATGGTGGACATGATGCAGACCACATCATCCTTAAGAATATTGTTTGTTGACAAAAAATAAGGGCATAATACTGTATTCTCTAAGTCTTCTTTCTCATTCTCTAATCAATGTCAGATGCTGATATGAATTTCACCAATGAATTATACTTTGGCTGCCCATCAAAGCTGTTTCAGATGCTGATATGAATTTGTATAGGTCGCTGGTGCTTTCTGTTGTGTTGTATGGTTGTGAGAGTTGGACACTCACTGCGGACATGGAGAGAAGATTACAGGCTTTCGAGTATAAATGCTACAGAAGAATTCTACGAATTTCCTATAGGGAACATAAGACCAATGTGTACGTAAGAAATAAAGTAGAGATGTGTGCAGGTGTCCAGGAGCCATTGCTTTCAGAAAACTAGCATGGTTCGGACATGTATGCAGGCACGATTCCTTGTCAAAAACAATACTGCAGGGAACTGTCGAGGGTGGAAGAAGCAGAGGAGGCCAAATAAAGACATGGACAGACAACATCAAGGAATGGACAGGGCTAGATATTTCCACACTCATCCGCATCGCTGACGATAGAATTCGCTGGAGGACTCTGTGTGCTGAAGCATCCAATGTGGTACCCCTACGACCCTGAAGGGTTATGGGTTTATTGATATTGATTGATGAATTTCATCAATTAATTATACTTTGGCTGTCCGTCAAAGCTGTTTCAGATGCTGATATGAATTTCATCAATGAATTATACTTTTGCTGCCCGTCAAAGCTGTTTCAGATGTTTATAGTTTTCTTCTTGTTGAGTGGTACAATGGTCAGATCTGTAAAATATGTTCTGTGTATTCCGGGGATTTTCCACAATGTATATAATGATGTCATCAACTTCAAACTTTCTACACATGTGTTGTTTGAGTCTGTTGTGGTCTTTTCTCAATCTAAAATGATTTTTTACACGTTTCTTCCAAGCCTGTAGAAAGAATTGTATTTTTGGCTTCATGGGTGGATTGAGTTCAATTCCATGTTTATGGAGTTTATGATGATGGAAAAGATCAATACATCTCAATAATTGAAAAAAGGCTATTTGATTTTTAATGACTTATGTGAAGAAAATTTGTTTCATTATCTGAGAGAATATGATTTTATGAAATCATAATGTCATGCTGAATGTGTTAGCACTTTCTAAGCTTGTATCATATTTTCTGACATATCATCCCTCAGCATGTCTTTCATCGCAGAAAAATATATACCTACTGGTATATCTTATTTTTTCTATTGTCTTGTGTGTGCTGGTGTGTGTGAAAAGGGACTTAACTTACTAAATTAATTTATATTTTCACTGTTTTCCAGGAGTTACATGCCTTGATGCTGAAACCTCTAACAGAGCCAAAGCAATACATTCACCAAACACGACAGGAGCTGTTGCGTTTTAAGGGGATCAGCCAACATCAAGATGTGCATATTATTGATGGGTCACATAATTGGAATGAACCTTTGGGACGACAATCAAAACAAGCTTTTGTTGAATGTAAGTATATAACTGTACTTTGGCTGTGAGGTTCCATAATAATTAGTGATTATCGGAACCAACTGGGAAACACTCTGGGCATCCCCATAGAAGTTCTTCTCTTTCAGCAGATGATTATATATTTTCATAGTCCTACCCAGCAATCATCCATCTTACTATCTCCTCGAGCAATTCTAAACATCCTCAATCTCTTAATAGCAGTCTCATCCACCATAGTGTCATTATGCAACAGACTCATATATACATAATTTACAATGTCCTACCTGTCCATTGCCACGTGTCATGACACAAGCGCTTTTAATGCTAGTCTGTCATCTCTCTCATTACCCTCAGCTCTAGTATGATCAGAAAATATCCACAAAAATCCTTGAAGGTGTGAAATGCCAACATGCACATCCACTTGCAACACAAGCATCTAGTGTGAATTGTATAGACCATTGACTGAGAGTTCAATGCAATAAGGTCCTGATTGTCATCATTTCTGAGATCAACTTTAGGGCTTCCGTAACTGCCTCGATTTCCTTTCTGACATTGGAGTTTGTTGTACTATACTCTTCACACTTTATCAATGACTCAACTTCTTATAGTTCCAGATTTTATATTCTTATTAAGTTCTTGTTGTTTTTTTAGTTTTTTTGTGTGTGTTTCTTGAAAAAGGTCCCAATAGGACCGCAACGTAGGAAAATTGTCATGTTTTGTTTTATTGCTTATTTCTTATATACATTTTTATCTAGATTTGTTCATAGTTAGGTATTCCGTGTAACCTGTTTATCTTATTTTGCATTACTATGTACGTTCCAGATAAGCCTCTGCTCAATTGAGGCCTCTTAATTAATACCAAGAGAAAGTAAGAATATTCATATGCAAACCCCTTAGCTGCAGAGGCATCCTTAAGGATATGATGAGGTGTTGTCGCCATTTTGCTGAGATCATCTTCTTAGTTTCCCAGGGAAACAATTTATCTGGTTTTTTCCCCTGGGATGCTATGAAGAAGAGGATCTCCGCAAAATGGCAGTGGCTTTTTTATTCCTTAAGAATACCTTAGCAGCTAAGGGGTTATTCTCTTGTATATGTATATCAAATCTTCCTGATTTTAATTTGCTCCTCTATTGATTGCACATTTTAAGTACTATCCTAAATAGCAGATTGGATGAAATAGGACTTCTGTTATGAAACAGACAGTTATACAGTGTGCCAACAAGTCACATAAATAAGTTATCTTGTTTTGAGGCTGAAGACAATTCAACCCTAAAACTGATGATCGGCAATTATAATAAATCTATAATCATATAAAAATTAAAATACATTCTCACAGAGTCCATACAAATGTTGATTGATTTGGTGGCATAGTCCATACAAATGTTGATTGATTTGTTGGCAGAGTCTATACAAATGTTGATTGCTTTGTTGGCATAGTCCATACAAATGTTGATTGATTTGTTGGCATAGTCCATACACATTTTGATTGATTTGTTGGCATAGTCCATACAAATGTTGATTGATTTGTTGGCATAGTCCTTACAAATGTTGATTGCTTTGTTGGCATAGTCCATACAAATGTTGATTGATTTGTTGGCAGAGTTCATACAAATGTTGATTGATTTGCTGGCATAGTCCATACAAATGTTGATTGCTTTGTTGGCATAGTCCTTACAAATGTTGATTGCTTTGTTGGCATAGTCCATACAAATGTTGATTGCTTTGTTGGCATAGTCCTTACAAATGTTGATTGATTTGTTGGCATAGTCCATACAAATGTTGATTGCTTTGTTAGCATAGTCCTTACAAATGTTTACAAATGTTGATTGCATTGTTGGCATAGTCCTTACAAATGTTTGATTTGTTGGCAGAGCTCATTTAAATGTTGATTGATTTGTTGGCAGAGTCCATACAAATGTTGATTGCATTGTTGGCATAGTCCTTACAAATGTTGATTGATTTGTTGGCAGAGTCCATACAAATGTTGATTGCTTTGTTGGCATAGTCCTTACAAATGTTGATTGCTTTGTTGGCATAGTCCATACAAATGTTGATTGCTTTGTTGGCATAGTCCTTACAAATGTTGATTGATTTGTTGGCATAGTCCATACAAATGTTGATTGCTTTGTTAGCATAGTCCTTACAAATGTTTACAAATGTTGATTGCATTGTTGGCATAGTCCTTACAAATGTTTGATTTGTTGGCAGAGCTCATTTAAATGTTGATTGATTTGTTGGCAGAGTCCATACAAATGTTGATTGCATTGTTGGCATAGTCCTTACAAATGTTGATTGATTTGTTGGCAGAGTCCATACAAATGTTGATTGCTTTGTTGGCATAGTCCTTACAAATGTTGATTGCTATGTTGGCATAGTCCTTACAAATGTTGATTGATTTGTTGGCAGAGTCCATACAAATGTTGATTGATTTGTTGGCAGAGTCCATACAAATGTTGATTGATTTGTTTTGTGTTTGAAATATTTGAAGGAGTGCTGAGATATTATTATTTTTAGGTAATTTAGAATAGAATAAAGATAGAAATTGATGTGAGACAAGGATGTGTAATGTCACCAGATCTTTTCTTCCTGTATACATAGGATTTTATGCGAAACATAGAAATCATGTCAGGAAAAAGCAGTTGGAGGTTACATTCTGAATAATCTAAGATATGCTGACGATATAGTTATGATTTAAGGGAGCGAACAAGATTTTCAAGCCCTGTTAGACATGGTAGTACAAGAAATTTAAAACAAAGGCCTCAGTCTAAACAAGAAGAAAACAGAAGTAATGTTTTTTTCAAAGAATTACACCACCAAAATGCAGTATTACTATCAGTAATGAAAAATTAAATTAAGCTTATAAAATCAAGTATCTTGGCATCATTTTAACATCAGGTGGCAGGTGCTTCAATGAAATCAAGAACAAGAAAGCACAGGCTAAATCAACATTTCGAAAATGAGAAATAATTTATGCAATGGAGTAATATCAATGCATACATGAATTCAAGTGCTAGGATATTATATTGAGCCAATCCTTCTTTATGGAAGCAAAGCATGAACAGTAAAAAAAAAAGTGCCCAAGATAAGCTGGAGACAACTGAGATGTGGTTTTTAAGAAAAATGATGAAAACTTCATGAACAGTCAAGAGAACTAATGTAGATGTTCTCAGAGATGCTGGAGTAAAACAACAAATTATCAAGAAAATTAGAAACAGACAATCAAGATTTTTATTACATGTGATGAGAAAAGTAAAACTTGAACATTTAGTAACTACAGAGAAGATCAAGGGGAGAAGAGAAAGACAAAGATAAATTTCTGGATGGGTTGTGACTGTGGTATAAAAAGAGGTCACCAACTGAACTTATTAACAACACAAGAGATAGAGAGTTGTGGAGAAGCATGACCACCTACACCACTCTGCATGGCACTTGATTGATTGATTGAATTTAGAATATACTTTTTGTGAAGATATTCTGTTACTGAATGGTAATAATCATCATTATTTGTTTTTCAGTGCCTACAGAAAATTCAGATGTTGGTTACTCTGTGCTTAGAGCAGCACAGTTACGAGAGGATAAGCCACACAGGCCTAGATCAGCTGTAAAGGTGAACCATCAAACCATCTCTGATAAAGACCATCGAGACAGATCATTTTCAGCTGGTCACCGGACGAACAACAAATTTCACACCAGTACTGAAAACAGATATGGTTACCATAACAATGGTGTTCGAGGAAGAAGATTGGATAAAAACAAAGAAAACAAAGGAGACAGTGTAAGAAGCAACAGTGAAAGTGTTCAAAGCAATGACAGTGTAAGAAAAAATAATAGTGAGATACATAAGAAAGAACATGAATCAAAAATTAGTTCTCCTGTTCGATCTATTTTTCAATCTGATACCCACTTAAAAAACAGTGCTAATCCAGCTCTGAGGAAATGGTTGAGAATAAAAAATAAAGAATTCCGTAAAAACAAAGTTGAGGAGAGAAAAAAGTTAAAAGCTGAGATAGCAAAGAAAGAAGAAGACGCCAAAGCGAAACAGGAAATGTTTAAAGATTCTGAGGAAAAGGTGAAAACCTGGATGACACAGAAGAGAAAGGAGATGCGAAAGACAGATAAGCTGAAAAGGCAGATAATGAGAAAAGAAAAGTTAAGACTTGACAGTGAAAAAAGAATAGATGGACTAAAAACCAGTGATTTAAAAGAGTTATCAGTATCCGGACAGGCTCACCAGGACAACAAGTTTATTTCAGTTAGTAGATCAAAGACGAGCCACGAGGAGACAACTGAAGTTAAGGAACAGAAATGCGAAGGTGATGTCCCTTCAGCAGCTACACCAAGTCCCAAGCCACCCATAACCAAATTTGTATATAGGCGTCCAGTTTCTGGTTATGTCAGATTGATGAAGGTTCAGCAGAGACGAATAGAGGACAGTAAAAAGTCAGAACAAGAGAAGAAATTACTGGAAGAAAAACTATCTAGAGAAAAGTCAATGAAAATAAGAATATCCTATGACCAGTGGTTGTTGAAAAAAAGGAAAGATGATTATGCAAGACGACAAGAAATTGCAAAACAAAAAGCTTTAGCCAAATCTGATCCAGAATTAGACAGGATTTTACCAGAAGTAGCCAGAAGGAGAATAGAAAATCTTCAACGAGGAAGAAAACGCATAGAAACAGGAAGCAATGTTCTAAATAAGGAAGTAAACAAATCATTTGGTGGGGGAGAATTTCAGACAGATACGAAAACTGAGTCTGTTCAAACCAATCACAAAATAGAGGTGTCTGGGCAGCAGAAAATTATTAAGCAACGTCCATCAACTGCCAAATCTATTAGTCATAAGAAATATTTCAGCAAACACACATCTGCACAGTTTCATGCGCAAAGTTCTTTAAGTTCTGAAAGTATTGGTGGATCTTCAGAGCCAAATCCATTCAAACTACCTTTCCCACCAGAGCATGGAGCTCCTAAGTATGTAATATCTACACAGAGAAGAATCTTTGCTACAAATTTAACTGAGAGTACTTCAGTTTTGTCAGAATCTCCGTGTCAACAGACAGAAGTCACAGGTGCAACTATTTATCATCTAATGAAGCCACCGACAAAATTATACACAGAGCCATCAATGATATATGGCAATACTGATTCTCAAGTAAATAATGATTCAAGTTCAGATGATATCAAGTTTGATGGTGTTAAATGTGAGCCACCAGACTTAAATAATGATTCAAGTTCAGATGATATCAAGTTTGATGGTGTTAAGTGGGTAATGCCAGCAGATAATGTCAAGTCTTTTTTTATAACTGATGGAAATCTTGCCAATGTCGAGCAATATGAAACCGTTGAGAATAATGATAAGGCAGATGATGATTTTAGCTCAGGATGATGATGGAAGTGATAAATTACAGAAGAATGCACCATATTTATAACAATGGATGTCGGAAAAAAGCTGATGATCTTTCAGAAAATTCTCATGAAGGAACTGATAGTTGTGAACAGGAAAAAGTGAACAGTTGTGAACAGGAAAAAGTGAACAGTTGTGAACAGGGAAATAATTGAGATCACTGGTGAGGGAATCATTATACATGTCATAGACAACTTTGATACATGGAATAGTCAGAAAGATTCATGACATTGACACATGCAATAAGATATCGTCGAAGATGACACTGACGGAATAGAGTTATAACACTGTCAATGGCGATATGTTAAATTAGAGACATCTCAAAAAATGATTCTTAATTCTTGATTAGAAACTGGCTTTACAGCACTTTGGGCATTTCCATAAGTGCTCCGCCCTCCGTTCTAGCAGCTATCCCCGTTCTAGCAGCCATCGCAGTGTGTGTAGACTCACAGTCAGGTGTTAAATGCCTGATCTTCGGGATATTCCAAAAAGTTTACTGTTTCTCAAATAATGAACATTCTATCAACACCTGTTCAAGATTTATGAAAAGAAAATAGCGTGAGGGGGGGGGGGGAGAGGGAGAGATCTAGATGGGTCTAAAAAAGGAAAGATAGGGATCTAGTCAGACAGAAACATAGGTAGAAACGCTAGTATAGAAGATAGGTAGAAACTCTAGTATAGAACATAGGTAGAAACTCTAGTATAGAACATAGGTAGAAACTCTAGTGTAGAACATAGGTAGAAACTCTAGTGTAGAACATAGGTAGAAACTCTAGTATAGAACATAGGTAGAAACTCTAGTGTAGAACATAGGTAGAAACTCTAGTGTAGAACATAGGTAGAAACTCTAGTGTAGAACATAGGTAGAAACTCTAGTGTAGAACATAGGTAGAAACTCTAGTGTAGAACATAGGTAGAAACTCTAGTATAGAACATAGGTAGAAACTCTAGTATAGAACATGTGGTTGGTTGGTTGCTGATCCAGCGGTCCATTGGCTCATGCCCTTTGACCCAATGCCATTGTGTGATATATGCATGTGTTTGTGAGTTGTTTTGTTCCATATAATATGTTCCATTTATCTGGCCCTGGAGGGAGAAGCATTTTCCTGATGTCATCCAGCGCTGGACATTCAAAAAGGTGGTGGTCAGCAGTTTCATATGGATGAGTGCACAGCCGGCACCCTGGAGTGTGTTGTGGTTGTATTCTGTTCAGGTGATGGTTAAGCTGTACATGTTGTGTGCACAGTCGGAATATGATACTCTGGTCTTTTCTTTCCAGGAGGTTGATATTGTCTTTAGGATTTGGGCTGGTCATATATTTATAGATTTCCCTCCCAGTGTTTCCCATGGCCCATCTGTTCATCCAATTTATAGAACATGTCATCTTGTACATTTCTCATTATGTTTTCAGCAAAGAAT
The DNA here is from genome assembly GCA_034231615.1 of Meghimatium bilineatum. NCBI lineage: Eukaryota > Metazoa > Mollusca > Gastropoda > Stylommatophora > Philomycidae > Meghimatium > Meghimatium bilineatum. The sequence continues at coordinate 8,599,223 of CM067318.1, forward strand.
TTGAACAGGTACTTTAATAGTATACATCCTTGTCTAACTTCTGACCTCCTCCTGTGTTGGCTCTGAATCTTGATCTTCGTTGTTAATTATGTTGATACCTTCTGTGTTAATATGTGTAGTTTCTGTGTACATTTTTGACAGTACTCTTTCCATCTATGGAGAATAACCTTTTGTTCTATTAAAGTATTACTGTTGTTATCTGTTATGACTAGTAATGATTGTTTTAAGACTTTGTTCTGTATAGTTCTTACAGCAGAGAACACGTATTTGCTTTTACAGTTTTGAGGTACATTTTACTGAACCGTAATTTAAAAGATTGGGTGAAGGTAGACAACTGTTTATTATCTTGAGTATTCATCTTCAATGTTAGGTTATGTCCCTTATATGTTATGAATTGAATGTTTTATTACGAGTCTGCCTACTGTTTCTAATTTTGGTGTGTTTGTATACATCTGTGTGCTGCATCATTTGTCTTTACTGATGAATCTTAGGATATTTGTGATTGCCTGTGTGTCAACTGTGCTTAGAGTTAGTAAGTAGATAGTTGATGACTTTACCACTCATTTGGAGAGGCTCGCTTTTTTCTGCCAGCTGACAATGTCCATGTAGGCTATATCAGGATGCTTAATAAAAAGTATTGGAGGCCACAAAGACCGCTATGGTATTTAGAGTTGTTGAAATAACAAAGACTAAAGTATTATTTCTTGCTTTGCTGTTGTGTTATATCAGAGATATAATTTATATCAGAGATATAATTTATATCAGAGATATAATTTATATCAGAGATATAATTTATATCAGAGATATAATTTATATCAGAGATATAATTTATACCAGAGATATAATTTATATCAGAGATATAATTTATATCAGAGATTTAATTTATATCAGAGATTTTAATGTGCTACTTCTCTCTCTGTTGCTATAATATAACAGTAAAAAAAGTATTACTATTCTCGTAGTTATTATAGTATAACAGATTAAAACATTACTTCTCTCTTTATTGTTATGGTGTAAAAGATTTAAAGTACTATTTTTTTCTTTTTGTGTTGTTATAGTATAACCGATTAAAGTATTACTTTTCACTATGATGTTATAGTATAACAAATTAAAGTATTACTTCTCACTTTGTTGTTATAATATAGCAGGTTAACATATTACTTCTTTCTTTGTAGCTATAGTGTAACAGAGTAAAGTATTACTTCTCACTTTGTTGTTATAGTATAACAAATTCAAGAATTACTTCTCACTTTCTTGTTATAGTATAACAGATTAAAGTATTACCTCTCACTTTGTTGGCTATGGTGCCCACTTGTTTATGTTATCATCTTTTGTTGTTCCTTGTAGAAAATATCCCAGAACTGTATAATTTTTTTGGTCAAAATGTTATACATAAGTGTTGAATAACTACATGTATATTAATATTGATATATGCATATATATATATATATATATATATATACACATAATATAAAAATTAAGAATATTGTATTACTTTGTTTTTGTATATATCATTGACTATTTTTTTTAAAAATCCTTGTATTTTGTATATAATTTTGCTATTTTGCATAAAATTATCACGTCAATTATTGTGAATTAAATAAAAAAATCCATTTTGTGTGTGAAGAATTTAGTTATTTATAAACTTCCATAATGAAATACCAAAACATTTTTACAGGATCCGATAACTTTCTACTAAAAGTCTTAATTTCCTGATGATTCTTAAATAGAAACGCGACATGTCATTGTATTTTGTTCTTATTTCTGGTCATAATGACATTTATCCTGTGTTACCGCAGCCTCTCTATTTCCAGCTTGTCGGACTGTTCCAGAAATTCAGGGGGTTTATTGAAATAAATGTAATGCTTGTTTGCAGACCAACCATCAAAGAGAGTATTACTCTGGGTCTCAACAACATGCACGAGCATCACATCGCTTGAACTGGAGAGTTCTGGTTTTTTGCCCTATGCACCATATTCAACATATGCCTATATAGATAGATAGACACATAGAGATAGGGGCCTATATGTAGGCCTAAATATATATATGTACATATGTCATCTAATTGTCAGCATATGATCCAATCTGATATACTGAGTGCTCTTCTTGAGTCCGCATGATCAGAGGATTTTGAGAAACACAAGCATGAGTCAATATCAAGAATACATGATTTAGAAGTATGTATGCCATGTGTACATGCAGCACAAAGTGCCAAACATATACTTCAAGAGTGTTCTGAGCATGAAACGCTGAGGCAGACATATTGGCCAGAGGAAACAACACTGGAATCAAAGCTCTATGGGACACTGTGTGAACTACTGAGTATTATTCAGGAGACAGAATTACAGATATAGACATGTTTCAAGTGAACGAAAGAAGAAGAAGAAGAAGAAGAAGTGTGTGTATATATATGGACTGGATATAGATATAAAAAAAACCATGATAATCAGCAAGGACACAGAAGAACAAGAGCTAAATACAAACATACATGGAGAGAAACTACAAGAGGTAAAACATTATTAATATCTTGAACACATAGTCACAAATGATGGCAGATGTGAAACAGAAGTTAAAAGGAGAATAGGAATGGTCAAAAGTACCTTCAATGACATGAGGAAAATAGTAACATCTAAACAAATTACAAACAAGTTAAAAATGAGAATTATAAAATGCTACATCTATTCTATATTAATGTATGACTCAGAAACATGGACACTAAATAAACAATTAGAAGATAGAATGCCTTTGAGATGTGGGTATATAGAAGAATAGGGAGAACATCATGGAAAGAAAATAAAATAAATAAAGAGATGTTAAAAACACTTAATATGAAGAAAGAATTACTAAGAGAAATAAAGATCAGGCAAATAAAATACTTTGGACACATTAAAAGACATGACACCTTATTGAAGACCTTACTGGAGGGTAAAGTCAAAGGGAAGCGAGCAAGAGGTAGGCAGAGATACAAGTGGGAGAGTAACATCACACGATGGACAGGTTACAGTCTAGCAGAGTGCATCACCAAAATAAGAGACAGTGGATGTTGGAGATCTGTTGCAGTGGCACTTTATGATAATATGTGTGGTCTGTAGAGAACGTACCATTCTGAACGTTAAGTGGAGTGACTTTAAATCTAACACTACTATAAGAGAGGAAAGCAAACAAACCTATATATCTTCCTTCATTAGACAAAGGCATTGGACTTACATCGGCCATGTTCTCAGAATGAACAGCCTAAGAATTCCCCAGCAATCACTATATTGGGTGCCACCTGGAGTAAGAAGAAGAGGGAGACCTAGAGAAACTCTACGAAGAACCATTAATAGAGAAGGCATGTCAATGAACCTAAACAACACGCAACAATTGAAAGACCTGGCAACACAAAGACAGAAATGGAAGGCTATGGTTTCTGCACTATGCGCCGCCTATGGCCCTGGAGGAACATAACATAACATAACATAACTGTAGAGAACACCTAACAAAGATATCAAAAAGATAACTGAGCCAAAATAGAACCGAAACCACCAGCTGTTATACCCTGAGAGTTTTACTGTAGTGGAGATCAGAGCAAATATGGGCATGTCTGGTATGCGAAGAGAACAATAAACGTATCTAATATGTAGGCCTACATGTGAGGCTTGTGTATGTCTAAAGAACTGTTGTATATTGCTGTATATTGCTAACTTGAAGACTTTTGATCCCAATACATTTCATTCATTTATCTTTTATTTATTTCATAACTACAAATTTTGTTTTGTTAAGAATTGAGGGAGACTTTTTATAGACTAAGTTAGTTAACAAAATTCACCTTTATATCATCATCATCAGGTGCCATGCCGGCTGGCGTAGGCGATAAAGGCTCTCCACAGCTCTCTATCTCCAGTATTATGTATCAAGATCATTGTTGTTTCCCTGCTGTGCCAGGTTGTGAAGCGGTCAAATATTTTCTTACGTTGTCACCCTCTGTCTTTGTTGTCTTTAATCTTGCAGCTGTGACTATGTTCTCCAAACCTCCTTGTCGCATAAAGTGGCCAAAAATTGAAGATTGTCTTTTTCTTTTTTTATTGATTAAGGTATATTTTGCATTTGACTCATTCAACACCTCTACATTAGTTTTTCTCGCAGTCCATGGTATTTTCAACATTCTTCTGTAGAACCCCCATCTCCGTTGCCTTTAATTTCTCACTTTCCCGTTTGTTTATTGTCCAAGACTCACATCCATATGTTAGTATATGAGTTATATAGCACTGCAGAACTCTCTTCCTTACCTATACACCTATAATGATGGGGTCAATTTCACAATATATTTTTTTTCAATTTTCTGAATGTTTTTTAAAATCATTTTTCTGAATGTTGTTTTTGCCTGTCCTATTCTTCTTCTTATTTCCGTTGAACTTCTTCCATCTGCTGTAATCATTTTACCTAAATATTTGAAGTGGTGGACCTGTTTTAATACTATATCATTCACTTTGATCTTGCAAGGTGTGTTATTTTGTTTCTTTGAAATAACCATTACTTCTGTTTTCTTGCTATTTAGGAAGAAGCCTTTCTCTTTACTTTCTGTGACTACTACATTAATTAAATATTGAAGGTCTTCCTCACTTTTTGCAATCTGAACATTGTCATCCGCATATCTCAAATTATTTATGTTATGTCCTCCCACTGATATTCGAGGGATATCAACTATTGCATACAATATGTTTTCACTGTATAAAGAGAACAGGTCTGGTGAAAGTACACATCCCTGTCTAACTCCTTGTTTTATTTGTTGAAAGAGACCAAATTGATTTCCCACACTTATTGCTGCTGTTTGTTGCCAGCACATGTTCTTGATGATTCTTAAATCCTTACTGTCAATGTTCAAATTCTCTAGCATGTGTATAACTTCACTATGTTTAACTTTATCAAATGCTTTTGTTTAGTCTATAAAACAGCGGTACAGATCTGTTTTTACCTCTTTAGACCTCTATATTATTGTTCTCAATATATAAATAGCATTGTTGGTACTTTTGCTTTCTACAAAGCCACATTGATCTGGGCTTATTTCTATTCTTATTTTGTTTCTCAATCTCTTCATGATGATTCTGAGAAGTGTTTTGGTTATTTGGTTCATGAGGCTGATTGTACGGTGTTCTTCACATTCGGTGGTCTCTGGTTTCTTTGGTAAATGTAAAGCTATAAATATTGATCACATTAAATCATTGGGTATGTTACCACTGTTATATATGTCATTCAGCAATTTTGTGAATATTTCAACTCTAAAGTCACCTAAAGCTGCTAATTCCTCTAATGTGATATTGTCTGGTACTGGGACTTTGCCATATTTCATGTGTCTTAGGGAAGTACTTGGACAAAAGTATATAAAAAAATGCTACATCATTAAAAATACTATATTTAGATAGCCCTTGAAAATTGCAATTCAACGATACATTAACCAAGTCTGTACGTCAACCCTGAAAAATGTTATCCATTTTTTTGAATTAATTTCACATCAAAATAATTTACATGAAACATATAGGAAAAAATAAATAAAACTAGACCACAAACATGTAACTGAGCTGACAATTTCTGAATTATCTTCGTTATTTTCAATAATACAACACACAAACTATACATTTTTGTGTTCGTGAAGACTAGATGCTTAAGTCAGGTTGATCACATTTCTGGAATGTTCAGATCTAAATGATATTCAAAATGGCTGCTAATTTGCATAATTATAATGAAAATAAATTAAATATCTATTAAACATAATAAAATACCACAGAAACTATATATTTTTGTATTCACAAAGACAATACTCATCTGTTTATCACTTTGCTGTGATTCTCAGAGGCATGTACAACTAATTAATATTCAAAATTACAGCAAATTTGCATAAATAAAACACATGTTGATGTTTAAAAAAAATTAACTGCTGTTTTCAGCATGAGCTGCATCCTTAAAAGTTACATATATAAAAAGAAAAATGGTTAAAGAACATAATAAATCTGGTTGCAGACACGAAAAACGGCAAAATCACTACCCACATGTAAACATTAGTCCAAGAAATTTATAACTTGAGCAAAATTTTCTGTACATGCGAATTCCGGATGTCCAAGTACCTACCTGATGGCCTATCTTACTTCTTCTGCGAGTATTGATGCCATTATCTTGTATGTTTATCTTGGGTCTATTGTCATCATAAGGTTCTTTAATATATTCTGACCATCTCTGTACTATATGATCTTTTCCCATTAATACCTACCTTGTCTTAGATGTTATGCACCCTGTAACTGTTTACGTTCTTTTTCTTGTTATCACATCAATTTGCTTATGTAATTATGTTGTGTTTTGGTTGTAATGTGATTCTATTTCCGTTCATTTCCTGTTCATCCAGCTTTCCTTTCTACTTTTCATTTCTCTCTTATCTCCTTATGTATATCCTGATATTCTTGCATCTTGTGTTTATTAATTTTTTTCTGTTGCTCATCAACTCTAATATTTCTTCAGTCTCCATGTTTGTTTTGATGTATGTTTTACTTTTAGTATTATCTCTTTAGATGTTTGGTTTATCGAATGTTTTAACATTTCCCATTGATCTTCAATACTCTGAATCTTTGCAATGGCATTGTATCTATTCTGTACAATTATGTTGTATCTTTCTTCAATGTCAGCATCTGATTTCAATAAAGCTCAATCTAATTTCATATTCCTTGGTGCTCTCTTGATCTTCTGTAATCTTATACAAAATTTCCCCACCAGTAGTATATGATCACTGTTGCAGTCAGCACCTGGCCTTGACTTCATAGATCTATTGCTGTTTCTATGTCTTTTAGAGAATAAAATGTAATCAATTTGATTCCGTGTATTACCTCCTGGGCTAATCCATATACACAGACTTCTTAGATGTTGCTTGAACCATGTATTCCCTATTATTAAAGTATGTGTTTGTGCCCACTTTATCATTAAGTCACCTCTTTCGTTCTTAACCCCTAAACCAAATCTTCCAGTCATATCCTTTATCTCGGTATCACCTAGGCTACGATTGCGTTAGGTCCCCCATTACTATAGTTATTTCATGATTTTTACACTGTTTCATTGCGATTTATATTTCTCCATAGAAATTTTCGATGTCAAAACTGCTTGATATTGGTGCATAAATTTGTACAATGTTGATATCCAACGGTTTTCCTGTTATTTTAACTAACCTTACCCGATCTGATATTGCCATGATACCATTCACCTTTTCCCCTATTTCTGTGTCTAATAATACGGCTACACCTCTCGTGTAACTGCACTTTGTATTTGCTTATTAACAAAACAGGGTTATTCATCGCCGCCATATGTTCTTAACAAAGGGATTAGAGTCGGGGCATCGTAAATGTGTTTCACCATACTTTAAAATAATTATCTCGTTTTTGTGTACAATGTTCAGTAAAATTATTTTACAAATATATTTGACTTTTTCGGTTGTTTACATTTTATTTTATGTCTTGTTATACGAATAATGGCATACATAACCTCGAAAATATGCTGAAAATATTTCTAAATCTCTGTGCAGGTCATAAGTCTAGGTATCGCATAATACATCTTCGCCCTTCGACTGGGAGTTCATTAGCGAACTAGAGCATCTTCCTGGAGAAATAGGTCTACTACTAGTTTGCGTAGATTTTATTGCACGCAACGTTTCTTGGGGAAACCCAAACAACAACCCCCAAGCAATGGTTTTAAATCAAGCACTACTATAGACTGACCTAATTCTTCTGAACTACACGAGCATGACTAGATTAGATACTAGATGCAGACTCAGATTCCAACATTGACATCGCACTGATGTCAGGTCATTGAGCGACAGATACGAAATGGACAGATCTTAAATACTATGGGAACGACCATTTGCCATGCGCCATACGTTTCTTGAAAGGGCGGCAAGTCAGATTGATAAAGATTAACCACTCTTTTAGATATGCGCGCACGAAAGAATCAGTGTGTAGCAGCTTGAGGAAAAAGGCCAGAGAGAGACCTAAGATTCAACAGCCCCCATGGTGGACTAAAGAGACAGAGGCAATATGGCTACTAAAAAAGCAAGCGACGAAGGATTGGTAGCGCATTAGAAAACAGCCACACATCACACTCAGTCACAGTCGGGAGGCACAGAGTGCAATGAAGACAATTGAGGTTTTTAAATAAGTTGCCGAAGAAGCAAAAAAGATGTGTTGGAAAAAATTTACTGAGGAGGTCGCGGCGGACAAAAAGCATTCACAAGTTTTGGAAGCTATTCATTCATTCATTTTCCTGTTGTGCTAAATTTTGCGCACAGGGCAAAGGTCAGATCTCTCCAATTCTGTCTGTTCAAAGCTATTCTGTACAGTTCTTGAATAGTATGAATATTGCTTGTTTTACTTTCTCTAAGTAGTGTTCTTCTGAGTGTTTCCTATTGGTCTACCTCTTGCTCTCCTGTTACACAAAACGGTCTGGACTTTACGATGTTAGATGATTAATCCAACGATCGACGGAATGACCCAGACTTGATTAGAGAACCACCCTCCATCAACGGACGTCACCCATAAGTCCCTCTGTTCCAGCAGCCATTCGACTTGATGATGTTTCGAGTACAATGCCACCGAAACAGACATCGACATCAGGGCACAACTCTGGCCCTTGCGACAGGTTTCTTTGTTGTTCCGCCCACCCACGCCGTGCCCGTAACTAGTTCAAGCGCAACGTCGGCCTGTCGGAACAACATGGTAACAATTATCGAAGGTTACGACTACGGGATTGTATAGATGACGTGCCATGAAGCTTCTATATGAAGATAACCTCAATATAAAGGCATGTCATCTACTAAGGTTTTCTGTTGCATAGTTGGTTTATCTAGTGAGCCATTGGTGAGACCCACAGACACAACCACATGACTAATATGACAGACGATTATAATGCGAGTCGGGAAACAGGAGTAGTACCAGAGGAGTGGCTACACCCGTGCCAAAACCAGGCAAAGATTCTACGGACATAAAAGGTATCGAATCATCATACTACAGAATGTGTACGGTAAGATTCTGGAAAAAACTTGTTGTAAGACGCATAACTAGGGAACTAGAGATCAAATACTATATGTATATTATATAAACGTATATGTATAATGCATGCTCCAACATTACGTATGAGGCGATCATGAAAGCCTGCAACCATATAGTCGTATCAATGTTGACCACTTTTCATCACGTCAGTCTATATGACTCCATACAACGTACTATATGACCGCGTAACTTCTTTACTGCTATAGACTACTTGTAGACTAGAACAATGGGTTTAAAAAAATATAATGTATCCAATCATCAATCAATCAATAAACCCATAACTCTTCAGGGTCGTAGGGGTACCACATTGGATGCCTCAGCACACAGAGTCCTCCAGTGAATTATATCCTCAGCGATGCGGATGTATCCAATATAATCATGTCAATGGTTACAATATATATATATATATTGAAAACAACAGACTTAATCAAGTGACAGAATTCACATACATAGGAAGCAATATAATAACAGACGGAAAGAGCAGCAAAGTAATACACAGTATATGTAGTAAAGCATACCAAGTTCTAGGGCAAATGACACCAATCTTCAGAAACAAAAACGTAGATTTAAACACCAAAACGATTATTATGCCAATGCTGTGCTACCAATGACAAACATGAACAACCACAGTGCAAGACAAACGTGAACTTGTGATAGCTGAAATGGCAATGCTTACAAAGAATCCTAGAAATATCGTTAAGAGACAGAGTGAGAAATGAGGACATTAGACAAAAAACTGACAGCCCCAATCTTAGAATACATCAAGAGACAACCACATCAAATGGTTTGCACACATTAGCAGACTATCATCAGACAGCATACCACAGCAAGCTTTGCTACACATATACAGCGAATGCAGACCTAGAGACCACGAAAACGATGGATCACTGAAATAAAAGAGGCGACAAATTCCACAATATACTCATCACACAAGAGGGCCATCTCCAGAAAACTCTTCTACTCCTGACGCCGAAAGGCAACAAAGGGTTTCAGCGAATAGATAGAATGATGACAAAATGTTAATATTGGTGACACCCATAAATGCAATTATGTTTATGATCAAAAATCATATAAATAACTAAAAGAAGTGGTAAATTGTTAAAGAAGGACCAACAATATACAAAAATAATCTTGGTTATTTGAAATGAAGTAATTTTGACTAAATGACTATATTATATGGGAAAGCTGGAGAGGAGATGGGCACCACTAGCTAAACCTTTTGCCCACTGAAATACTACAATGGATAATCACACACAGAGAATACAGAACAAAGCTCTTAAACTTACCGAAAGCTTTCGAGTATAAATGCTACAGAAGAATTCTACGAATTTCCTATAGGGAACATAAGACCAATGTGTATGTAAGAAATAAAGTAGAGATGTGTGCAGGTGTCCAGGAGCCATTGCTTTCAATAGTGAAACGACGAAAACTAGCATGGTTCGGACATGTATGCAGGCACGATTCCTTGTCAAAAACAATACTGCAGGGAACTGTCGAGGGTGGAAGAAGCAGAGGAGGACAAATAAAGACAAGGACAGACAACATCAAGGAATGGACAGGGCTAGATATTTCCACACTCATCCGCATCGCTGAGGATAGAATTCGCTGGAGGACTCTGTGTGCTGAAGCTTCCAATGTGGTACCCCTACGACCCTGAAGGGTTATGGGTTTTATTGATTGATTGATTATATGGGAATATCCCACATGCTGTGAAGCTAGATTCTAATCAAGAAAAGAATCACGAATGAAGTAATTGTTCATCGTAATCAGATGTGTAGGGCTATTGACGCTAATAAGGTGGCGAAACAACGTATTTCCCTTCTCTGGACTACATCCTGTTGGAAGTCTAGTAGGACTACTGTCCTGCTATAACAGAGATCCACTGGCAGTTATTAAACAAAGGGTTCAGGTAGTTCATCGGGAAGATAAGGTTCTGGAGAGAATACGTCACATGACAAACGTATACCCAGAAGAATATTTCGGTCATTTAATGAGAATGATCCCGTACTGGTCAGCAGCAAGATTATATAAAATAAGAAGGGACACATCAAGAGGCAGAGACAGCCCAAGAAGATAGATTGAATGAGTTACATCATGACAAGACACAACGTTAATGCATAGCAATTGACCAAACGTGGCATAGACCGAAAGTCGATCGTTATTCAAGTCCTCCGACTCCTTACAGCAAAAGCAGAGAAAAGACAATAGATATTTAATATACAAAAGAGAAAGAAAAAACACACGATTTAGGGATGAACCAACAAATATTTTTTGTAGTTCTTTTATAGATAATATTTGCTTAGAATAGGATGCCAATACTTTCTGAACCTTCACATTACCAAAACTGTTAGCAGTTAATTGTGGACTGGTGTCAGAAACTTTTTCATGACAATGAAACAATCTCTCAGCCAAAGCATAGGATAATTAATATATTTATAAAACGAATAGATGCCAATGAGAAGTAAGAGGATTTTAATAAAAAAAATAAATTCTAATAAAAATTGATGAAATAACGAAGCAGAAAATAGATAGTGTAAAAAAAGTAAACCTCGGAAAGAGCAATTTTTGTGCATTGAATGAGACACGCTCGAAATACATCTGTCACTCCATGACAGGGAAAGAATTACAGATATCAAGAAAGTAGAACGTAGAATGGAAATATTGAAATGAAAATATCAGATGACAAGAACCGAACTGGTGCAGAAGTTGATAACTAAACTGAAATAAGTCTAGACTTCTTGGATTTTTACAATCATCAGATTCTGACGAGAAAATATTTAAATGACTAAATACATACGTTGCTATTTTGCGTGAGAAATAAAACATAATGTTGCATGCATGTTTTTAATGCATCAAATAAATGGTTTGAATTTGAAATGTTCTTATATAGATTTGAAACAAATAATAATATTCTTATTATTTCGTACTTTTCATGCAAACTCTTATTTTTTTTTTAGTGTGCCCATGGGGTGTAACATTTTCTTTACATAATTGAACAAGGGACCCTGAATTCTTGACGAGTTGAGGGGGGGGGGGGGGGAATCAGAAAAAATATGCCCAAAAATTTCTAAAGTCTTTTATGAACATTTATGGATAATACTATTTTTCATTTTTCTGGAACATTTCCTCAAATCATTAATTTTTTTTCTAGCGCAGTATGCTTTCTATGTGTCTAAATACATTACCGTGTGTTTTTTTAATGGTCTGGAGAAGCCATACGCCCACACATTTTTTTGCAGGTGTTTAATCTTGATATTTGCTCTGTCCATGATATTTTAAAGACTTTTCTATAAAATCTTCTTGACAATGTTGATGCTTTATTGCAATTTTTCTTATTTTCACTGCGGATGTTATTGATTAAGTTTCACTACCATGTGATATGCCGTCACTGTGAAAATATAGCTTCTTAATTGTGATATCTTTGTTGGGGCCCAGAGATGACATGCACACCAGAGTGCACCGGCCGGCGCTCCATAGCTGGTCGAGCAACAGGGTCAGTGAACCACAGCTGGCCAAGACCCTCAATACACTTCCACGCAGTGGGCCTGGAAACAGGAGTGCAGAAATCCTGCTGTAGCCTGACCAAGTACTAGGGATCGAAGATACGGGAATGCCAACCGTGCCCAAAAAATATTGGCTGAAGACGGATGTGTCAGGTCGAAAGGCGCAGATAACGCAGCTTGCTGTAAAACATGACACAACGCAGATCACCCTCATACGTCCTTCTCAGGACGTTCAGCGGAATGCCATCAGAGGGTCCGCCGCAAGGCGTACGACGAAGAAGATATCTTTGTTGTCCTATTGTCACCTTGCCATAGATTTTTGATCTGTGATGTTGTTTGGGGGCTGTCCATAAATTACATTACATGAATTAGGGGGTCTGAAGTTTGACAGTTGTTGACGAAAGACGTTGCTGAACAAATATGGACGCCAACATAACGGTTTATGTATTAGTTAGTTAGTTCTTTTCGTGCCAAGGCGTGGGTAGGCAGAACAACAAAGAATCTTGTTGAGTCGAAAGGCTGCTGGAACAGAGGACGGAGCACTTATGTGAATGCTCCACGTGCTGTGAGGCCAGTTTCTAATCAAGAATCAAGGTTGGCTGTAACGGACCTCCAATCTTCCCTGTCTCTTGCCCTGAGTGTACAACGAACCTCCACAATCTCCTGTCTCTTGCCCTGATTGTACAACTAACCTCCACAATCTCCTGTCTCTTGCCCTGAGTGTACAACGAACCTCTACAATCTCATGTCTCTTGCCCTGATGGTACAATGAGCCTACACAATCTCCTGTCTCTTGCACTGATTGTACAACGAACCTCTACAATCTCCTGTCTCTTGCCCTGATTGTACAACGAACCTCCACAATCTCCTGTCTCTTGCCCTGATTGTACAACGAACCTCCAAAATCTCCTGTCTCTTGCCCTGATTGTACAACGAACCTCTACAATCTCCTGTCTCTTGCCCTGATGGTACAACAATCCTACACAATCTCCTGTCTCTTGCCCTGATTGTACAACGAACCTCTACAATCTCCTGTCTCTTGCCCTGATTGTACAACGAACCTCTACAATGTCCTGTATCTTGCCCTGATGGTACAACGAGCCTACACAATCTCCTGTCTCTTGCCCTGATTGTACAACGAGCCTCTACAATGTCCTGTCTCATGCCCTGATTGTACAACGAACCTCTACAATCTCCTGTCTCTTGCCATGATGGTACAACGAGCCTACACAATCTCCTGTCACTTTCCTAGGTGGTACAACGAACTTCAACATCTCCTGTCTCTTGCCGTGGTCGTACACTCTGCTAGACTGTAACATATCCAGCTCTCATTTGTATATCTGGCTACCTCATGCTTAGGATGACACTCGCGGCATGAGGCTTCGATAAGAAGAGCGAAGTACATATGGGAAAATCTGGGTATAATTTAGTCGATCCTCACGAATATTAGGGAGTGTTTTTATTATATTTTTCTGCAGCCTTATATATTCTGGGATGAAATTTGTTCACACAACAATCTATTGACCAAGTCATCTACAGTAACTGTTACAAGGCTCGCGTGCACTCAATCCGTGTCATCTCTTGATTAAACACAATTGTTATTTCGCTCATCGGGTGGTCTGTTCTGCCGGTGCACGAAGTCATTACCAATAATTAAATACACTTGAGATTTTAAGTGCATCTTGTAATGTTGCAAAAAATATATTGCACAACAGTACGGAAACACCCTTCCGCTGATAAAGAGTAAATATTTGTTTTCAACATATTTGTTTGTTTCTCTATTTGTTAAAGGTATGTTTTGTTATAACAATTTTGTTATTCAGTGCATGTTTTTCGTTCAAATTTGTTGTTTTATGTGTATTTGAGTAGACCTATGTTTACATAAATGTGTATTTACAAGAAAGTTTATTTACGTAAATGTGTGTTTACATAGCTGTGATTTTATGTAGATGTGTGTTTACGTAGCTGTGTGATTACGTAGCTGTGTGATTACGTAGATGTGTGTTTACATAGATGTGTGTTTAGATAGCTGTGTATTTGCGTAGATGTGTGCTTGCGTAGCTGTGTGTTTCCATAGATGTGTGTTTACGTAAATGTGCATTTATGTAAATGTGAATTTAGCCAGATGTGTATTTACAAAGTGGATGTAAAATCATTATTTATATCGTTTTTGATGTTATATGTTATAAATGATTATTGCTATGTTATCAATTATAATTGATATGTTATCTATTATTAAATTATTAATGGTATATGTTATATGCTAGAAATATAATTGATATGGCTGTCTTCACTATACAATGTAAACTTATACCTAATAAAAAGCTATCGAAATAATATTTCAATTATAATCGGTCACAACTGCACTCAGAGCAGCAATTTGAAATTCGACAATTCAATTTGATAAGTAATAATTCAATCATACCCTACGACAATTCATTCCAACATACAACAATTAAATCCGATATACGATAATTCAGTGTATACGATAATTCAATCCTACGTACGACAATTCAATCAACCATACAGGAATTAAATCTAATAAGGAATAGTTCAATCTCACAGTTAGAATTATTTCTTTGCTGCGAAGCTGTTAAAGACCACGTTTGACATTGGTAGCACAGTGGTGGTATAAAAATTGTAGATATTATTTGTTTTTTAATTCCCATTACTTCTTCATCCAAAGATCAAGATGGGAATAAAAAAACAAATAATATCTACAATTTTTATACCAACACTGTGCTACCAATGTCAAACGTGGTCTTTAACAGCTTCGCAGCAGAGAAAAATCGTCACATGTGAAATGAAGTGTCTGAGAAAACCTGCAATGGTTACCAAACTAGATAAAATAAGAAATGAAGAAATTAGGAAAACAGTTGGTATAATATCATGTATCGAATATATTGAGAGACAGCAAGTAAAATGGTTCGGTCACCTTATGAGAATAAAGTTACACCAAATACCAATAAGAGCATATAATAAAAGAATATCCGGGTGTAAGGCCAAAGGTAGACCACGAAAACGGTGGATAGAAAATATCAAGATAGCCTTGAACAAAAATCGACTAAATGCAACCTCGGCGACACATCTGACCTTGGAACGACAACTTAAGCTCCCAGCCTACGCTTAACAGCAAGTGTAAATACGATCAACAATCATTCACCTGGGGAAATACAATGGACAATAGACAATAGTTTGAACTATGACCATGCCTAATAGCTTACAGATGGCTAATGAGCCCTATTCGAGCTGTAAATGTTGTTCGACAGTTCGCGCATAGAATGACCACTGTAGACTGATTTTTGTATATCCGTTCTTTTCTAGCTACTCTCAGCTTTTGAGCTGCTGCATTTCTTATCTTTCCACAAGATGATGCGCTCATTTTTATTGTAGAGCGCCATGTAGATCTATTTTGTGCAAGTTCTTAAATGCATCTTGGTCTATTTCAAAGGCTTTCAGTGAGGTCTTTAACGAGTCCTTGTAGCGCTTTGTCTGGCCACCTTGAGATCGCGTACAAATCAATGCTTGCATAATACACATCGCGGATGCACACATCTTTGTACCGATGTAGAGGTTGCCCCTGATATATATTCCCAGGCTATAATTCTCCATAAAGTAAACCCTTCTGTATTCTTCCACCTTCAATCATCCTAGTACCCCCTAGCTATCTGAGTCTGCACAGACTGAGCATAGAAAATACTGTGATATTGCCTGTTATTTCCAACACATCAGTGTTATTACTCTCCTCTCTCCTGCCACCTAACGCTAAGAATTCTACGCAGGCAGAGCATGTGAAATATATATGCATATGTAAAACTCTAAGTGATGACAGCAAGACATTAATAATTGTCTCGTCTCTCGTATGTCGTGTAAAACCTTGTCTTACCGAAACACGTTTCCTTTGCCACGTTTCATTCTGAAAAAAGCTATTATTGCTTAATTTGTATGCATGTATTTCACATATATCAATTTCATTTTGGGTTTTCTATCTTTCTTGATGGGTTTTTCTGGCATTCCTTTTAGTTTTATTCTTTGCTAGTGACGGATAATAATGTTTGAACATATGTTATTTGTGGACTTTTATTTGTGTAATTTTATTTGTGTACTTATATTTGTGGACTTTTATTTGTGTAATTTTATTTGTGTACTTTTATTTGAGTATTTTTATTTGTGTACTTTTATTTGTGTACTTTTATTTGTGTACTTTTATTTGTGTAATTTTATTTGTGTACTTTTATTTGAGTACTTTTATGTGTGTACTTCTATCACCAAATGTTAGCAGACTTTCATATGACTAGATGTCTCCATACAAAATGGAGGTTACCAAATGTTTGGAGACTATCATATGACTATGTCTCCATACAAAATGGAGGTTACCAAATGTTAGCAGACTTTCATATGACTAGATGTCTGCATACAAAATGGAGGTTACTTAAACATACACAGGTATACCTCTCTCTGATTAGTAGGCCTTTTTCAAAGTATTGTATACCACTCAGATTTGAAAAAAGTTCTTTTTATAAAAGATAATTTTCAGAAACCCCCAATTGCAGAAAGGGATTGCTTTTACGATCTTACAATCACTCATAAGCCCTCGAATAAAAAAAACAAGCACAAAAAAACACAAACTGGACAAATAAACAAATAGAGTAACAAGGAAACAAACACACACACACACACAAACACATAACCAGATGATAAGTCAGGAACTAATAATAAAATTACAATTCAAAAGAATTTTTAATGAATTTTAATCATGATATTATGTACATACCCATTACAATTCACAATTCTTGAAGCATTCCCCAACATTCAGAAAAATGAAAAATATATTGTGTAATATGACCTTGTTATTAAAGGTGGGAAAGAGAGTTATGCAGTGCTATATAACCCCTATACTAACATATGGATGCGATTCTTGGACAATAAACAAACAGGAAAGTGAGAAATTAGTGGCAACAGAGATGTGGTTCTACAGAAGAATGCTGAGAATACCATGGACTGCCAGAAAAAACTAATGTAGAGGTGTTGAAAGAGTAAAATGCGAAACGGACCTTAATCAACAATACAAGAAAAAGGTAATCTTCTGTTTTTGGCCACTTCATGAGACAGGCAGATTTAGAGAACATAGTCACAACATGCAAAATTGAAAGCAACAGAGACAGAGTCCGACAACGTGAGAAAATATTAGACAGTTTGACAGCCTGGCACGGCAAGGAAACAACAACGACCTTGATACATAATACTGTGGACAGAGAGCTGTGGAGAACCATGACTGCTTACGCCAGCCGGCATGGCACCTGATGATGATGATGATTCCCCAGTATTTACCCGTCTCACCTTAGCCAATGTGGATTCATCGAAGGCAGATGAATAACCAACTGGCGATATGTGATACACCCACACATTTAATACTTTCTTAAAGCAACGTTTGTTATTGATTATTACTTCAAGTCTTGGGAAGCGGTCAACTTTCTTATTTGTAAATACTACATCGAGGCCATATCATTTTATGCGTAGCTAGGGGTTAGTTTAGCCAAAACATGTTGAAAACAAAGACTGACCGGTCCCTTCCATAATAAAGCAAGACCACAAATGTCATAAGTAAAGATGCTGAAGACGGAGATTACCATCCAAGTTGCGCACCACATACATACTCAATTATATAAGTCACAAGATAGCCAGTAAGTGGATACCATTTCACAGTGACTCATGGGGAAATATTAGAGAAGGTGCCTCGTGTGTCCCCAGGGCCAGAGCGGGTAGCAAAGAATAGCGACACTGTTATCTGCTATGCATGTCGTAAAAAGCTAATAAAATAATGTTCGTGTGGTATTGGCTGTCCCAGCCCATATCATGTCAATGTGACACAGAAACCATGCTAAATTCGGATGTTTCGTGCCAAAAGACGCAGATGTCGCAGTTTAGCTGTAAACCATGACACAACACAGCAATTATGTAATTCTGTCTCCTTAATAAAACTCACTGTCTTTTGTAGTTCATACAGTGTCCCATAGAGCTTTGATTCCAGTGTTGTTTCCTCT
Organism: Meghimatium bilineatum; assembly: GCA_034231615.1. Lineage (NCBI taxonomy): Eukaryota > Metazoa > Mollusca > Gastropoda > Stylommatophora > Philomycidae > Meghimatium > Meghimatium bilineatum. The sequence goes on from CM067318.1 coordinate 8,617,829, forward strand.
GGCCAATATGTCTGCCTCAGCGTTTCATGCTCAGAACACTCTTGAAGTATATGTTTGGCACTCTGTGCTGCCTGTCCACATGTACACATGGCCGTGTTGCCAATCTTGAACTTTGTATACATGTGACTGCGGAGTCGGTTGTGTCCTGTTCTGAGACGTAGAATTATAACTTGTTCTGACCTGTTCATAATGTGATAGTCATCTTGTGTTGGTGTTTGTGGCTTTCTTATTGACTTGATCATCTGTTTTTTTCTGATGGTAGGTGATTGATATATCTGGTTGGTCTTCGGCAGCACCTTCCTTAGCCAATTGGTCTGCTTTTTCATTTCCTGGTATTCCACAGTGAGAGGATATCCGCTGTATGGTTACCCTATACTGGTGAAACAATTCATTAAGTAGTTTTTTCAAGTATGTTAGTTTTCCAGACTGGAGAGCTTGAAGCACTGACCCTGCATCTGTCAGGAATACCACAGGCTGTAGACCAGCGTTGGAGTTCAGCAGTTTTTATAGTTTCCACACTAATTGCTTGGATTTCTGCATCATAATTATTGCAAAATTTCCCTGATGGCGTTCTGATTATATCTCTAGGCTTGTGTGGATATTCTATATAATCACACTGCATGTTTCATATTGCATGTTTCATACTTTCTAGTTTCATATTGCATGTTTCATATTGCATGTTTCATATTGCATGTTTCATACTTTCTAGTTTTATATTGCATGTTTCATACTTTCTAGTTTTATATTGCATGTTTTATACTTTCTAGTTTTATATTGCATGTTTCATACTTTCTAGTTTCATATTGCATGTTTCATACTTTCTAGTTTCATATTGCATGTTTCATATTGTTAGTTTCCTATTTCAAGTTTGATATTGCTTACCGTATGCACACATTTCACATTATGACATCATTATCTATTCAATCAAGTGCCATGCCGAGTGTCACAGACGATCATGTCTCTCCACCTCTCTCTGTCTCTTGTGTTGTTAATATGTCCAGTTGGTGACATCTTTTTGTGTCCACAGTGACAACACATCTAGAAATTTCTCTCTGTGTCTTCTCCTGTCAATTCTTCCTTTGATCGTTCTAGTGGTTACTAAATGTAATACAAGTAAATTTTAAGTAGGAAGACAGAGGATAATATTTAAAAAATTCTTGAGACTAATACGGATGTTATGTTATGTGTTTGTTGTTACTGAGGATATTTCAATACCTGTACGGGATGTTTGTTGTTGTTGTAATAGTCCTTGTCTCGATTGGTCCGTTCGGGTGACTTTGTGTGCACGATTTGAATGGCTTGATGAAATCGCATCTTTTTTTGGAGATGCGGTTAGTCAAGTACTGAAAAACGCGTGTGCAATTGTTGCTAGGCGATTTGGTGCCGTAGAACGGACTGGTTCAATTCCTGTTAGTCTCAAGTTACTAAATGTTCAAGTTTTGCTTTTCTCATCATAACCCTAAAAATCTTGATTGTATCTAATTTTCGCTATAATTTATCTTTTTTTTTTACTCCCGAAGATTTCTACATTAGTTTTCTTGGCTGTCCATGAAATTTTCATCATTCTTCTTAAAAACCGCATCTCAGTTGCCTCCGGCTTATCTTGGCACTTTTATTTACTGTCAACTCTTCCCTTCTGTAAAGAAGGATCGGTTTAATATAACATTCCAGCACTCGAACTCGCGTATGCATTAACATTACTCCATTGCATAGAATGTTTCTCATTTTTTGAAATGTTGATTTGGACTGTGCTAGCCTGTTCTACATCTTATTCACATGATCTCAGAAAAACAAATGTTATTTCAGCTTATACTATCGGTATGTCCGTATTATGAACTATAGACAGTATAGATTCTGTTCCATTGCATTCTCAAAGAGATTAAACCTTAGGAGTAGGCGATCATGTAGCTTCACAACTGTCTATTTCTAGTATCGTTTATTATGATAGTTTTTAACTGTTTGCCCTGACACGAACTTACATTTTTAAATATGTTCTTACTCTGCTCTTGTTTTCTACGTTATTTGTTGTAACTATGTTCTCCAGATCTCTCTCTCCCTCTCTCTCCCTCTCTCCCTCTATCTCTCCCTCCCCCTCCTCTCTCTCCTCTCTCTCTCCCTCCCTCCCTATCTCTCTCCCTCCCTCTCTCTCCTTCACTCCCTCTCTCCTCTCACTCCCACCCTCTCCTCTCTTTCCCTCCCCTCCCTTTCTCTCCCTCCTTCTCTTTCTCCCTCTCCTTCTCTCTCTCCTCTCTCTCCCTCCCTCTCTCTCCCTCTCTCTCTCTCTATATACAAATATATATATATATCTTATAACGTGTCTAGAAGAAGATTATGCCTTATTTATATTAAGTAGCGTTATAGTCGTAGTCGTAACCTTCGATAACAGTTACCGGTTGTTCCGACAGACCGACGTTTTGCTTGAACTAGTTACGGCACCGCGTGGGTGGGCGGAACAACAAAGAAATCTGTCGCAAAGGCCAGAGTTGTGCCGTGATGTCGACGTCTGTTTCGGCCGCATTGGACTCGAAACACCATCGAGTCGAATGGCTGCTGGAACAGAGGGCGGAGTACTTATGGGAATGCCCCAAGTGATGTGAGGCTAGTTTCTAATCAAGAATCAAGTAATGTTAGATTCTGTTAGCTATTCAGCGTATCCACATGGAGCAGGAAGATCAGAAATGATATAAAAGCACAAGAAGAAAGGGATAGTTAGTTCAAGGACTACACGTCCAACACACACATCAATTGGTGTTCGTCCATCACAAGTGATGATGACAATTTTTTTATATCCACTTTTGAAAATTCAGTTTGAATTATGTCCATGCCTAATAGTTCGTAGATGGCTAATGAGCGTTATTTGAGCTGTAAATGTCATTGAACAGTGGTCATTCCATTACCGGAACTGTCCAAGGACATTTACAGCTCTTTCGACAGTTCGGGCATGGAATTACCACTGTAGACGGATTTTGGTCAATCCATGACTTTCTAGCTACTCTCCGCTGTTGAGCTGTTGCGTTTTTCCTCGTTTGACTCGATGAAGTAGCTTTTTGCTATCATGAATATTTATTTTATAATTATCTACTGTATCATGTCTCACTATATTAGCAAAGTTGTTATCAGGAGAAAAGTAATATCAAATACCGTGTTTGTAATACAAAATCTTCTTTATACATTTATTTTAGAATAGGCAATGTTTATAAATTAGTTGATACCCACAGAATAGCCTGACATATAATCTGTATTGAAATACCTTAAATTTAAACTTAAACAAGAAAATATAGGAAAGTACATATGATATTTTTTTTTTTAAAGACTCAAAATAAATTTCATGGCAGTCTGATTTGGCCATAAGATTGGCAATATGCCAATCCTGCTACAGGGGCGTGTTTCTAGCTATCAGCTGATCGGAATAGGATATAATCTTGTTGGTCATCTTCAGCAGCTAATGAGTCATAACAATAAATAACAATGAGTTTACTGACTATTGCTGCTGCTGTTTTCAAATGTCTACTTTTCATCAGAAAATGGTCCACAAAATGGTTGATTGGTTGGTTGCTGATGCAGGATCCATGGGCTTATGCCTTTGAGCCAAAATAAACTGGTATTATATTGCTGGGAAGATCCACAAAATAAAAACTGCGTTCTGTATCTTGGTTTATAGCTGTGATATATGCGCCTTTCGGTCCGATATATATTATTTTAGAATGGCTTCCGATTTAGAATTATAAAAAGAACCACAGACTCCACTCAGAACATCATTAGCACACTCTTACGACATAAATGGCAGATTATAGTGCTGCTATTCCGTACTGCTCTTTTGGGTCTAGTCAGAGCATGGGTTGTAGCTGAAACGTTTTTCTTGAGGTAAAGTAAATGTGAATGAGTACCATACAATGAAGTTTTATGAGTGTATCCAGTTCCTCGTCAATGGTTAACTAAGAACCAAGTGAAGAGCGTCGACCAGAGCAAATACTCCGTAGTGTTTCAGACAGTTCTCAACTTTGAAGACTTTTCAGACTGTCAGTAGAGCGCTAGTACCTGTTTCTTGGTCTACTTAAGCTGTATTTATCTTGTGCCGACCGTTGGTGACGAGTGAAATTGACATGGGTCATCTGGTTTGCTTGCGAGCAACCAGTACACCGGTAGAGTTAAAGATTTTACAGAATTTTAATTGAGCTGCGTGTATAATTCTCATATGACACACACACACAAAACAACGTTCATTTCGTTGGATTTTATAATAAATATATTCAAATGTAGAATTTCCTAGGGAAAGGCAATATTTAATAAAATTAAGACCATTATATCAATGTATCTTTATATCTTTGTCAATGGAGTAAGAGACGATCTTAGAAGTTATATAGAACCAATACTGATGTATGGAAGTGAATCTTGGACACTCAGAGGAATAGTGAAACATTATATTGAGACAACAGAGATGTGTTTTATGGAAGAACTAAAGCATCGTCTGCAGATAAACAAGAAGATATTTATAAAGATATTAATTCAAAGAGAGAGCTACTTACCAACATCAGAAATAGACAATCCACATTATTTTAGACATATCATGAGAAGAGAAAAGATGGAACACATCGTGACAACAGGCACGTTGATGAACAAAAGGGAAAGGGAAAGATCAAAAAAGGAGATGCTTGGCAGTCTGGCATTGTGGCATGGGAGAACATTGGTATCGGAAATGATTGACAGCACATGAAATAGAAGGTCGTGGAAAGACATGATAATCAACGTCAGACGCCATGAACCATAAGAAGAAATGATTGGCAGTACACGAAATAGATGGTCGTCGAAGGACAACGCTTTTGATAACCAACGCTATCGGCATGGACCATAAGAAGAAATGATTGGCAGTACACGAAATAGATGGTCGTCGAAGGACAACGCTTTTGATAACCAACGCTATCGGCATGGACCATAAGAAGAAATGATTGGCAGTACACGAAATAGATGGTCGTCGAAGGACAACGCTTTTGATAACCAACGCTATCGGCATGGACCATAAGAAGAAATGATTGGCAGTACACGAAATAGATGGTCGTCGAAGGACAACGCTTTTGATAACCAACGCTATCGGCATGGACCATAAGAAGAAATGATTGGCAGTACACGAAATAGATGGTCGTCGAAGGACAACGCTTTTGATAACCAACGCTATCGGCATGGACCATAAGAAGAAGAGGATATTCAACTGAGGAGAACTTATGCCTTTGTCAGGTGCTAAGATCCACCTGCTCACAGCGAAAGGTGCCAAGAACTACCTGCTCACAGCGAAAGGTGCCAAGAACTACCTGCTCACAGCGAAAGGTGCCAAGAACTACCTGCTCACAGCGAAAGGTGCTAAAAACTACATGCTCACAGCGAAAGGTGCTAAAAACTACCTGCTCACAGCGAAAGGTGACAAGAACGACCTGCTCACAGCGAAAGGTGCTAAAAACTACCTGCTCACAGCGAAAGGTGCTAAAAACTACCTGCTCACAGCGAAAGGTGCTAAAAACTACCTGCTCACAGCGAAAGGTGCTAAAAACTACCTGCTCACAGCGAAAGGTGCCAAGAACTCCTTGCTCACAGCGAAAGGTGCTAAAAATTACCTGCTCATAGCGAAAAGTGCCAAGAACTACCTGCTCACAGCGAATGGTGCCAAGAACTACCTGCTCACAGCGAATGGTGCCAAGAACTACCTGCTCACAGCGAATGGTGCCAAGAACTACCTGCTCACAGCGAATGGTGCCAAGAACTACCTGCTCACAGCGAAAGGTGCCAAGAACTACCTGCTCACAGCGAATGGGATTCATCATCATGAACATTACCATCAAAATAAATATATTATTTTTGTTTAACTCTAGTAGTCGTCGTCACGAAACATAGAGTGTTGGCGTGATAATTAGTAACATATCCTACTCAGGATGTAGCCATAAACCCAGAATTTTTAGGCTGTACTGAATTTTTAGACAATATAAATACGTTAAGTAGTTTGCCATTGCTTTCTCAACGGTTCGGATGCACAATTGCCTGTGAGGGATTCGAACCCGGTACCTTGGTCGTCATAGGCGCACTCTGTAGCCCGTCGCCATAGAGCTGGTCAATTGTTTTTGTGATAGTAAACTCAAAGTACGCCATTTTTTTTAAACAGAGTTACTAAAAATGAGTAGTAACATATAACAACATGGCTTGATGATCATTTTGGTATAATTTTGTAACCTTGGTCACAAACTTACCTGAACTGCAATCCCCAGTATTGTATGGGTTAAAAGGTATATAGATAACTTATATATCAAAACAGATGAAATCTTCAGTTGAAAGGAGAGACTCAGGATACGAGATAATTTAAAAACAAAACCCTCCAGACGATGAAGACGTCATATGAAGCGTATCGTTTATCTATTCCATCTCCCATAATAATTTCATGACAACACAAACATTCCGGGATTTTTTTTAGCTTCCAAAATCGGGTTTGTCACAAATACTTTAGTTGCAACACTGGTTAATAAAAATTTCCCAAGCTTGGTTCTTGATTAGAAACTAGCTTCACAGCACGTGGGGTATTCCCATAAGTTCTCCATTCCAGCAGCCTTCCCAATGTATGTAGACTCAGATTCCCGGTCAGATGTTGATTGCGTGATCTTCGGGACTTTCCAAAAAATTTACTTTTCCTTACCTCACCTCTAGATACTCCATTTCTAACATTCTATGTATGTGTACATTCTAGGCCTTATTGACACCATTGTCATCTTGAAATGAATTTATAACTGCCTTGATAAAGTCCCCTTTATCTCTTTTCAGAATTGTACCGTCTATTACCGCATTTTCTACCAATAAGTCGGCTCTCTAGTTTCCTCTGACCCAGCGATCACCAGGACAGTATATCCATGTAATGCTCTGGACAATTGAGTTGTTCAATAAGTCCCACCATTCTATTCTTAGCATGAACTTTTCTATCTTGCGCAGCATGCTTTGAGAGTCTGTGAGTAATACCGAGTGTGTTGATGTATCAGTTATCATCCAATTAATTGCTGCTGTAACTCCCTCTATCTCCATCCGCATGCTCGATGTGACAGTAGAATATGCTGAAGATTTCTCAACCAACTTCATGCCGTTTCTGTAGGCAACAAAACCCCAACCGCTTTTATTTGTGTTTCTGTTAACGGAGCCATCTTTATACATAATTTTGTCTTATGGTTTGTAGTGTATCTGGTTGAGTTCATGCACTTTAACCTGGACCCTGACACCTCGTCAATTTTTGACACGCTTTATCTAGTTGTATTATTACTTTAGTCAGTGATTTTTTTCTCAGGCTCTATCTTCACCCATTCACTGCCTTTTCCTATTTCTTCAAATTCACATATTCTTCGCAGTGTGTCTTTAGCCTCTGCCATCCATGATCTGCCACGCTTGATTCGTTTTCCCTTTGACTCATCTAGACGTTGGTACAATGGGTGGGTTGTAGTATTGTCACTTTAAGGTACGTTCAAACTTGTGCTACCTGATGTCGCACTCTAATGCTGGGGAGATTAAGCATTTACGATACAATGATAGACAATGATACTTGGAATATCATGGAAGATAAGATAGAGAAACTCAGTTATTATAAACATATTAATGGTGGCAGAATATTGGTTACTAAACGCAATAGCAAAAACAAAACTACACCTGTTTGGATATATAAAGAGACACGACTTATTAGAGAGACAAGTTATGGATGGAAGGACACCTTGGTGGATGAGAAATGGCAGACCAAGAAGACGACATTAAAGATAACATGAATACGTCGTTGGAAAATACACGCCGCATGTTCCAAAACAGAGAGAGGTTCAGGGAGTTCATTGGGAAGACAAAGTTCTAGAAAAATACGTCATATTACGTCCACCAACAACTAAACAATATAACAACTCGATATTAATTAGACCCTCGATGTGACAAGATGTTCTGAACTTTGACATCACATATTTGTACCTGTTATTTGCTCGGGGTCTGCTGTAACTAAGGTATATAGTTCAACATCAATATCAGTGGCGGCTAGGTACAGATCGCATATGTGAGGGCCAATTTAAAAGGTGCTAATTCCACCACAGGCACTTATGCATCCGGATAGTTCAGTAAGCAATGGCAACCTACTAAACGTATTTATATTGCATCCAATAATAACTACAGCCAAACAAATGCTGGGTTGATGGCTACGTCCTGAATAGGATATACTACTAATTTGTTTTGTCAATAGTTGAAATAAGTTGCATCATCAAAACAAGACTTTCACTCTTTATTTACGGACAGTAATTATTATGAATTACAATGAAATGTCAGAAAAATGTCATGATTGCTGCGTAAAGTAATGTCATGGAGATTGTGAATGAGTTTACTGTACATTTACTTTCCTGATGTACATTCAGCCATTATTTGTAAAGTTCCTGTAAAGTGTTGTTTTTATCTAACGATATTTTAAAACCACTTCCTTGGCTTTGCTGTAATATATCGAAAGGAACTGTTATCTCAGACTGGCAGTACTCAGAACCGTCATTTGACAGACACTTACATTGTTCTTTGCTGCTGAAACGCACACGAAGTCGAACACCATTTTTGTTGTCTTCAGTAACTGTGAGAACACTAGAACCGCGACCAAGTCTCTCTAGAGAGTTACCACTGTCGGACCGTGACACATTGTTAGAAGCTCCATTATCTCGTTGTCTGGTATTCCCAAGGAGCGTCATTTCACATCCTTGTCTGTTATCGGCTGCGTTTTCACTCACAACCGACATGCACAACCCAGCACTGCGGTAAATGGATGAGTTACCTGAAAAAGTTTGACTGCTTCCACAGAAGATGCCTCGAATTCCCCGTTTGATTTTAATGTTGAAACACCCGTATATTAAAGGATTGAAAGCGCTTTGAATAAAGGTAGTAGTCTCAACAAGCGCCATCACTGAGTCTGGTACGGGAACTTTATAGTTACTGTAAACACGAATTAGTGTCGTTACGAAATATGGCGTCCAACATACCACGAAAGTAGCAATAATCGTGAACGTCATTTTTAAGGTTTTAATTTTTGCACGCGGAAAAGTTGATTTGCCCCTAGCACACACTGACCGTCTTAAACCTGTGTTGTTGTTCTGCTTATGTTGAACAACGTTGCTGGCTTTGGATACAACGTAGACGATGCTGATATAACAGAAAGATATGAGAACCATAGGTATAACAAACACATAACAAGTGAGAAATGATACGTATAACATTCGCTGCCACTGAGCGGTGTAACCTCTAGTTTTGCACTGCAGTTCAAATTTTCCATTTTTTATCTCCTGAATTTGTACAAATATCAATAGCTGTGGGATGGCTAGGATGGCAGCCAGCGCCCAAGAGATTGCGATGAATTTCCTTGCTTTAGCGGTTGTTGCTCGATACTTAAGAGGTTTGCAGATAGCGAGGTAGCGGTCGAAGCTCATGGAAGTAAGGATAAACGTTGTACTGGCAAGAGTTAGACACTGAAGGTATGGAAGGATTTTACATAAGGCTGGACCTAGCACCCACTGGCGAAAAGCTACGAAAAGGATTTCTGTGGTCATCGTGCAGATACAAACTGTAAGATCACCGATAGCCAAGTGTATAATAAAGATATTCACACGGCTATTTCGTTTTCTGTAGCGGCTACAAGTTAGGAGTACTATAATTGCAGTGTTTCCAATTAAAGCCAGGACCATGCTGAATATGATTGTTGTAACTCTCTGAATGACAGCTGGTTGCCAAATATCATCGTCTGGTGTCTCAGTGCAGTTGGCAACACTGGTACAGTTGATAAATATCGCAGTAACTCCTGTTTGAGAGGTGGTGAAATCGTTACTGGAGGTGATGACACTGCCGTTTAACATTTTGAGGAATTATCCTTTGACAAGTAAGTGTGGTTTTCTCCTGTTACTGCCAGGAAGGTAGTTTATGAAGAATTCATATTAGTTGGTGATTCACGTCCATTGTTAGACGTGTTATCTTAGATCGCTACCAGAAATAAACTGGCAAACAACAGTAATGAACATTTTTATTCGAGTCAGAATACTTACTAATGTGAGCTGTCGTTGTTTTGTAAATACATGGATGTACCGCTGCTACTCTTGAGAAACTTTCCACTTTTGACTTTTTTTTCATGAAATTTCCAAAGTTTAATGAAGATATTTGTTTCAATGTTTGTTTTTCCATGAAATTATCAAAATAAGAATACATGGCAATTCAATCTCCTGAAGTTTCATGAAACTTTGAACATTTAAATTAATAACTGAAGTGTCAAAACATGACATCATTGACGTACATCTTGACATGACATTATAGAAGTAGATCTTGACAAAAAACATGGACGAACAATAGAAGTGAACTGGGTTAAATTCTAGAATTATGTTTATTTTTGGATCGCGCCAATTTTCAGGAGATTAACAGAGGTAGATATATTTTCCAGGAGATTTTCTAGAGGTATGTTCCAAGAGATTTTATAGAAGTCTATATTTTCCAGTTTTCCCAGCAGTAAACATATTTTCCAATTTTCACAGAAGTAGATATCTTTTCCGGGAGATTTCCCAGAAGTAGATATAATTTCGGGAGATTTCCCAGAAGTGGCCTATATATATATATTTTACGGATATTTTCCAGTAGTATATATATTTTTTCAGGAGATTTCCAAGAAGTGTGGATATATTTTACAGGAGATTCTATAGAAGTAGATATATTTTCTAGATTTCTCAGAAGTAGATATATTTTCCAGCAGATGTTCCTGAATTATATATACTTTTCAGTAAATTATCCAAAAGTAGATGCACTTTTCAGTAGATTCTCCAAAACTAGTCGTATTCTTCAGTAGATTCTGCAGAATCAGATAAATTTTTCAGTAGATTCTGCAGAAGTAGATATATTTTTAATACGATTCTCCTGAAGTACATTTGTTTTTCAGTAGATTCTTCAGATGTAGATATATTTTCAGCAAATTCTCTCAAGTAGATATCTTATTCAATAGCACAGACTGTGATTAGATTTCTTGATAAAAACAATTATCATAATCTGTAGTCGTTGTGTATGAGACCGACCAAAGTCAAGTAATCCGTTTCTATTGGCTGTAAATAGACCAATGAGAGAAGTGATTTTGAATTGTGGCTGTCTGACCAATCCTTTATATTTTGTGTAAAAGAATCTGGCCAATTGACGTAGAAGGTCTTTCTTACAAATATCGCATGAAATTAACAGTGGTTCGATATAATTCATCACACAGATAAGCTATCTGAAAAAAATATGAATAAAAAAATACGGTTAAATGGTTTTCATCTCTCCAAAAACAAAATATTATAGCTATAACAGATAACAGAATATTAACTTGAAAATACTTACAAGAATCGTTTTCTGGTCTGTGTCATATGACGTCTAAGTAAAATAAATACATCCATATATGATTCAGTAACAGGAATCTGTGTTACCTATTTGAGAAGAATTGGCGTTGCCAATTTATACCTTCATTCATTCATTTTAGCCCTGAAGTTAGAGCATATGACAGAGGTCATATCTCTCCAGTTCTGTCTGTTCAAAGCTATTATGTGCAGTTTTTGAATAGTATGAATATTGTTTGTTTTCAATTTCTCTAAATAGTGTTCTTCTTAGTGTTTTCTTTGGTCTACCCCTGGTTCTTCTGCATGTTGGTATCCATGCAAAAGATTGGTGGTGTATTCTGTTATTGACTGAGCGTAGGACATGACCGATGTAGGGCCAAAGCGTTTTCTAATAACATCTGTGATGTACTTTTGGTGTGTCTCTTCTCTGATTTTTTTCGTTTGATTTAATTCGCTCCAGTGGGTGTTCGAAAAGGCATTTGTTTTCGAAACTCAATACTTTCTTTTCTGAAGATAAAGAACTTTTCCAGCTCTCAAATCCACATGACAGCACTGGAATGACGCAGGAATTAAATGAGCGCATTTTCTTGAGTGTGCCTGAATAGAGAAACATCCTCCATCGACGGAAGTCATTACCGAACGTCTCTTATTATACCTTATATTTAATTATATTTAATTTAATTATACCTTAATCTCTCAGGAATACTACAAATGATAGTCAACACATATATCGGATCAAAACACAGTTCAAGGATTTTTTTCATAATTATCGGCAACGCTGAAAAAAAGAAATGTCTGTAGGAATCTGTGAGTTGACAAGCCCAATGTTTACAAAACTTTAGAACACTGACTAGTTATGGATTATTGGATGGGTGGATTATCTAACTTCTTTGCGCAGGTAATGGAATTTTTACAACTGACGGGAATTGAACCAGGTCTGTTCTAGCAGCACCGAGTCTCTTTGCAACACAATTAAACAGATTTTCCGTACTTGACCAACCACATCCTAAAATCCTGAGGATGGAATTTGAGTTGTAAGAATTATTTTCATTTATTCTCATGCTTCCTACTTGAATTTAATGGAATTTTTCAAGCTTTTGCAGGTGTAAAATAACCCTTATTTATATGTTAGTAATGAACAGGTATCCAAGTCATGTGGGACGTTAACTGGCATCATGACCAGCCTTCATGTCATCACGCAACAGTGACGTGTATGAACTGACACGCACGAACTGACGTAGACTAACAGACTAATGCTGATATGCCTACTCAAATACATCTCGCAGAAAGTGGTTTCTGAATCGGTCATGTGTAGCACTGATGCGTGGCTCTGGACTTCATGCCTCTTAGCTGAATTAATTTATACCCCGTTTGTTACGTTTTTGATTACTATTGGACATTTAATTAGTCGCTATTTAAAAATTTGGAGTAAATTCTATGACTCCAAAAATCATATGGCAAAAATATTCAATTTTAACCACTAGATTACACGCAAATCGGAAACATAGTTCATGTTTACGTTTTAGCGAATAGGTCCCCTATCCTGCCGACGGTCGCGGCTGATGTCAAATCCTGAAGGTAGAGTTCAACTTGTCTCTAAATGTAAACCAGATGTACATTCGCAGTGATTGTTCAAGTTGAACACAATAAGGTTGAACAAAGTGTAGGATAATGATTTCTTCTTCTTCTTCTGCGTTCGTTCTCAAACTCCTGCAGATTAGCAGGATGTAGTCCGGAGAACGGAATGCGCTGTGTCATGGTTTACATCATTGCTGCGATATCTGCGCCTTTCGGCCTGACACATCCGACTTCAGCATGGCTTTGGGCCACTGACCCTATATGGGATGGGACAGCCAACTCCATCCCATAACCTCCTTAGTCGCCTTTTACGACATGCGTTGAAGGTAAACAGTGTTGCTATTATTTTTTCCCCTTTCGGGTCCCGGCAACACACGGGTGGAGTATTATTTCATTGTACTCTGGCTGGACCATACGTACTCAGCCCTTCAGCAAAGCGGCATATCGCATGCTGAAAGTACCACTCACAGCACGTAACTCAATATATTCAAATGAGAATGTCAAGAAATACTGGAAAGAAAATTCACTTTATAAACAGAATCCCGACCTCTTGAGCACAAAGCGAATGGGTTAACCACTGCCCCATGGATATCCCTCGACACTTCATGTACTCTTGAATAAAAATCAACAATGAAATAGATTACTGGACATTTCGACTATTTTGACTCCCTTATTCACAGAAATGGTAAGAGATTCTTCTTCTTCTTCTGCGTTCGTTCTCAAACTCCTGCAGTAAGAGATTCTATGAAGAAGGTTGAAAATGTATTTACAAAAATGGATACTTAGATTCTACGAAACAATGTAGCTATTGCTTTACAAAAATGTTAAGAGATTCTAAGAATAATGTTGGCAATTGCTTTACAGAATTGGTAATTCTACGAAGCAAGGTTGCCAATTGCATTACACAAATAAGGAAAAAGATATAATTTAGGGTGCAGAAGTGAAACCAAATTCATTTCTCTTAGAGCCAGAATTATTTCAGCGACAACATATTGTTGAGCGTCGTGGACAATAGGATAACATCAGAAACAAATACACAAAGAGGACATATGCACGCATATATATATATATATATATACATTCTGGATTGATAACATAGAGGGATAATCTGGGAATGATATTTGTACACTCCTCCGAATGGCTGAAGATAGGAGTGTTTCTATTTATATTCGTTGTATTTTTGAGTAGGTGTTAGCATGTATACATTTTTGTTGATTAATCCGCGCTAAACAATCCACATTTCAATTATCGTATACAAATCAAAGAAGAACTTCTACTACACCCCTCCGAATGGCTGAAGATAGGAGTTTTTCTTTTTTGGCTGATGCTCCCCAATGTGACACGCCCACGACCCTGACGGGATGTGTGTCTTATTACTATTGTTAATCATGCATCGTGCTTGGCGTCTGTTACCAGGAACATAAGACTAATGTATGTCTCTGTCATGTGACATATTCTTTCCAGAACGTGGTCTTCCTTCTGGATTCTGTGAACACTGTGCGAGTTGACTTGCCGCAGCTAGAGACATGTTTAAGCAATCTGATATATCACTGCACAATCGTCGTCTTGAGCGCCCTCTTCCCCTGTTACCGTTAACTCTGTTTTCAGCTATCAATCTTTCCACGTTGTTATGTCTCTTTATATCACTAATATGCTTGTGCATGAGATTCAAGGGGCTGTCCAGAAATTACGCTAACGATTCGAGGGTAGGGGTTAGGTAGAGGTGAAAAAATTTGTCAAATGTTTTAAAACAATCATCATACTATCACTGTGCTACCAATGTCAAACATGGACACTTACAACACTATCCACAAGAAAACTTGTTAGAACAGAAATCTCTTCTCTACGTAGAATCCTCGGAGTAACAATAAGAGACAGATTTAGGAACGAAAAAAATCAGAAGACTAGCAAACATAATGTCAATTCTGAATTACATCAGAAGACAACATATTTAGTGGTTTTCACATACTTCCAGACAACTATTAGATAGTGCCTCTCAAAAAATCATTACTATACAGACACGATGGATACAAAGCCAGGGACAGAACTTGCAAATGATGTATTACAGAAATAAAAAAAGTCAACGAAAACAAACATAAATCAAACACACAAAAAAACCGTCTCCAGAGAACTCTTCTACTCCTGACGCTGCATGGCAATAAGGGGTATAAAGCGAAAAGAAAAGAAAGAAGATGTCATATATTATGTTTTGGTCTCGATAAAAGCCTTTTGATAGAAACGTCAACTGTCTACTTTTAGCGAATCGTAAAGCTTTATTATCCTTTGTTACCACTTTTCCCATGAATAATAGGGAAACATCAGAGAATTAGATAAAGTTTTACAACATATGATTGTTTGGAAAGAGTTAATATGTCATTAGCTCTGACATTAGCTCTATCATTTAATTCTGGCATAAAAATGTGGTGATATGGGGAGATAATGCATGCCTGATAAACTATGACTTTGGTGGTAGTCATTATTCCCCTTTTGTTGCATAGATTTATTTGCAGTTTTCCAAATGTGACACTAGCTTTCATTATTCTGTTGTTTACCTCACTGTCGATGTTTACAGCTTGTAAGAGATTGCTGTCCAGGTAGGTGAAACTATTGACTGTTTCAAGTTCTTCTTTGATTTGTATTCGATGATTGAAATATGGATTGTTTAGCGCGGATTAATCAACAAAAATGTATACATGCTAACACCTACACAAAAAATTATACAACCATTTACTAAATCAGTCATGCAATGTTCTTTACAAACCTATACAGATTACTAAACCTACATTTCTTCACGCAATCTTCACATTCCGGCTAATATGTTTGCATACACGCAAACACGCAGTGGGAGTAATACAGTTCACACTACCTGGTAATAAAACAAACCTCAAGCGCTGACAGCTTACGTGTCACGTAATATGATTATTATCAACGTATCATCACCTGCACCTGGAACTAAGATTATATTTCAACCAGTGCCGGGTATGTCTTTTAAGTTCTCTACAGGTAAAACACTTAACGATTATATGTCGATTATAGGATTAAGGAGTTTATAATTATAAACCTTGTTTGTTTACTGACATTTGAGACTAGAAAGTGTGAAACGGTGTTTCATAACTCCAATTAACGCGTTCTATTCTCACAAAAAAACAAAAAGTCATAAGACATTGATGAATGAAACATGCCCTTCTTTAGATTATCTGTCCTGCGCGAAGATTTCGTACGGTGTCACTTGACTTGTGTGATCCCACTTTATCTGGGATCTTCAGTGGCTTCGATAAAGAGTGACGAACTATCTTTGTCTTTCTTACAGTGTCTTTCTTACAGTGTCTTTCTTACAGTGTCTTTCTTACAGTGTCTTTCTTACAGTGTCTTTCTTACAGTGTCTTTCTTACAGTGTCTTTCAACAATGTCTTTCTTACAGTGTCTTTCTTACAGTGTCTTTCTTACAGTGTCTTTCTTACAGTGTCTTTCAACAATGTCTTTCTTACAGTGTCTTTCTTACAGTGTCTTTCTTACAGTGTCTTTCTTACAGTGTCTTTCTTACAGTGTCTTTCTTACAGTGTCTTTCTTACAGTGTCTTTCAACAATGTCTTTCTTACAGTGTCTTTCAACAATGTCTTTCTTACAGGCTAATATGTCTTTCTCATAGGCTAATATGTCTTTCTTACAGGCTAATATGTCTTTCTTACAGGCTAATATGTCTTTCTTACAGGCTAATATGTCTTTCTTACAGGCTAATATGTCTTTCTTACAGGCTAATATGTCTTTCTTACAGGCTAATATTTTTTTCTCATAGGCTAATATGTCTTTCTTACAGGCTAATATTTCTTTCTCATATGCTAATATGTCTTTCTTATCAAAATGACCACTTATCAGTCATATTAACCAGGATCGGTAACACAGCACGCAGTACCTATATTCTGGAGAAGGGCAAAATGGACATGATTGTTTACGGGTTTACATATGTACATCCCGCCCCTGTCAACAGGCCAGCACGCCGAGAGTATCAATCAGAACGAAAAACTTAAGCGATAATTCTGAAGGACCGCCAAAAAAATTTTAAAAAAAAAATGCCTCGGCCAAGTTTCGAAATGACAACATTGTGAACAATAAGCTCATGAAAATCACTGCATCACGGAATACACACAATTTATTTCCTTCTCTCCCCATAACAATCGTAGTCTCATTGCATAGTTTCTCCCCATAACAATCGTGGTCTCATTGCATAGTTTCTCCTTATAACAATCGTAGTCTCACATAGTTTCTCCCTATAACAATCGTAGTCTCATTGCATAGTTTCTCCCCATAACAATTGTAGTCTCATTGCATAGTTTCTCCCCATAACAATTGTAGTCTCATTGCATAGTTTCTCCCCATAACAATCGTAGTCTCATTGCATAGTTTCTCCCCATAACAATCGTAGTCTCATTGCATAGTTTCCCCCACATAACAATTGTAGTCTCATTGCATAGTTTCTCCCCATAACAATCGTAGTCTAATTGCATAGTTTCTCCCTATAACAATCGTAGTCTCATTGCATAGTTTCTCCTTATAACAATCGTAGTCTCATTGCATAGTTTCTCCCCATAACAATCGTAGTCTCATTGCATAGTTTCTCCCCATAACAATCGTAGTCTCATTGCATAGTTTCTCCCCACAACAGTCGTAGTCTCATTGCATAGTTTCTCCCCACAACAGTCGTAGTCTCATTGCATAGTTTCTCCCTATAACAATCGTAGTCTCATTGCATAGTTTCTCCCTATAACAATCGTAGTCTCATTGCATAGTTTCTCCCTATAACAATCGTAGTCTCATTGCATAGTTTCTCCCCATAACAATCGTAGTCTCATTGCATAGTTTCCCCCACATAACAATTGTAGTCTCATTGCATAGTTTCTCCCTATAACAATTGTAGTCTCATTGCATAGTTTCTCCTTATAACAATCGTAGTCTCATTGCATAGTTTCTCCCCACAACAGTCGTAGTCTCATTGCATAGTTTCTCCCCACAACAGTCGTAGTCTCATTGCATAGTTTCTCCTTATAACAATCGTAGTCTCATTGCATAGTTTCTCCCTATAACAATCGTAGTCTCATTGCATAGTTTCTCCCCATAACAATCGTAGTCTCATTGCATAGTTTCTCCCCATAACAATTGTAGTCTCATTGCATAGTTTCTCCGCACAACAGTCGTAGTCTCATTGCATAGTTTCTCCCCACAACAGTCGTAGTCTCATTGCATAGTTTCTCCTTATAACAATCGTAGTCTCATTGCATAGTTTCTCCTTATAACAATCGTAGTCTCAATGCACAATATCTCAAACTTAGTGATAATAACAAGTCCTATAAAAGTTACAGCAGCGAATAATCCATTAAAAATGTCACATATGAAATACTAAAATCCCTCTTTAGCGCATCCTGTTATAACGCATTTCCCTTTTAACCAACACTTTTCAAAACATCCTCAATTATATTTACTTATCACCAATTCTAGTATTCTAATTGCACGTACATCTTTATATCTAATCATCATTACATCATTAATAGCTTCCAAAAAACCAGCTAAAGATTTTCAAGATTGCACCTTTCGACATCATGCAGTGTAAATTTGCAATCTTGCAAAAAAAAGGATGTTTAAATCCAAGGTATTTTTAAATAGTCATCTTGCCCCAAACTTCAATAATAACAATAATTGTTTATTTAATAAAATTGATGCAGCAGAAACAAACACACGAGAGAATTACAGAACGTTTTACACCTTATAACTGCTTGGAGAGAGTTAATGTGTCATTAGCGTATCATATATATATATATATATATATATATATATATATATATATATATATATATATATAAACTATCTATAAATCTATGTGATGTATTTGTAAAGATCGTTGCCCTCACTGCCACTCAGTGAGTCTCACGGTTCTGTGCAAGCTGCCCATCTTTTCTAGAATTATTTTCAAAAGTTTCTTCGATGTCATGTGTCCATCGTATTCTTGGATTGCCTCTTGTTTTCTTTCATTGAACCTTTCCATCCATGATTAATCTTTCTCAACTACTGTACCTCTTTATATGTCTGAAATATGTTAGCTTTAAAATAAGAAATTGTATTGAGGAGAAAGTCTTCGTCTATGTTCGTGTCTGTATATTTTGTAGTTTTTGAGGTCTTTACTATGTTGAGTAAGACGTATATTTTGTTTATTTAGTCATCTAAGAATGATGCAACTTGTCTGTATGTTTTGACATGAAATATTCCTGTAATCTTAGAATGATGCAACTTGTCTGTATGTTTTGACAAGAAATGTTCCTGTAATCTAAGAATGATGCAACTTGTCTGTATGTTTTGACATGAAATGTTCCTGTGATTTAAGAATGATGCAACTTGTCTGTATGTTTTGACATGAAATGTTCCTGTGATTTAAGAATGATGCAACTTGTCTGTATGTTTTGACATGAAATGTTCCTGTGATCTTAGAATGATGCAACTTGTCTGTATGTTTTGACATGAAATGTTCCTGTGATTTAAGAATGATGCAACTTGTCTGTATGTTTTGACATGAAATGTTCCTGTGATTTAAGAATGATGCAACTTGTCTGTATGTTTTGACAGATGAAATGTTCCTGTAAACTAAGAATGATGCAACTTGTCTGTATGTTTTGACAAGAAATGTCCCTGTAGTCCACGACCAATGCCGTTTTTCTGTAGTCTAAGTTATACAACTTCTCTGCTGTCGAAGACTGAGGAAACGTTCCTGTATTCTAAAACAAACTGTAGTCTAGCTTCTCAGTGATACTGTCACAATATAGAAAAAACTGGAGGGGAAATATAAAGAGAAGTTGGACTGAAGCTGATTCCTCCATGAGATGTGATGTTATGACGGTCATATTGCACAGATTGATTGGTGTTTATTACAAAATATATTATTGTAAATCAACACAACTAGAAATTATGTCTTCGTATCAATATCGACAATAGACAACACCAAAAGTAAAACAATAGATAACACCACAAGTAGAACAATAGATAACAACAAAAGTAAAACAATAGATAACACCAAAAGTAAAACAATAGATAACACCAAAGGTAAAACAATAGATAACTCCAAAAGTAAAATAATAGATAAAACAAAAGTAAAACAATAGATAACACCTAAGGTAAAACAATAGATAAAACCAAAAGTAAAACAATAGATAACACCAAAAGTAAAACAATAGATAAAACCACATTAAAACAAGTCAAAGAATTTAAATATCTAGGCAGTATTTTTTATGAAAATGGAAGACTAGATAAATAGAAACAAGGTGCCAAAAAGCAAACACAGTGACCTACCAACTTTCACCATTACTTCTTCACCCAAAGATCAAGATGGAAATAAAAAACAGATAATATCTACAATTTGTATACCAACACTCTGCTACCAATGTCAAACATGGCTTTAACAGCCTCACAGCAGAGGAAACTCGTTACATGTGGAAAGAAGTGTCAGAGAAAAGCTGCAATAGTTACTAAACTAGGTAAAATAAGAAATGAAGAAATTAGGAAAATAGTTGGATTAATATCATGTATTGAATATATTGAAAGACAGCAAGTAAAATGGTTCGGTCACCTTATGAATATGACCCCCAAACCAAATACCAAAAGAGCAAATCTTCTTCTTCTTCTGCGTTCGTTGTCAAACTCCTGCAGATCAGCAGGATGTAGTCCGGATAATGGAATGCGTTGTGACATGCTTTACAGTATTGCTGCGATATCTGCGCCTTTCGGCCTGACCCATCCGAATTGAGCATGGCGTTGGGTCATATTGAAACGAACA
The DNA here is from genome assembly GCA_034231615.1 of Meghimatium bilineatum. NCBI lineage: Eukaryota > Metazoa > Mollusca > Gastropoda > Stylommatophora > Philomycidae > Meghimatium > Meghimatium bilineatum. The sequence continues at coordinate 8,638,589 of CM067318.1, forward strand.
GCCAACTCCATCCCATAACCTCCTTAGTCGCCTCGTACGACATGCATGGAAGTTAAACAGTGTTGCTATTCTTTGCTCCCCTTTTGGACCCCGACAACACACGGGCGAAAAGAGCTTACAACAACGTAGTATTTGGGAGTAAAGCAAAAGGTAGGCCAAGTAAACGGTGGATAGAAAACATCAAGATAGTCTTGAACAAAGATGGATTAAATGCGACCACGGCAACACATCTGGCCTTGGAACGACAGCTTACGCTCCCAACCTATGTTTAACGGCAAGTGTTAATACGACCAACCATCATTCATCTGGGCATAAACAATGTTATGTTATGTTTTGTTTCTCCAGGGCCATAGGCGGCGCATAGGACAGAAACCATAGCTTTCCATTTCTCTTTGTATTGCCGGGTCTTTGAATTCTTGTGTGTTGTTTAGGTTCATTGACATGCCTTCTCTATTAATGGTTCATCGTAGAGTTTCTCTAGGTCTCACTCTTCCTTTTACTCCAGGTGGCACCCACTATAGTGACTGATGGAGAATTCTTAGGCTGTTCATTCTGAGAACATGGCCGATGTAAGTCCAACGTCACCATATAGACAATAGACGATCAATAGGGAAATACTCAAACCGTGACCAATCACAGAATATTTTCAAATGCTTTTCAAGTTGAAGATGAATTGCGTTAATGGGATCGTTTATCTAGGATAAAAAACTATCAAGGCAGTCTTACAAATGTTAGTTTCCTGTTACAGACACAACAGTGAAACATATACATCATTGAAATTAACAAGATGTTACAGTTAGTTAGTGCAAACACCAAGTAAATTGTCGCTTTCAGGAAAACAAAAACGAAAACTTTCACATCAACACGACGAATTACGATTGACAGACTACAAGACATCTCAGTTTCCAACAATTAACTCCGGAAAAACTGCCAAGTTTCTAACGAGGACGAATGTTTGTTGAATTTCAAGATACAAGAGCTCATGTTACATAATATTTCTAGAAAAACATTTACGTCATATGCCAGTTTAAAAAAAAAAATCGACGGAAATATACCACAACCGGCGGGTTACACGGCCTTCCAACTGTGCACTTCAATTGGCTGATGCGAACTTATTATTATTCAGTTTGTATATTTGGTGTCGTAGGTCAATTAAAAACACGTATGAGTTAATGTTCAAGAGTACAGCTAGTAGGAATGACTGTTTAGAAGGCCATGTATATCGTAAACAAAACATAATATAATTTAGTTTTTATTCAAGGCCCACTGTATAGCACATCAATGATGTCCCTTTACAAGTAGTCTATATCTCTCTTCAATACTCTGTCATAAACCACAGCATTGCTCGCCCATGAGTCTGCTCGTTCAGTGCATATGACACACGCACGACAAGCAAATTATATCTATGTAATATTTACAACAACTAATTTCTCAGTATATCAAATGACATATTCCTTCCAGAATGTTGTCTTCGGGGTGAATACTCTGAACGCCTCTCTGTTTCGGACAAGCAGGCCTGCATTGCCAGAGACATGTGCATACATTACTCCATGTCGCTAGTCTATCGTCTTCTTGGTCTTTCTCTTCTTCTCTTACCTGGCACTCTGCACTATATTTAAAACAACTGATTTGTTCAGTAACGCGATTCAATCCTTTTTTAGCATACAACTTTATATTATCCACAGCGTACTCTGATATTCAGTGAGTACCACACTATACATTGATATTGACTCTGAATTCTCAGTGCGATGTTTTGTGTCATTCCAAAAGGAAATTTGTAAGCTCATTAAAAAATAACAACCTGGAAACAATTCATCAAACAGAATAAAGACAGAGATTTGAAAGGTTGCACACTAAAATAGGAAAAACGAACAGTAGGATTCAGACAAAAGTAGAATACTATTTTTGAATAAAACCAAAATAGAAAATGGCGTAGCAACGAAAGAAAAAAATGCAAATGAAATGAAAAGCTACGTAAAAAAATGATACATTCACTCACTGATATGCCAGCACAGCATGTCATTATTGTAATGAATGAAACCGGTCAATAGCGCTGGATGACTTTAAAACCTTTAGTGGTCCTGGCATATCAATTACAACGCAATGGCAATCACTGTAATTTATTATTTTTGTTCGGATCTTACAGCTAAAAGTATTATTTGCTGCACATTGTGTCTTAGGTTAAGTTTGTGTTTTATATACGCTCATTTGTCTTGTTTAGATTTAAAAACAGAGAGAGGAAGCCAAAAATCTGGACAGCCTTCTGTGACCTATCTCAAACTCTTGCAGATTAGCAGGATGCAGTCCAGAGAACGTAATAAGTTGTGTCGTCGTTTACAGCTCAAATGCGATATATTTGAACTTCGGCCTGATAAATACTACTCCAGCATTGCTTCTGGGCCAATTTGACTCTATATCAGATGGGACAGGACAGACAACTCCACACTGAAACTTCCTTAGTCGCGTCTTGCTATAAGCATAGAAGGTATACATTGCTAACCTTTAATTCCCGTTATTGCCGCAGCAATACAAGGACGTTAGGCATAGAAGGTATATAAAAATGTTTTCTATTTTGGTCTTTCAGAAATATCTATCTATCTATTCGCTAAATCCCTCTGTTGACTTTCGGCGTCATGGGTAGAAGAGTTTTCTGGAGACGGCACACGGTAGAGATGCTAAATATTCATTAATTGTTTCATTTCTTCCACAATCATGCCGGTTAATAGAATTTAGTCTCAAAGAAATGATTGTTTTCTTCTGTGGTTTATAGCTTGTTGCGATATCTGTTAGTTAGTTAGTTGTTTAGTTTAGTTTTGTTAGTTTAGTTTAATTTAGTTTAGTTTAGTTAGTTTAGTTTAGTTTGTTTTATTTAGTTAGTTTAGTTAATTTAGTTAGTTTATTTAGTTTAGTTAATTTATTTTAGTTTAGTTTAGTTTTTTTTAGTTTAGTTGATTTAGTTAGTTTAGTTTAGTTTAGTGTAGTTAGCTATATAGTTCGTTAGAGACTACGTTATGTGTAATTGTTTTGGAAGAAGATTGCGCAATCAACACCTGATCGTGACTCTGAGTCTACATACACTTGGATGGCTGCTGTAACGGAGTACTGTTGGGACTGCCCCACGTGCTGTGAAGCTAGTCTCTAATCAAAAAGTAGTAATGCAAAATTTGATAAACATGTTACTGGGAATACCTAAATATGAACAAATTTAGATTAAAAGGTATATAAAAATCATGCAGTTTGGTATTCCCAGTAACCTGTTTACCTAATTTTGCATTATAATGTGCTACTTTGGTTACTGCGGAAACCTCCACTTTGTCAGACACCATCCAACCATTTGGTTATCTCTAATCAAGAATAAGTTATTTAGTGTGTTAGATAAAGAGTTAATTCGAAGCTAGTTAATAGTTTTTTAGTTGGATATTTTTTTATTCATGATTAGAAATTCATTAGATATTTTTAAAATTCTTGATTAGAAATTCATTAGATATTTTTTAAATTCTTGATTAGAAATTAATTAGATATTTTTTTATTCTTGATTAGAAATTCATTAGATATTTTTTTATTCTTGATTAGAAATTCATTAGATATTTTTAAAATTCTTGATTAGAAAATTATTAGATTATTCTTGATTAGACTATTCATCATATCACACGGGGCATTCCTATAAGTGCTCTGCTCTCCGTTCCAGCAGTCATTCGAGTGTATGTAGACTAAAGTTTCTCAAGATTGTCCTTTATAACGCAAGGGTATTAAACGTTTGTCCTTTATAACGCAAGGATATTAAACGTTTGTCCTTTATAACGCAAGGATATTACACGTTTGTCCTTTATAACGCAAGGATATTAGAAATCGTGAGATTGAAATCAATTTGTAACAGAGTATTTCGCACGAAAAACTCCCAGTCAGGTGTTGATTACATTATCTTCGGTTCTTTCCAAAAAACAAAAACAAAAAATATTTTCTTCTCTCTCCGCTAATTACTTTCATTTCTGTCATTATTTGTATGCGTACGTTTTCGACCTCATTATCAACTTCTGCATTTTGCAATGAATTTATGACTTTTAATTAAGTCAGTTTTATCACTTCTCAGTAATGTACCGTCACTCGCAGCATTGTCTAACAATGAGTCCGCTCTTTTGTTTCCTCTGACTTCAGCATGACCCGGGAAATTTATCCATGTAATGCTCTTTGTACAAATGAGTTGTTAGACAACGGAACCCATTCCTTTATCAACATGTTCCTTTCTATCTTGCGCAGCATACTTTGAGATTCTGTGAGCATTACCGAATGGGTGGATGTATCAGTTATCAACCAATTAAGTGCTGCTGTAACTCCCTCTATCTACATCCTCGTGTTGGATGTGACAGGGATGTTTAACCAACTTCCAGCCGTTTCTATAGACAAGAAACCCCCAACCTCATGTATTTGTGTTTTTGTTGACTGAACCATCTGTGTATCTTGTCTTGTGGTTACGAGTGTAGCTGTTGAGTTACATGTAATGTAACATGCTGTAATGTAACTTTTGCCATGATGCCACGGCATATCAAAAAGCATATCACAGCTGCGATTCAGAAGACAAAGACAGGTATCAGTGTCATCAAGGTTATGGCGAGCAAGGACATGCAATAATGGGTACTTTTTCTGCTTCTACAAATGGTGGCGTTATCTGTCCTAAATTATGACCTCGGCCTACTGACACGTCACAGACAAAAGTGAATAGCTTGTAAAAAATCCAAAATAAGGTGATGTGTGCGGTGCTGGGTTGTACAAGGGATGAGATTTTTGGTAACTCTCCCCATATTAAAGAGCGACTTCAAGTAAAGCAAGTGAAGGCATATCTAAAAGTAAGAGAATATACGCATCACCCATTACACCAACGTCTGAATGAGGCAAAGGGAAAACGAATCAAGCGGAGTAGATCATAGATGGAAGAAGCTGAAGACACACTGCGAAGAGTATGTGAAATAGAAGAAGTAGGAAAGGGCAGTGAATGGGAAGAGGTAGACATTGAAAAAAATTCCTTAACGTAAAAATTAAACTAGATAAATCGTGTTAGTTGGATATATAGTTAGTTAGATAGTTAATTAGTTAGCAAATTAGTAAATTAGTTGGTAAGTTAGTTATTTAGTAAGTTAGTTATATAGTTAGTTATATAGTAAGTTAGTTATATAGTTAGTTATTTTTAGATTTGGTAGGTTAGTTAAATAGTTAGTTATATAGTAAATTAGTTATATAGTTAGTTAGTTAGCAAATTAGTAATTGAGTTAGATTGCTAGTAAATTAGGTGGTAAGTTAGTTATATATGTAGTTATATAGTTAGTTATATAGTTAGTTAAATAGTTAGTTAGCAAATTGGTAAATTAGATTGTTAGTAAATTAGTTGGTAAGTTAATTATATAGTTAGTTACTTCTATAGTTAGGTAGTTAGCTGGTTAGGTATATACTTAGTTATATTTTTATTCAATTAGTTAGCTCGTTAGTTAGCTATTTAGTAAAATAGTTAATTAACACCCCGTCGGATGTGTCGGGACAATGGTGGAAATAAAACGGTGACACAACGGTGGAACACAACCTGCTGGAAATCTTGTAAGACCAACGTCCTGCTATAAGAGAGAACCAATAGGCGTTTGGGAACAAATGAAATATAGATCAATCGTTAATTAGTGTGTGAATTAATTGATTAGCTCGCCATTTTGGTAGTTAATCACCAGATAATCATCATTTCACTCATGTTTCATCCAATCATTTCACTCATACTTCATCCAATCATTTCACTCATGCTTCATCCAATCATTTCACTCATGTTTCATCCAATCATTTCACTCATGCTTCATCCAATCATTTCACTCATGCTTCATCCAATCATTTCACTCATGCTTCATCCAATTATTTAACTCAAGATTCATCCAATCATTTCACTCATGTTTCATCCAATCATTTCACTCATGCTTCATCCAATCATTTCACTCATGCTTCATCCAATCATTTCACTCATGCTTCATCCAATCATTTCACTCAAGATTCATCCATAGGTGCTCTAATCTTCCCTTGAGCGTATTCGTCATTACATGATGCTGACAGTTCCAGTTGTCTGATGGTTCACGAAAATATTATCCCAAGCCCACAGAAAAGCTCACTTCTAGCAATGCCATATTTCAAGCAAATGTCCTTTATTCTAGAAAGAGAAATGTGAATTTAAAAATATTCTAGAAGTGTTAAGATCATTAAACGTCGAAGCGGTCTGTCTCCTTGACATCATCTCAACAAGAAAGCTGTTTTTTTGTTTGTTTATATAAAGAGACATAACAGTATGGAAAGATTAATAGCTGAAGGCGGAAAAACGGCAACAGGGGAAGAGTGCGCCCAAGACGACGAAGGTGCAGTGATATATCAGATTGTTTAAACATGTCTCTAGCTGCGGCAGTTCAAGTCGCCGAGAATCTCGGAATATTCAGAAAATCATCAATGAAGATCACATTCTGGAAAGAATATATCACAGGATGATGAGACAGGGAAAAGGAATCAAAAGCTTCACTAATGTCATTTATCCGTGCTGTATCTTGAACCATCAGACGCACTAATGTCATATGTCCGTGCTGTATCTTGAACCATCAGTCTCACTAATGTCATATGTCCGTGCTGTATCTTGAACCATCAGTCTCACTAATGTCATATGTCCGTGCTGTATCTTGAACCATCAGTCTCACTAATGTCATATGCCCGTGCTGTATCTTGAACCATCAGTCTCACTAATGTCATATGCCCGTGCTGTATCTTGAACCATCAGTCTCACTAATGTCATATGCCCGTGCTGTATCTTGAACCATCAGTCTCACTAATGTCATATGTCCGTGCTGTATCTTGAAACATCAGTCTCACTAATGTCATATGCCCGTGCTGTATCTTGAACATCAGTCTCACTAATGTCATATGCCCGTGCTGTATCTTGAACCATCAGTCTCACTAATGTCATATGCCCGTGCTGTATCTTGAACCATCAGTCTCACTAATGTCATATGCCCGTGCTGTATCTTGAACCATCAGTCTCACTAATGTCATATGTCCGTGCTGTATCTTGAACCATCAGTCTTACTAATGTCATATGTCCGTGCTGTATCTTGAACTATCAGCCACACTAATGTCATATGTCCGTGCTGTATCTTGAACCATCAGCAGCACTAATGTCATATGTCCGTGCTGTATCTTGAACCATCAGTCTCACTAATGTCATATGTCCGTGCTGTATCTTGAACCATCAGTCTCACTAATGTCATATATCTGTGCTGTATCTTGAACATCAGTCTCACTAATGTCATATGTCTGTGCTGTATCTTGAACATCAGTCTCACTAATGTCATATGTCCGTGCTGTATCTTGAACCTTCCGTCTCACTAATGTCATATGTCTGTGCTGTATCTTGAACATCAGTCTCACTAATGTCATATGTCCGTGCTGTATCTTGAACCATCAGTCTCACTAATGTCATATGCCCGTGCTGTATCTTGAACCATCAGCCGCACGAATGTCATATATCCGTGCTGTATCTTGAACCATCAGCCGCACTAATGTCATATGTCCGTGCTGTATCTTGAACCATCAGTCTCACTAATGTCATATGTCCGTGCTGTATCTTGAACCATCAGTCTCACTAATGTCATATGTCCGTGCTGTATCTTGAACCATCAGCCGCACTAATGTCATATGTCCGTGCTGTATCTTGAACCATCAGTCTCACTAATGTCATATGTCCGTGCTGTATCTTGAACCATCAGTCTCACTAATGTCATATGCCAGTGCTGTATCTTGAACCATCAGTCTCACTAATGTCATATGTCCGTGCTGTATCTTGAACCATCAGTCTCACTAATGTCATATGTCCGTGCTGTATCTTGAACCATCAGTCTCACTAATGTCATATGCCCGTGCTGTATCTTGAACCATCAGTCTCACTAATGTCATATGCCAGTGCTGTATCTTGAACCATCAGTCTCACTAATGTCATATGTCCGTGCTGTATCTTGAACCATCAGTCTCACTAATGTCATATGTCCGTGCTGTATCTTGAACCATCATCCGCACTAATGTCATATGTCCGTGCTGTATCTTGAACCATCAGTCTCACTAATGTCATATGTCCGTGCTGTATCTTGAACCATCAGTCTCACTAATGTCATATGCCCGTGCTGTATCTTGAACCATCAGCCGCACTAATGTCATATGCCCGTGCTGTATCTCATACAAAGTTCAGTATGTTTGCTAGATTTATTACTTTGGTACCCCGACACAGTAGCAGCTTACGTCAGCTGATTGCCATGTCATTCCCCAGGATTTTTTAGAGCTGTCACATCTACCAAGCTGGAATGGACTTTTAACATCTATCAGTAGCACTAATTGTAGAAATTACCGGCGATTCTGATCGATCTTTGAGCAACTAAATCGATAATATGATTAATTGATTTGCCATACTCCATATCGATAAGGTCTTACCTGATTGTACTTTAAAACGCAAGGATATTACAAAAATTGCGAGATTGAAATGAATTTGTAACAGAGTATTTCGCACGAAAAATGAAATATCTAATTATTTCGCGACGTTCATTCATCCGCTTGGAAGTTATGCTCCCACTTTGCTGGCAGAGGTAACCATGAAGCATCGTTACAGTAACAATAATATTGTCTAGTAACGCTAAAATCAAATTATCGTAATTGAAACAGTTACCAAGGTCACATAGGTAATGTGGTCAATTATTGTGAACACGGCAAGAGTCAGCAGGACGCTTCAATAAGAAATCAAGCGCAATCACCTGTATGATTCAATAACTATTCATCAACCGTATTTAGAAAATACTGGAATATAATCTAATTCACGTAATATTGCAATAAGAAATATGAAAGGGGGGGGCGAGACCGGGGGAGGGAGGTGGGATGGGACTGTAATATATCTATAAGTTAGTCAAAGCTCTTTTGTCTATTTTTGAATTCTTCCTGTCAATAACTGTCAAGAATTTAGACCCCTACCCCAACTGTTCAATTATGTCAGATATTCCTTTCTCTTTATAAAGACATTATACGGAAAATTATAAATAATGACCTATAGTTTTCAAGTTGTTAGAATATGTTGATTCTGTTACTATTACAACTACAATTACTAATACTACAAATATAATAACTACTATAATAAGATCTACTACTAATGCTATTTCAATTTCTACTACTACTACTACTACTACTACTACTACTACTGCCACTCCTATTGCTGCTACTGTTGTTAGTATTACTACTACTACAACTAGTATTACTACTAATAGTACTACTATTACTGCTACTATTACTACTACTACTACTACTACTGCTACTACTGCTACTACTACTACTACTACTACTACTACTGTTTTTGCTACTATTAATACTATTACTACTACTACTGCTACTACTACTTCTAATACTACTATTACTACTACTACTACTACTACTAATACTACTACTACTACTACTACTACTACTCTACTGCTACTACTACTTCTAATACTACTACTACTACTACTACTTCTAATACTACTACTACTACTACTACAACTACTACTACTACTACTGTTTTTGCTACTATTAATACTACTACTACTACTACTACTACTTCTAATACTACTATTACTAGTACTACTACTACTACTACTACTACTGTTTTTGCTACTATTAATACTACTACTGCTACTATTACTACTACTACTACTACTACTACTAATACTACTACTACTACTTCTAATACTACTACTACTACTACTAATACTACTACTACTACTTCTACTACTGATACTACTACTTCTAATACTACTACTACTACTTCTAATACTACTACTACTACTACTACTACTACTGTTTGTGCTACTATTAATACTACTACTACTACTACTACTTCTAATACTACTACTACTACTAATACTACTACTACTGCTTCTACTACAACTATTACTACTTCTACTACTACTACTACTACTTCTAATACTACTACTACTTCTACTACAACTACTACTACTACTACTTCTACTACAACAACTACTACTTCTACTACTACTAATATTACTACTTCTAATACTACTACTACTACTACTTCTACTACTACTACTACTACTTCTACTACTACTACTACTACTTCTACTACTATTAAAATTGCAATCATTATTATCATCATTCATCTTATGATTCTCGTGATTGACACACATTTTCAATGTTATCTTACTCACCGCTAACCTTTCCTTCTAGTAGATTCCACGGCATATCTATACAAGCTATATATGTTTCTTTATTTATCTAATTTCATTGTTTCATGATGGTTCCCTGACCTATGTCAGTCTTTGGATACTTTCTACGGTTCTCCTTAATGTTTGCCACATTCTTCTCGCGAATTGTTGCCCAAGACTTTGAATGAGAACGTCTCTCTCACATTCTCATTTCTGACAATAGTCAGTTCTTTTCGAAAACGTCTAATTTATGTTATAATTATATATTTTAAATCTTACACGGGAGAAATCAATCCCTTATCTTCAGTTTCGAACTGGAAATGCAATGATCAATAGTCATTTAAACCGCATCAAACAAACCCCAGCAACTGCCCACTTGTAGACACTGCTCTGATCTTAATGAAACAGTAAAACACCTTATTGCCTGCCCTTACTTTTCAACTGCCAGGAAAAAACTCCTACAGACACCCTTAACATCCACTAACTTACTGTATGGATTACTAAATGAACTTCAGAAGACCTGCACTTTTTAAAAGAATGGCTTTGTGCTGACAAGAGTAACATTACTCATCAGCATTTGCATATCGACAACAGCAACAAAAAAAAGCAATAGCAACAGCAGCAGCAACAGCAGAAACAACAACAACAACAACAACAACAGCAACATCAGCAGCAGCAACAGCAACAACAACAACACCAACAAGAACAACAAGAACAACAACAACAACAACACCAACAAGAACAACAACAACAACAACAACATCAACAACATCAACATAAAAAACAAACAATAACAATATCAACAACAACAGCAACAACAACAACAGCAACAGAAACAACAACAGCAACAGCAACAACAGCAACAGCAGCAACATCATCAGCAGAAGAAACAGCAACAACAACAACAACATATTACAATTATATATTTTAAACCTTGCACGTGGATATTCCTTTAGAAACAAATACTAATTGAAATAAATAATTTAGAGAATAACAGGTCACAAAAAGCTAAGCGGCATTCACATGTCGGCCATGCTCCATGTTTATCACTATCGCGATTAAAAAAACTTTTTGTTTGCGAAACCTTCATTTCTTTGAATTTGTTTTTAATTGTAAAACTACATGTCAACTTATTTTTTTTTCTTCAAAATTACTTCAATTAACCATATGTTACAGAGTTTCACTTCAGTTCACCTCGCATCCAAGAGTGGGGGAGAACTGATTTATTAAGGAAAAGAAAGACCTCATTATCTTTTTTGAAAGTACCTCAAGCAGAGCAAACAATCTTAAAATACTCAATCTAATATATTGCGCAGACAAACCTCTACATCGACATCGGTACTTGCGGAAACTTCAAGAAAATACACGTCAGATCATATCTTAGCCTAGAGTAAAACTAGCTATCAAGCTGTCAATCTCTAACATCAGTTCACGTATATACATCATGTGAACCTCGTAAATCGCATTAAAGGTAAAACGCATACATCATTTCAAGAGGATGTCAGCATGGAGAGCTGCGGACTCTTAAATAGCTTAAAGTGAGCGTTGATCCGCATTGGATTTCAAAAACATTTCTTATTCTCTCAGCGGGTATGCTTTCTATTACAAAGTGTGCTCAATCTCGACCCTCAATAATTGATAAAAAAAATAATAACCTAAAAAAGTCCTGTTGGCTATTTGAAAACCTACCTCCTAAACTGACTAATTTGATTTTTCCCAAAAGTTTAATTGACTGTTGACATAAAGTATAATCAAAGCGATCAATGAAATTCACCGGAATAGTCAGATGAATCATTTTAGAAAGATGTTTTCCAATTTGTCAACAGGTGCTATATATGTCGATGGTCTAGATTCAATGTAAGATTATAATGATATCTCAATTATCGATCTGATGCAGAAGTAAAATAAAAACTGGTAAATACTTCATGTTTCCCGTTAATGTGTTGCAAGGAGGAATTTTGTAGCTGTGTGATAAATAAAGGCAGTATACTCTTTCTGTCGCCACGTCATGTATAGGGTGACTTTAAAAAAAATTTACTCTCCGAAAGAAAATAACCAAGTTATTACTGGGAATTTAACTCTAGACCTCACTAATTTGAGACAAACGCTCTAACCTCTCAGTCATACACCAAACGTACAAAGGTAAACAGTGAAGTATACTAAAGTACACGGTAATTACGCTATAAAGCACTTGTCATAACATACGGTTTTCCCGTAAGTGCTCATTCATATTATAATACATGTGAGCAAAAATGGGAATCGTCCTTCTAAAGTGATGCATTTTAGTTGCTCAGTCATTTTCACTGGCAGTCGACACAATGTATAAACAAAGTGACCAATGGAAATTATAGGATCAGTCAATTTCGTTACATTACAATGATGATATCCTACGATTTAGCAGACTGTATATATGACGAAAGCCTTGGCTCAGTTGGGGAAAGCATGCTCGCCTGCTATAAAGAACTTTCAACTGAATTAATTAAGATCCAATTAGTTACGTTTTTTAAATTATTGTTGGACTTTCGGTTGATCACTATTTACATAAATGAAATCACATGCCAAAAAATAACCAAGGCGACTCCAAGTATATAAATAGTGATCAGTATATACGTGTCATTAATTATGGTGTGGTAGCAGTATAGACGCGTCATTAATTATGGTGTGGTAGCAGTATAGACGCGTCATCATTTATTGTGCAGTGTCAGTATTGACTTGCATAAATCGGTGTTTAGTATCAATATAGAATGAAGCGTCATCAATTGTTGTGCAGTATGCAGTATTAAGAACTCACAATGACCTAAAACACATGGCTCGTTTACAATAAGGAATATTGGACTGAAGGTTTAACAACTGATCGCTGAAGAGAACTGTTCTTTTATACACCAAGTAAATTGATTGGCCATGACATAAAGCTATCACGGCTATAAAGCCAGAGGCAGATGATGTAAAAGATGTGATCACAGAAATCAAAGAAACCACAGGAACACGCTTACAAACAGCTCGCAAGAAGGCAATCTCCAGATAACTCTTCTACCCCTGACGCCGCAAGGCAAACAAGGGCCACAGCGTATAGATAGATAGATTAAATTGATTGAATTTGAGATTTTTTTCGCAACATGTAAAACCATGCAGTTTTTCTCGTACTCTTTCTACTAAAAATTATTTTTACACCGGGAGAGGGGAGTTGTTTCTCTTTTGCCATTTGGGACACACTAGCCATAGTCTGCCCGTGTCTCTTTTGACATTTGGGACACACTAGCCATAGTCTGCCCGTGTCTCTTTTGCCATTTGGAACACACTAGCCATAGTCTGTCCGTATCTCTTTTGACATTTGGGACACACTAGCCATAGTCTGCCCGTGTCTCTTTTGACATTTGGGACACACTAGCCATAGTCTGCCCGTGTCTCTTTTGCCATTTGGGACACACTAGCCATATTCTGCCCGTGTCTCTTTTGCCATTTTGGACACACTAGTCATAGTCTGCCCGTGTCTCTTTAAGGTTTCGTTAATTGTCTACACTCATCAAGATCTTAATCTTCATCGGGCCTTGTAACCAGATCTTCTGCTGTTGTATACGCTGTTGTAGACACAAAGGGCGGCTACTAGCCTTCGTCCAATTCTCATGATGTGGCCAATCCACCTGGTTTCCTTCCTCTCGATGTAATCTTGGCGTGAAATCGTCTTTATTTCTGTCCTGATATCTTCATTTCTCCATCAGTCTCTTCTGGTGACATAACATTTCTTAAACGTCTCATTTCACACACTGCAAACTTTTCCGCTAGTATCTTTGTAAAAGAATGTGTTTTATATTAGTTACAACGTATGCGGTTACGTCTGTGGATCTCACCAATGGCCCAGTAGACAAACCACTCATGCAACAAAAAACCTTAGTAGATGACATGCCGTTATATTGAGACTCTCTTATGAAAGCTTTGTAGCATGTTATCTATATAATTATTACCCCACTCGAAGGCTCAACCAATAGCATTGCACTAAACCGAAATCTGAAATCTCATTGGGGTATGATAATTAGACATAGATAAAACACAGGTTTATATATCGCTTCAATGAGACACGACAGACTATAATTAAAACTAGTAGGTAATGATGGGCAATGCTGAGAACACAAGAAATCATAAAAATTACAATACAAAAATCACATTCAACGTTTCAACCAAAAGGTCTTTATCAAGGCACAAACAAAACATCAAAAGACGACGAATGGAAAAATTATCCCATCCAACGGAAATATGGAAATGAGATGCTGAAAGGTCAGGAAGTACATAATAAACGTAAATATATGTGGAAACGAAACGAACAAAAAGATGAGTAAATGACGGAACAAAAAGAATAAAGACAAAGACCTAACCAATCCAGTACTAGACATAAGAGTGGTCGGAATTGAGTCCAAAAGGCTTGAGTGTACCCAATTCAAAAATGAGACGATTTTCTAGAGCATACCTAGATCTATCATCGGTGATATTTAACTGGGTATGATAGAAAGCTCAGAAAAACCACCTCACTGCGCATAGGAAGTAAGAGCTAATCGCTCGCAATTTCAGGGATGTCTCAAACAAACATATTAGTTACACTTTCTCTAAAACGTAAAAAAAAACTCTTAAAATGTGTTTTCAAATCAATCATGTAGAATTGTACACAAAAAGTCTACATGTTTCTACTTTCTACTTATTGCATTTTGAACTTTCTGTTACTTCTGTTACTCATATATCAACAACTTCAAAATGTCTAACCCCTCGACGTTTTAATAAAGTGTAACCTCATATTATGTATGCCTTGCACATTTCTAAAGTACTCTGCACGATTTATTGCAGTTTTTTAGTATGTGTAAGAGAAACGGTTGTCATTACAAAGGTAATACGTAACAAAACATGCACCAACTAAGTTTTCAATATATAAGAAATAAAATACGTAGAACTAACCCTATATTACAGAGTGCAGTCTTTTTTTCAACAAATTCAACTCAAATATCTTGGTCCTTTTTGTGTTCACAATTTAACGGTTGTTTCCCTTTAAAGTAAAATATTTTTTTCGGTGGATTCATGAAGCTTCTAAGATGATACACAACTTGTGTGAAATGTATTTAAATTTATATAAACAACTTTTTGCCAACAAAATTGCTGAAATAACATTATTTTTTGTGTGTGCATTGTTACACGGTAAGTTTTCTTTTTTAGTTTCACTTTAGTTAGCATTCTAAACTGAAATATTCAGTATAGATACCGCTTTAGTTTATTATGTAATCATTTGTCAAAACAAACCCCTTCCCTTCCAAAGAATACGTTATAGAGAACAGGGTACCACGCCCTCAGACACTTTAATTAATATACACTTTTTCTAAAATAAAAAAAAAATTTTAAAATAAAAAAACTTGGTTGCTTATTTATTCAGGACGTAGCCATCAACCCAGTCTATTCAGGACATAGCTATCATCCCAGTCTATTCAGGACATAGCTATCATCCCAGTCTATTCAGGACGTAGCCATCAACCCATAGTTTTTTGGATGCAGATACCTGCACTAAATACACTTGAAATAGTAAATAAACATATTTTATCATGGGAAACATTCAATGGTATAAGAGAATATTAGTACTGAGAAGATTGATAACTGAGAAGATTGATAACTGAGAAGATTGATAACTGAGAAGATTAATAACTGAGAAGTTTGATAACTGAGAAGATTGAGTACTGAGAAGATTGATAACTGAGAAGATTGAGTACTGAGAAGATTGATAACTGAGAAGATTGATAACAGAGAAGATTGAGTACTGAGAAGATTGATAACTGAGAAGATTGATAACAGAGAAGATTGATAACTGAGAAGATTGATAACTGAGAAGATTGATAACTGAGAATATTGATAACTGAGAAGATTAATAACTGAGAAGTTTGATAACTGAGAAGATTGAGTACTGAGAAGATTGATAACTGAGAAGATTGAGTACTGAGAAGATTGATAACTGAGAAGATTGATAACAGAGAAGATTGAGTACTGAGAAGATTGATAACTGAGAAGATTGATAACAGAGAAGATTGATAACTGAGAAGATTGATAACTGAGAAGATTGAGTACTGAGAAGATTGATAACTGAGAAGATTGATAACTGAGAAGATTGAGTACTGAGAAGATTGATAACTGAGAAGATTGATAACTGAGAAGATTGATAACTGAGAAGATTGAGTACTGAGAAGATTGATAACTGAGAAGATTGAGTACTGAGAAGTTTGATATCTGAGAAGATTGAGTACTGAGAAGATTGATAACTGAGAAGATTGAGTACTGAGAAGATTGATAGCTGAGAAGATTGAGCACTGAGAAGATTGATAACTGAGAATATGTATAACTGAGAACATTTATAACTGAGAATATGTATAACTGAAAATATCTATAACTGAGAACATTTATAACTGCGAATATCTATAACTGAGAATATGTATAACTGAGAATATCTATAACTGAGAATATTTATAACTGAGAAGATTGATAACTAACCTGGCTACTCTATGGAAATAATAGTAATTGCAAAGTGTTGTCTCCGCAACGAAGATTGACTGCAACGGCGTCCAACATCGTCTGCGTCTTGTTTTGGTAGTGCACTCTGCTAAACTATAACCTGTCCATCTCGTGATGTTTCTCTCACATTTGCATCTCTCCCTACATCTTTCTCGCCCTCATCGACTCTATCCTCAAGCAATGTCTTCAACAAGGTGTCTTTTTTTTATATATGTCCAAAATACTTTATTTGTTTGATTTTGTATTTACATTAATAGTTCCTTTTCATACACAGTGTTGCCAGAACCCATTGCTAGTTTTCTTCTCTTTCCATGAAGTTCCTATTCTTCTATATATCCACAACTCAAAGGCATTAATTTTATCTTTTAGTTATTTATTCATTATCCAAAAAAGAACAATAATAAACAAAAAATATAATTCTTATTTGGGGATGTATAAGAAAAAACACAACAGAGATCGCATCCAATCTGTTAAACAATGACGTAATACATTTCATTGTTCACTATATTCCGCATGAATAACTAGTAGTAGATTGAGTGAGCAAAGAAGGAAAAATAGAAGCATGTCCACGAAATTGGCATTTCGACCAGAATAATAGTACATTGTTGATTTGGAGCCTTTAGATTGGGAAAATAAATCCAGACAAAAACAAAATACAGAGGAAAAGCAAATTTACATTATACGCAAGACCTTTCTAACGTATTAGTTGGTCATGTCCCAGAGAGAAAGAACTGTATTCCAGACATTAACTTTCCTGACACCAGATCTGAGTTGCTAGATAGAGATTTCTTTTTATGAGAGAGCTGGAGTTTGACACTGCATATATCATCGCATATCTCAACCAAACAAATTTGTGAGTCGTGAATTTGGGTTTCCACAGAAAATATGCGTGCCTTTTTTGGTTTGTGGATCGTGAATTTGGGTACCTACAGAATATATGCGTGCCTTTTTTGTGAATCGTGAATTTGGGTACCTACAGAATATATGCGTGCCTTTTTTGTGAATCGTGAATTTGGGTACCTACAGAATATATGCGTGCCTTTTTTGTGAATCGTGAATTTGGGTACCTACAGAATATATGCGTGCCTTTTTTGTGAATCGTGAATTTGGGTACCTACAGAATATATGCGTGCCTTTTTTGTGAATCGTGAATTTGGGTACCTACAGAATATATGCGTGCCTTTTTTGTGAATCGTGAATTTGGGTACCTACAGAAAATATGTGTGTTTTTTGGGGGGTTTGTGAATCGTGAATTTGGGTTTCCACAGAAAATATGCGTGCCTTTTTTGGTTTGTGGATCGTGAATTTGGGTACCTACAGAAAATATGCATGTTTTTTGGGGGGTTTGTGAATCGTGAATTTGGGTATCTACAGAAAATATGCGTGCCTTTTTTTGGTTTGTGAATCGTGAATCTAGGTATCAACAGAAAATATGCGTGTCTTTTGTGGTTTGAAAAATTAAAAAAAAACATTTCCCGTGTTGACAAGATCCAACATTGTTGAAATTCTTAGAGTAGACTTTGAAGTTTTCTTTGTTGTTGTTTTTTGTGTAAATTCTCATAAATTATAATCGATGAATCTTTTGTTTCCTATGGGGCATAACTCAATAATAATTTAATACACATACAATTCAGGTACGTAGGCATGACTTAATTAAAAGGAAAGGAGGGGGGGGAGGAGTTTTATAAATATTATGAGAAAAGAATAAGGTAGTCGGTTCTTTTTTTTGGGGGGTTTGTTAATGAACTTTTATTTGAGAGGAGAACCACTAAGAGGAATATTTAACCCTATTTATTTGGGAGGGGACCGTTAAGGGGAACATTTAACCCTATTTATTTGGGAGGGGACCGTTAAGGGGAACATTTAACCCCATTTATTTGGGAGGGGACCGTTAAGGGGAATATTTAACCCTATTTATTTGGGAGGGGACCGTTATGGGGAATATTCAACCCGCTTTCCGGAGAGAAATCTACTATAGGGGATATTTAATTGTCTTTTTGGTTTTAAAAGTTAGGGGCTGTTTCTTCTTCTTCTGCAAATTAGCATGATGTAGCCCGGAGAACGGAATGCGTTGTGTCATGGTTTACAGAATTGCTGAGATATCTGCGCCTTTCGGCCTGACACATCCGATTTCAGCATGGCATCGGGTCACTGACACTATATGGGATGGGACAGCCAACTCCATCCCATAACCTCCTTAGTCGCCTTTTACGAAATGCGTAGAAGGTAAGCATTGTTGCTATTCTTTGCTCCCCTTTCAAGCCCCGGTAACACACGGGCGGGGGCTGTTTCTATAAGCTACGTATTTGTGGCAATGTTGAACCCCCATCCCCAACAACACCTAGTAACAATTTGACAAGAGACCACGATTCTAGATCATGTCAAAAATAATAACCGCTCCACCATAAACAAATTTGCCAGACAAAATGCATAAAAATGACATAACATTTTTGATTTGTAGAATTGTTTTCAAATGCTAATAATTGACTTGGTGTATAACACAAAATTTACTTGGTGTATAATAAACATTTTACTTGGTGTATAACAAAAAATTTACTTGGTGTATAACAAACATTTTACTTGGTGTATAACACACAATTTACATAGTCTATAACAAACATTTTACTTGGTGTATAACACACAATTTACATAGTCTATAACAAACATTTTACTTGGTGTATAACACACAATTTACGTGGTGTATAACACACAATTTACATAGTCTATAACAAACATTTTACTTGGTGTATAACACACAATTGACTTGGTGTATAATAAACATTTTACTTGGTGTATAATAAAAAATTTACTTGGTGTATAACAAACATTTTACTTGGTGTATAACACACAATTTACACAGTCTATAACAAACATTTTACTTGGTGTATAACACACAATTTACTTGGTGTATAACACACAATTGACTTGGTTTATAACACACACTATACTTGGTGTATAACACAAAATTGACTTGGTGTATAACACACAATTTACTTGGTGTATAACACACAATTGACTTGGTTTATAACACACAATTTACTTGGTGTATAACACAAAATTTACTTGGTGTATAACACACAATTTACTTGGTGTATAACACACAATTGACTTGGTGTATAACACACACTTGACTTGGTGTATAACACACAATTGACTTGGTGTATAACACAAAATTTACTTGGTGTATAACACACAATTGACTTGGTGTATAACACAAAATTTACTTGGTGTATAACACAAAATTTACTTGGTCTATAACACACAATTTACTTGGTGTGTAACACACAATTTACTTGGTGTATAACACACAATTTACTTGGTGTATAACACACAATTGATTTGGTGTATAACACACAATTTACTTGGTGTATAACAAACAAGGTGGTTGACGTCAACTTCTGTCAAACACCCTCTTCCCCCCGCCGGGCCACCCCCTTCTCTTAACAACAACTATCAAACTATCTCAGACCCCTACCCCCAAGCGGCCTATTATTTTATTTTTGAAGTATTTTTATGAATCGACACATAGTACTAAATGCCCCGTTCAATATTTCTACAGGGAAAAATGAACCTTATACCCCCCCCCCCCCCCACCTCTCCCTCTTTACCACTTTATCTATCGGCCAGCCAGAGAAGACTTAAACTCTCAGTTATGCAATATTTTGAGATGAAAATGACACATTCAAAATGGGAGTCTACGGGTGTACGCTGACAGGTCTTTACATAAAATCCTCCAGACATTCTATCGAATTCATAATGGTCTACCCCTGTTGATACGTCCGTGTTTCTCGACAATAAAAAAGATTTCCTGAGAATCATATTTCTAAAGTTACACAATTTAAATTTTCCTTGATTTTTATTGATCATTTAGTGTATATTTTGTGTCAATAGCAAATATAAATTACGGGTAAAGTAAAACTGTCACTATGGAGGGATGATTCCAAGTGAGTCCTCTTTCAACTGTGTAATTCTAAAGGTACCCTACAAATCCCATATGATTGCAAAACGCCAATACCGCCAGTCATTAAGGCAAAGCTCAACTAGAAATAAAAGACTCGATAGGAAATGGGTTCGAATCCCACTCGCTACGACTTGTTTATAAAGTGGATTTGTTTGCGGAGATCCCAGTTGATAATCGTTTGTTAACTGCGGAATTATGTCGAGACCATCACCAATTTAGAAGACCTTCCAACATAATTAATTAGGACCCCATTCGTTAATTTTTTGTTTTGTTTATTAGTGGCAGTTTGTGTGGTCACTATTTATATACTTGGAGTCGCTTTGAATATTTTTGGCATGCGGTTCCAAGTATGTAAATAGTGACCAACCGAAATCCCAACAATAATCAAAAACGTAGCGAAATTGGTCCTAGTTATTCCTGTTCGAATGTCCTTATTGTATACCACTAGCTCTCAACCTAGTGCCGCGACCCTTTAATACAGTTCCGTATGTTGTGGTGACCTACAACCACACAATTATTTTCAGTGCTACTTCATAAAATGTGTTTTCCGATGGTCTGAGGCGACCCATGTGAAAGGGTCGTTCAACACCCAAAGCTGTCGTGACCCACATTTTGAGAACTGCTGTTTTAGACGGTCATGATTATGTACTATCAACAGACGGCGACCCGCCCCGTTGAGATGAATAGAGTATATATGGCGGTAACCCAACTACAGTGACGTCGATCACCTATGCCTTTTTTAATAATTAGAAATGTTCTTACAGTTAAAACCGTACGTATAAACATAAAGGGAGCTATATTTTCTCAAGTAGTAATGTTGTTTTCTGGGCTAGTCACCATCGCTCTGCAACACTGAAGACACCTCGTTGTAGTACACTTTTATGATTTTGTAATTGTGTCTTGACCCTTGAGGTCCCTGGTTCAATCCACGGTTGGGACAGGATTTTGTCTTTCGGAGGTACTGTCCAAATATTTCCTGCACATGTCGCGGAGTCTGCTATGGCAATGCCGCTTTTATTTCCACAGCTCATAGAAAACCCCCCCCCCCCTACACTCCATAATTCCTGTGTTACTTCACAGGAAAACATTCAGTAACGAAAGAAAGTAATTGTGTCTGAGAAACATAGCGAAGAATTATTGAAGCAGCAGGAAGGTGGTTTTATAGACGAATGTTCAGAACACCATGGACAGATAATAAGTGTAATGAAGATATCTTGAACGAAATTAATCCAAAAGGAGAACTGTTTGCTCGCATCAGAGATACACCAATGTTTGTGGACACTTCATAAGATGAATGATGAAACATATTTTATAACATTTAATAACGCCGTAGGGGTGCGAGATGTTAGCGATCTCACATTTCAGAGGCTCTGCAAATGAGGGCGGTAGCCATCTTCTCTCTCTCGCAGTCTTTACTTCCTGGATTAATCCGGTACCGATTTAAGGCTGGGTCGACCCGGGAGCCGTTGCGATCTGAAAAAACATTTCCGCCTCAACTGGGGAATGAACCCAGGACCACTCATATGCGACGCCAGTGACATATTGTAACATCATGCAAATTAAAGAGTAAGAGGAATAGAGGAAGACCCATAGAGAAGATGCTTGTCAATGTAGTCTTGTGACATGGGAGAACATTGGTATCGGAAATGATTGACTTCATACGAAATAGAAGAATGTGGAAAGGCATGATAGCAAACACCACACGACATTGACCATAAGAAGAAATGATTGACATTACACGAAATAGAAGGCTGTGGAAAGGCATGATAGCAAACACCACACGACATTGACCATAAGAAGAAATGATTGACATTACACGAAATAGAAGAATGTGGAAATATATTATAACCAACTCCACAATGCACCACCCTTCGTTATCTACAGACTCTAGTACAGTAAAGTAACCCATAGCATTTATTAATGCCGTAGGAGGTGTGAGATGTTAGCGATCTCACATTTCAGAGGCTCTGCAAATGAGGGCGGTAGCCATCTCCTCTCTCTCGCAGTCTTTACTTCCCGGATTAATCCGGTAACCATTTAAAGCTGGATCTACATACTCTATTGACATGGAATCCACAGGAAACGAGAAAATAGAAGACATGAATAGTTTGGAGAATATACTAAAGAAAAGGTGGAAGACATAGAATAGTTGGCGAATATACTAAAGAATAGATGGAGGACAGAATAGCTTGTAGAAGAGACTAAAGAATAGATGGACGACATAGAATAGCTTGTAGAAGAAACTAAAGATTAGATTGACGACATAGAATAGCTTGGTGAAGAAACTAAAGATTAGATGGACGACATAGAATAGCTTGGTGAAGAAACTAAAGATTAGATGGACGACATAGAATAGCTTGGAGAATATACTAAAGAAAAGGTGGAAGACATAGAATAGCTTGGAGAATATACTAAAGAAAAGGTGGAAGACATAGAATTGCTTGGAGAATAGACTAAAGAATAGATGGAGGACATAGAATAGCTTGGAGAATATACTAAAGAAAAGGTGGAAGACAGAATAGCTTGGAGAAGAAACTAAAGAATAGACGGAAGACATAGAATAGCTTGGAGAATATACTAAAGAAAAGGTGGAAGACATAGAATAGCTTGTAGAAGAGACTAAAGAATAGATGGAGGACAGAATAACTTGAAGAATAGACTAAAGAATAGATGGAGGACATAGAATAGCTTGGTGAAGAAACTAAAGAATAGACGGAGGACATGGAATAGCTTGGAGAATATACTAAAGAAAAGGTGGAAGACATAGAATAGCTTGGAGAAGAGACTAAAGAATAGATGGAAGACATAGAATAGCTTGGAGAATAGACTAAAGAATAGACGGAGGACATAGAATAGCTTGGAGAATAGACTATGAAAGTCTCATTGATATTCTCACTGCATGGAAAGATCTGGAACAGAAATCTGAGATCGGAGTAACTGAAGACATGTTGTAGGTAGTCTGTCTTGTTATGAAGATCAAATGCCAGTTGTTAGAGGACTGGCTACCTAGTCGAGTGATTCAATGGTGAATTCTCCAGTTCATTCGGAAATATTTTAAACCACCAACAGTCACAACTTAGAAAAATGGGTTTCAGATATTCTTGAAAAGTAAATGCGGCGGGCGTGATGTAGACAACAGTATACCTAGGCATACCACTGGACAATGAAAAATACGGGCATTATTACGGCGAACTATAGTGAAGACGAGACAACTAGCTTGTAAACATCCGGTTATTGGAGGCCATTATTAATAAATAGGCAAAACACAACACTATTGCGCGTCACTAAAAGATACTTCATGGTTATTTTCATTCATTGGCGACACATGTGTAACCTCTTAAAAATTCCTGAGACTAACGGGAATTGAACCAGTCCGTTCAACGGCACCAAATCGCCTAGCAACTATTGCACACGCATTCTTCCGTACTTGACTAACCGCATCTCTTAAAAAGATGCGATTTCATCAAGCCATTCAAACCGTGCACACAAAGTCACCCGAACGGACCAATCGAGACAAGGACTATTCCCGATAACTGATTCAATTCCCGTTAGTCTCAAGAAATTTAATTTGTCCTCTGCTTCCTATTTAAATTTACTTGCATAATCTCTTAAAGTAAGGTGCAATTTGGTAGTTTTATGACGTGTTTCTGTTGATAGGTCAAAAATAGGTAAATAAAAAAGTTCTCACTGATCGGATGTACGTTTAGTTGTATTACTTTCTATATAGTTGCTAACATTTTCCTTAATATGCCTCATCGATCGATCGATCCATCCATCGATCCATCCATCGATCCATCGATCGATCCATCCATCGATCCATCCATCCATCCATCCATCCATCCATCCATCTATCTATCTATCTATACACTGTAGCCCTTGTTTGCCTTGCGGCGTCAGGGGAAGAGTTATCTGGAGATGACCTTCTTGGTACTGTTTGTAAGCTTGTTCCTGTGGCTTCTTTGATTTCTGTGATCCATCTTTTACGTGGTCTGCCTCTGGCTTTATAACCGTTACGTCTATGTGTCATGGCCATTTGTGGCATGCTGTCTGTTGGTGGTCTGGAAGCGTGTGAAAACCATTTGATCTATTGTATACCTCAGTGACGTGCAAAAATAAAATATATCTTTTACGTTGAGAAGTTTGCATACGAGACCTCCGAGTTTATCAACCATCACACCCTAGGACTAGTCACTTAACTGTATCTGAATTTACTTAGGAATGAAAAGTAACGTACATATATCACAGTATCAAATGACAGAACGATCTTCTGGGTGGTATTGCAAATCATGGAACTATATTTGTGTACTTGGTTCAACTTGACATAAACAAATCGACAGTAAGCAGAAATTTTCTAGAGGTGTTCCGTCTCAAGGTAAGAACACAGGTGGCAGGAAGTGACAAACGTGACGTGAACAAACAAGAATGTTTACAGGTGTAAGAACACTTAAACTACTGTTGATGTAGCAATACTAGATGATGATTGGTTGAGTGTTGTGACCAGGGAAGGAAATGTAACAAATAATGATGGGGAAATAATTATTCAAGCATCGTGATCACCTGTCCAAAGTGTCCAAAATGAAGTAAATCTGCAATACCTCGGAATAACATTTATTCTACAATTTGGAAAAACTCGTATGTACGAATATTATTTTTTACGATGAAAGACGAAATATTTTATATAAAATATATTACGAATAATAATTATACAATAATAATAATAGTATTTTAATGATAAAATCAGAGAAGAGACACATCAAAGTTTCATCACAGATGTTATCAGAAAAACGCCGTTGGTCCTACATCGGGCATGTCCTACGCGCAGACACCAACAGAATACACCACCATTCTCTTGAATGGATACCTACAGGCAAAAGAGCAAGTGGTAGAATAAAAGAAACACTCAGAAAAACAATACTTAGAGAAAGTAAAACAACCAATATTCATACTATTCAAGAACTGCACAGAATAGCTTTGAACAGTCATAATTGGAGAGATCTGACCTCTGCTCTTTGCGCTAACTTTAGCGCAAAAGGAAACTGAATGAATGAATAGTATTCTATTATATGAAATAATATTTTAATGTTAGGAAATGTGTAACTGCTGTAGAGTAACATCACGAGATGGATATGTTACAGTCCAGCAGGGTGCACCACAAATGCAAGAGAAAGTGAATGTCGCAGGTCTGTTGCAGCTAGCCTTCGTTGCGGAGTTGGCACTTCATCTTATGAACTAGTACTAATGCCAGATTTTTGTAATAAGTGTTTTTATAAAAATAAAAAAAAAATGTTCGGTCAATGTTGAATGCGTAATGTGACATTGTGAGCTCTACAACAGATAAATCAAAGAATAGGATAATGCATTTTGACTGATCACTAAAGACAAAAATAATAACACATACAAATCGACGTTTCGACCAAAATGACTTTATCAAGACAAAAATTAGAACACAAAAGAAAACGGACAGCAATGATATGGACGTTCACTTTGGCATGCGTAATGTAGATTGACCGGAAGATGTGACACGACATGAGTTCTTGCAGCTCGCGTTCACTCTATATTACTTTGAGTTCGATGGCCACTTCTTTAACCAAATCAATGGGGTCGCCATGGGCACTAAGATTGGGCCTAGCTATGCCTTCTTGTTATAGACCACCTGGAGCACCAGATATGGGAATACTATGGGGGGGGGGGCCCTTCTCATCGGTGTTCCATAGGCATATCGATGATGGGAATCTGCATCGCTGATATGTCTGAGGTTGACTTGACACGCTTCATACAATTCATTGGCAAATTTGAACCGGCCATTAAGTTTACATCGGATATCTCCACCTCTCATGTGAACTTTCTTGACATATCCATCACTATTCTGAGTTTCTTGACATATCCATCACTATTCTGAGTTTCTTTTGACATATCCATCACTATTATGAGTTTCTTGACATATCCATCACTATTCTGAGTTTCTTGACATATCCATCACTATTCTGAGTTTCTTGACATATCCATCACTATTCTGAGTTTCTTGACATAACCATCACTATTCTGAGTTTCTTGACATATCCATCACTATTCTGAGTTTCATTTGACATATCCATCACTATTCTGAGTTTCATTTGACATATCCATCACTATTCTGAGTTTCTTGACATATCCATCACTATTCTGAGTTTCATTTGACATATCCATCACTATTCTGAGTTTCTTGACATATCCATCACTATTCTGAGTTTCTTGACATATCCATCACTACTCAACCCTTCTGAGTTTCAGCACATCGGTACACTACAAACCGACTGAATCTCTTAGCTTTCTTCTGGAAACTTTTTCTCATCCCTCTGCCTGTTGGGATTCTCTTCCATTCTCTTAACTTCTTCGTCTGCGGCGCTTGTGTAGCTGCGAGGACAATTTCCTCGAGAAAGTCTACGAGAGGATATATATTTCTTTCGCTGTCGCCTATACCCGAGAGAGTCCTCATGTCTGTGCTTCTTCGAGAGTGCAGCCTCTCCCGTCAGGATACCCACTTAAACACTCGTAGTATTTCTCTTCTGACAGGATCAAGCTTATTCTCACTTTCCACCCCGTAAGCGGTGCCGTTCGTCATGTCCCGCTTCGTCACCTTCCTCTTCTCCAGTCTAATACCGAGACGCAGGAAATGTTCTTTATCCCCCCCCCCCTCGTGTTGTTTACAGACATGTCAAGAACCTCAGGGATCTAATGGTCCGGCGTCACTCCAGCCTGTCGCTCCTAATCATTTCGCCATCACCAGCTGAAAACGCAGCAAATGCTACGGCTGTGCCTATGACACGCTGACCGGGTCTGTCGCATTCCATAAAGCCACCTTCACCCTTGAGGAGAGCTTCACATGTGTGCCCCGCAACATCACCTATGTCATCATATGCAAAGGTTGTGCCATGACATATATAGGTGAAACTGGAAGGAGGCTCGCAGTCCGATTCTGCGAATATCTGTATAGTATTAAAAAACATTTGGTTTATCCTGTAGACGTCCACTTCAATTGAACGGACCATCGGGGACATTGAGGTTACTGACATTAAGTCGTGCTTCTTTGACGACCAGATCCGTATTTCGCTTGAGAACCGCTACATTTACAAATGCGGCACTCAATGTTGGACGACATCAATAAGCTCATGTCTCATGTATGATTCTAGTTGTTCCATATTTTCTGTTTTTTCGTGTCACATGTATGTATTCACATTCTGTGTCCGATGTTGTTTCATCTCTTCCTGTCAATGTACATTACACATGTCAATGTGAGCATCGATATGATGTCCGTTTTCTTTTGCATATTTTAATTTAATGTAAATTTTTGTCTTGATAAAGGCATTTTGGTCGAAACGTCGATTTGTGTGTGTTAATATGTGTGCCTTGAGTGATTAGCAAAACTTCATTACCCTATTCCTGGATTTACCTGTTGGATTTCAGTTTAGCACGGTAAGTACATATTTTTTGATTTCTACAACTATGTTTTTCAATTTGGGAGGGGACTGAATTAATTCTACCAGGCCACGAGAGCTTGTTCTTAAATAGCAAAGTTATTTATAAGTACCCGTATGTAGAATTTGTTTGGGCAAGGCCCTGTCCTTATTGACACATGGATGGAAATGCTGGAAATCCGCAGAAGTAATAAACACCAAATTAATTAGTTTTGAAAACATGCGCCTTCTTTAAATAGTGGAAAAAAATTTTGGTGTATAATAAGACATGAAATTCTCTCAGGTCGTAAGATAGGGCGTTCGTCTTACACCCATGGCTTCCTGAGTTCGATTCCTGGTAAGGACTGTATTTTATTTATTTTGGAGGGTAAATTAAAATACTCATCCTGTACATATCGTGGCGACAGCAAGGACATGCGGCATTTATACACAACTACACAATCTCTCCCTGCAACGACCTAAAGGAAATCATGCAGTATTTGACAGTTTTTTTTGGAGGGGGGGGGGAATAAGTTTTTTGACACCGATGGAAGAAATGAGGAAAAACAAACCACCAAAGATTTGTGTCAAGTTTTATCAGATGAAGACGATGAAATTACATCTGCTATGTACCTAGAGGTGTTGACAGAGTCAAATGTGAAACAGACATTAATCAACAATATAAGAAAAATGCAATCTTCTTTTTTTTGGCCACTTCATGAGACAGGCAGGTTTAGATAACATCAATTGTATGGAAATTTGAATATTTGTTTCCTTCAGCTTATAAGATAATATGTCTTGTTACTGCTAACTTCTTTAATACAGAACTCAAGATTACTGCTAACTTCTTTAATACATAATTCAAGATTACTGATAACTTCTTTAATACAGAACTCAAGATTACTGCTAACTTATTTAATACAGAACTCAAGATTACTGCTAACGTATTTAATACAGAACTAAAGATTACTGATAACTTCTTTAATACAGAACTCAAGATTACTGCTAACTTCTTTAATACAGAACTCAAGATTACTGCTAACTTCTTTAATACATAATTCAAGATTACTGATAACTTCTTTAATACAGAACTCAAGATTACTGCTAACTTATTTAATACAGAACTCAAGATTACTGCTAACGTATTTAATACAGAACTAAAGATTACTGATAACTTCTTTAATACAGAACTCAAGATTACTGATAACTTCTTTAATACAGAACTCAAGATTACTGCTAACTTATTTAATACAGAACTCAAGATTACTGCTAACTTCTGTAATACATAATTCAAGATTACTGCTAACTTCTTTAATACAGAACTCAAGATTACTGCTAACTTATTTAATACAGAACTCATGATTACTGATAACTTCTTTAATACAGAACTCAAGATCACTGCTAACTTCTTTAATACAGAATTCAAGATTACTGATAACTTATTTAATACAGAACTCAAGATCACTGATAACTTCTTTAGTACAGAACTCAAGATCACTGCTAACTTCTTTACAGAGTTCACGATTATATATTTAAAATGCATTTCCTTTATTCGTCTTCAATGTGCAGAATTCTCCCAAACTTCAAGTATATTTCTCATACCTCGCGATATTTTGTGTAAAAAAGCGATATCTCTATCAGCATATGTGTCAATTATTTTTACGTAGAGATGTTTCAATATGTAAAAATTTCATTATGTTAACACTGACTGATGTTATCTCCAGGAACATAACTGCTACAGGTAGACAGTGAAAACGTGCCTGAAATATTAGGAGATTCCAGTTCGAGGTAGAGGGAAAGAATGTCAGAAAGATCAGAGGTGTACATTCTGGGTAAATCTGCAAAACAAAGCTAGAAGCAATGGTTCAAAATTCTTGAGACTAACGGGAATTGAACCAGTCCGTTCAACGCACCAAATCGTCTAGCAACTATTTTAGGCGATTAGGCGATTTGGTGCCGTTGAACGGACTGGTTCAATTCCCGTTAATCTCAAAAATTGTTAAATTTTTGACTTCTTACTTAAATTTACTCGTGTAAGCAATAGCTAGAAGCTTGAGTTTTTCACACACCAGTTTGTTCTTTTCATTCGTGCCCGATCGTAAATAAAAGACGGGTTGACTCAATGAAAAACAGCCTTCGAAAGTGAATCATTTGTCTCCCATGTTTCAGTTCAATCGGTAATATTTTAAAATCAGCAGAAAGCTTCTAGGTCGATCCAGCTTAAGAAAATGGGTACCACAACTTCTGGGAAAGTTAAGAGTGATGCGAGCCACATCATTCCTAGGTATGTCATTGCTCAATGAAAAATTATTGACCTAGCACCGTTTTACCCAATACATCAATTCACCATATTCCGCATACATTGTTTTCCCCAAAACACAACAATGGCGTGGAAAATGGAAATTAAATGTATTAATGTTAAAATTGAATTAAACTTTAGATGAAGTAGATTTCAATCTATGAATGACTATCTACGATTGAATTAGAAGCCAGATGAAATAGCTTTCAAACTATGAATGACTATCTACGATTGAATTTGAAGCCATATGAAATAGCTTTCAATCTATGAATGACTATCTACTATTGAATTAGAAGCCATATGAAATAGCTTTCAATCTATGAATGACTATCTACAATGACAGGTGAGTCACATTCAGAGTTGTTAGACAAGAGTAAAGTATTCTACCAGTTCAGATATAGACCCAAAAGTGGGTCTAAATAAGTTTTCTTTTCATCAGGTTAAGCAATACTGAGTTAAGCGGTACAACGTCACCTACATTGTGTATGACTATTATAATAAAATTTTGGTTGCTGTCAAATATCGCGGGAACAACCTAATAATAATTAATTTAAGTAAATTCAAGTGGGAATCGAGAGGATAAATTAAAATTCTGGAGTCTAAATTCTTGAGACTAAATTCTTGAGTAATTTCTTGAGACTAAATTCTTGAGTAATTTCTTGAGACTAAATTCTTGAGTAATTTCTTGAGACTAAATTCTTGAGTAATTTCTTGAGACTAAATTCTTGAGTAATTTCTTGAGACTAAATTCTTGAGTAATTTCTTGAGACTAAATTCTTGAGTAATTTCTTGAGACTAAATTCTTGAGTAATTTCTTGAGACTAAATTCTTGAGTAATTTCTTGAGACTAAATTCTTGAGACTAAATTCTTGAGACTAAATTCTTGAGGAATTGAACCATGTCTGTTCTAATGGCACCGAATCGTCTGTCAACTTCAGTAAAAGAATTTTTCTGTACTTGACTAACCGCACCTCCAAAAACAAGATGCGATTTTGTCAAGACATTCAAACTGTGTACTCAAGTTATTTAGAACGGAACAATCAAGAGGAGGACTTTTACAATAACAACGAACATCTCGTACAAGTATTGAAGTATCCTCAGTAACACAAACACATAACATCCGTGTTCGACAGAATCGCATCTTTCTTTTTTAGCTGCGGTTAGTCAAATACGGAAAAACCCGTTTACTCAAGTTGTCAGGCGATTCGGTACCATTAGAAAGGACTGGTTCAATTCCGGTTAGTCTCAAGAATACATAATTTAAACAACAATGTATGTCAGTCAAATCAGTGACGTGGGTTTATCTAAGCCAGACATTGCTTATGTCTGGACACAATCAATTGATGATATCAATGGTAAGACAACTGATAGATCGGTCGATCAAATTGTGAACGATTGAATTATATCCAGTAATGGAATCATTCTTTTGGTAATAGGAAACATCAATGATGTTCTTCATACACAAAATGTGAGTTGGAAATGTAATATTCTTTGACACAGGAATCGGATATCTATCTATGATATTTGTCTATGATATCATCTATATCTATTTATGATATCTATTTATGAGATATATTTATGATATCTATGTATGATATCTATTTATGCATTTCCAAATCACCGTTAGCCTTGACAAGGACGCTAAAACCATCTCCAGTTTTATTTTTAGTTCTGCTATGACATAGCTACAAATAAATAGATCTACAAACAAATCTGCACAGAGACAGGGATATAAAGAAATCTGCACAGAGACAAGGATATGCATAAATCTGCAGAGAGACAGGGATATGCATAAATCTGCAGAGAGACAGGGATATAAAGAAATCTGCACAGAGACAAGGATATGCATAAATCTGCAGAGAGACAGGGATATGCATAAATCTGCAGAGAGACAGGGATATAAAGAAATCTGCAGAGACAGGGATATAAAGAAATCTGCACAGAGACAGGGATATAAAGAAATCTGCACAGAGACAGGGATATAAAGAAATCTGCACAGAGACAGGGATATAAAGAAATCTACAGAGAGACAGGGATATAAAGAAATCTGCATAGAGAAAGGGATATAAAAACATCTGCACAGAGACAGGGATATAAAGAAATCTACATAGACAAAGGCTATAAACAAATGTTTAGGAAGTCAGCAATTGCAGAGAGAAAGCTCTACGCGGACACGTACCTTACCTTGTAGATACTTACATTTATATATATAAATAAATAAATATATAGCGAGAGAGGAAGAGAGAGAGAGAGAGAGAGAGAAATACTATAATAGCGAAGGAACTATAAAATCATGTACAAATATACATGTCTAAAATACTTTTTAAAAAAACAACACATACATATACGAAAGCATTTCCTTATTCTAGAAGATGATTCAATAAATATATACACAGAGTAAATACAAAGAAAACATTGGAAAGACATTACCTGTAACAGATTCATATCCAACTTGTCACCTGTCTTGCAATTTTTTTTACTAATAACATCGGTAACTCAACCAGCCCAGAATTATGACCAGAAATATGGCCACATAATCTACATCCCCGAGCCGAATGACTCGCTTTCCACCAGAAATATTTACTCGCCACAAATCACAAAATGACGGACGTAAATCTAACAAGAATGGCTATCAGATCGTCGTGCTGTGCTCACTCAGCCTGTAACGCAGGGATTAACACGACCACACCACAGTTTAAAAACATGATCACACATTAAATCAGACGAATATTATAGAAAATCTAAGCCCTGCAGCTGATCACATGCATGACATGACTGATGTAACGCAAGTTAATCACAAACATTAATTATTCTGTACAACAGTGTTATCTCTTCGGAAACAATAACTTAAAAAGTGAAACGTCAAGAGATATAATGCAATTCTTCATCAATTATTCATTTGTCTATAGCTTCAGGAATAGTTTCTTATCATTAGTAATGCTGATCGGTTGTGCTTTATTTTCGGTTGTCTGTTTAGAAAGCCTCCAAGGGGAGAACCATGGACATGCAGATAAAAGAGGACACGATACAGCGTCACGAAAGCAGTCGGTTGTCGGCAAACACTCCCTTAAAGTACCTACCCGGTTCTTTTTGCAGAATATTACTACGGTGCTGTTCTCACGAAGTGTCACTTATCTTGGTTGATGCGACTGATAATTGGACGCTTTGGATAGACAGGCAGGCAGCCAGACAGACAGATAAATAGGTAGACAGATGAACAGACAGACAGAAAGATAGATAGAAAGATACACAGACAGACGGACAGACAGACAGACAGATAGATTAGATAGATTAGCGCAATGTAAACACCCGACCACTTATGCGACCTGGAATTACCACTGACCACTTCTGTTACATTGAGTAATTAATCTAAGTATACAATTAAAAACTAAGTAATCAATGAATACAATAAAAAATCAGACGCCAGCAGACGGGATCTGATTCCGATCTATTCAGCTGGCACCGGATCGCTTCGCAATTAGAGTCTACACGCTTTCCGAATTGGAGAAAACCGCATTCCGCTCCCCTCCCCCTAACAAAAAAGATGTGATTTTTATATGTATGTGTTTCTGCCAGTTGCAGAGGGTCATTAAACAAAAAAGGTAAGCAATACTTTGAACATTTTATCAGGAATTGGAACCTCTCAAGCGATTATGTCACTTCAACGGAAACTTTTTGTTTACGTCTTTCTTAGTTTTACTTCCATATCTGTAAACATATTATTTCTGAACAATGCTGCTTCCGTACGCAGGTTATGTCTCTAGACAGGCCGAGATTCGGCAGTGTTTTCCCAGATTTTGGGGTCTATGAAGACGCCTTTCATTTAGGATTTACTGATGTATTTATACCTCACCATTGGTCTACCGTGCGCTTGCTGGCCTTCAACCAGTTCTCCGAACGGCACTTGTTTTGGGATGCGGCAGTTTGACATTCTGCGGACGTGAACCAGCCAACACAATTTATTTCGACGAATTGTTTCCATGGCGGTTGGTAGCTTCCAATGTGTATAGTCTCAAGCTAATGTGAACATAATGATGATGATAATAATAATAATAATAATAATAATAATAATAATAATAATAATAATGATAATAATAATAATAATAATAATAATAATAATAATAATAATAATCTTCTGGTTCAAAGTTTGACACTGTCTACACAGCAAGTCCGGTTTTCTTAAAAACAGTATTTGACAGCTTCTCCGCGCTCCATACAGCTTTCTGTGGATATCCATCTCTGTGGGCCAGTGTACTTCCCTTAACAGGTTTAGAGTAATGCAGTCTTGCAGGATATGTTCAGCGGTTTGTGCTGCCTGCCCACATGGACACAGAGGGGATGGAACCAGTCTTAGTCTATTTAAGTGGCTGTTTAGTCTATTATGTCATATCCTTATGTGGAAGATAACAACCTGTTCGGATCTGTCACGACAGTGATAATTTTCTTTTGGGTGATCAACTTTTCTGATAGTTTTAATGGTCCCTTTTTTTGGTAGGTGATTTCTTTGTTTTTCTCTTCTTTGTTGTACTATCTTTTGTTAGCCTTTCTGCTATAATAATAATAATAATAATAATAATAATAATAATAATAATAATAATAAGACCCATAAGAGGTTGTAAGCGTGTCATCAAGGGAGACATCCGTCAAAATACGTCTGTTATCAGCCAGAAAGTTCTATAAAAAAATGCCCAGAGAATTCCTTGATGTTCTTAATCCAGAATTCTAGGATTATTTTGGGTCGCCCAACTCCTTTCACCCTCGATTGTTCCTTGAAAAATAATTTTAAATATGAATGTGGATTAGTCAATCGAGTTTGAAAACCCGATTTATATTAAGGAAGACATGCTGAAAGAGAATGTGTCAGGTCGAAGGGGGCAAATGTCGCAGATAAACTGTAAACAATTACACAGCAAATTCCGTTCTCCGGAATACTAATCTGCAGGAGTTTGACAATCCTGCTAATTTGCAGGAGTTTGACAATCTTGCTAATCTGCAGGAGTTTGATAATCCTGCTATTCTGCAAGAGTTTGACAATCCTTATAATCTGTAGGAGTTTGACAAAGAACGCAGAAATTGTTGAAGGAAGATACATGTTCCTGGTATACAGAGAGAAATGTCTGGAACATTGTACAAGACAGCCAAACAAATTCAGACTCACACGGTATCTAAAACAAACAATCAACGTAACGTTGCTGTGGATAAAAAATCTTGTTTTTATACATTTCTTCATTTCTCCTAATTTCTCCCATATCTATTCAATTTTAAAACATTACCTTCTTTTTAAATCTCAGCATTCTTCTTCTTCTTCTTCAGAGTTCATTCTCAAATTCCCGCTGGATCTTTCTTGTAGCAGGACAATTATCAGACTAATACAGTCCAGATAATAGAAATGTATTGTGTCACGGTATTATTTCCGCCAATGGCCCGACACATCCGTCTTCGGGGGGTATCTCAGCATTCATAATTATTCTTCTTCTTCCCCTTATTTAGCGTTAATTCTCAAACTCCCGCTGAATCTCTCTTATAACAGGACATTTGTCCTACTACATTATGAGCAGGAAGTTGTCCAAAGAATGAAAATACATCGTGTCGACTTTTTATTTGCGCCAAACACATCCGTCATCGACGAAAAACATCTTATAAGTTTGCAGATACGATATAAAATTGTAAATAGCGCTACTGTTCATTATCAAAAAGCTTAACGGACGTAAAGGATTGACTCCATTGTGCACGGGGTACCCCATATATACTCTGTACTTCTCAACGAGGCGGCATGCCGTTTGCCCTAGGCACATATCGTATAACGTATTCTTTAGCTTCACGCTATTATACCTAAGTGATCTCCTGAACAAAAAAATCAAATTTATGAACACGACGACGCGATTCCGCGACCTCTTGAGTTCAAAACGAACGACTTAACCACTCTGCCAGGGACCTACCCGCTCATTATCAATCAACAATTACATTGAAACTATTTTATTAAAAATACTTCTCTATTTGTTTTTTGTTATTGTTTGTTTTGTACTATAGAATAGTTTAAAAAAAATTATATTTTTGATTGAACATAGCAGTGACATGGCCAGGAAATTGTCAGAGCTACGTACCATAAAGGCAAAATAGCAAGAGCCACCTTGTCAAATAAACAGCACTGCCTTAACGTGTTCGCGTGTGAAGTTCATTCTGGGGAATGAAAACGCTTAATTAATCATGGCAATAAGTATAAGCCAGACACTAAGCATGCTACAAAATGAATTTAAAAAACCCAAAAAACAACAACAACAAAAAAGCACGCACGCACACACACATAATTATGTATACACATTATTATTATATATATATTCTGAAAAAAGCCAACTTGGCAATACACTAATATACACTAAACATTTTAGTTATATTGTATATTGTCGTCCGGCCATGTTCTGTTGAGGGTAATAATGAGAGAGGCCGGTAGACTTTCCCAGGAGTACATATTTCAGAACAGATGATAATGGACAAAGGGCTATACATATATTAATTTAGAAACTTGGAGGTCGTGGTAACTAGATTACCGAAGCCTCCACTAATTGTTTCTTGTAACAAGCTCTGATATTACTAATTTGGGCTAACGTCCGCGGTTGAAAGGAGCGTACATCGACATAAGAGGTACATTTTACTGAATCAAAAAAATGGAGAAGGGGACAGTGGGGTTTTCCTTACATATCATCATCATCATCATCAAGTGCCGTCTCCGCAATGAAGGTTGGCTGCAACGTATCTCCAACATCTCCCGTCTCTTGTCTTGGTGGTGCACTCTGCTAGACTGTAACCTGTCCATCGTGTAATGTTACTCTCCCACTTGTATCTCTGCCTACCTCTTGCTCGTTTCCCTTTGACTTTACCCTCAAGTAAGGTCTTCAATAGGGTGTTATGTCTTTTAATGTGTCCAAAGTATTTTATTTGCCTGATCTTCATTTCTCTTAGTAGTTCTTTCTTCATATTAAGTGTCTTTAGCACCTCTTTATTTGTTTTCTTCTCTTATGCGTCTGTGTATAAGAAATATAGACATCTATTTTCTTTTTTATTTTGTCGTTTTCTGTTGTTTGTCTCTTGAAAAAGGTTCAATTTGAGCCGAAATTTGAGAATTGTCCTGTTTAGTTTTATTGTATATTTTTTTATATATACTTTTTTAAATATATTTTTATTAATAGGCTAGGTAAGTGTTTTAGTAACCTGTTTACCTCATTTTGCGTTACTATTTGTTCATTAGGTTACTGCGGCACCATCCCCTTTGTCGGACACCCTCTGACCATTTGGTTATTTATATGTGTAAAGAAGAGAACGAGAAGTGTGGAGAGATTAAAGGATTTTCTCGAGGAGATAATAAAGGAAGCCATTGATTTTGCAAAGAACTGGAAAAATATACAATCCATGCGCTACAGGAACTAACACAATACATACCCTTCACCACCTGTTGAAAGATGTCCTATGGGGATGTGTGAGATGCACGCCCGCTGGTTCAGGTAATCACTACTCACTAATTAAAACAAGACTAGTACACACAACTTTTCAACGCGAAAAATCACAGGAAGATTTGGCATTATTTACACCCAGAACATCGCATGGAGAACTGGAAATATTCTTGATTAGAAGTTAGCTTCACAGCACGTGGGGCATTTCCATAAGTGCTCCTCCCTCCGTTTTAGCGGGCCATCCAAGTGTATGTATATTCAAGATCCCGGTCAGATTTGATTGTGTGATCTTCGGGGCCTTCCAAAAGAGTACTTTTCCTTCTATCCCATCTAGATACTCCCATTTCTGACATTCTCTGTATGTATACGTTCTCAGCCTTATTAACATCATCTTCATCCTGAAATGAATTTATCACTGCCTTGATCAAGTCTGCTTTATCTCTTCTCAGCACTGTGCCGTCTACCGCCGCATTGGCTATTGTCTTTTCTCAGGTGGTTTGTTATCTACTCTTGCCGTTAAGCGTAGGGGTGATTAGAGCTCAAACTTATGTTCTAAATTCAGATGCATGTCCTCGTCTATGCCATGACCGTGTCTGTTTAGGATGTCCCTGATGTTTTCTATCCATCATTTTCGTGGTCTTCCTCTGGCTTTGCGCCCTCATCTCATTTGGTTATATGCCTATACGGGCAACTTGTCGTGCTGCATTTCCATAATGTGGCCAAACCACCTGATATATTGTCTTTCTATGTAATTATATGCCATATGTCATAATATGACATTGTCTACCAATACGTCGCTCTCTCGTTTCCTCTGACCCCAGCATGGCTAGGGCAGTATATCCAAGTAATGCTGTGGACAATTGAGTAGTTCAATTAGTCCCACCATTCTTCTCTCAGCATGTACTTTTCTGGCAATACTGATTTGTCAATATTTCAATTTGCAAATGACACGAAGATATAGCAATATTTCAACTCAAATACTCTACGATATCACCAGAAATAATGAAATATTTCTTCGCAAATAGCCGAAACGTCTAATATAAATAGTCTGTATAATAATTATGCAAATATGATTGAATCTATTCGTCCTCCTTATATTACACAGACCATCAAGACAATATCGGACTGCTAAAATTAGACAAACCATATGACTAGTCTCCTGCAGAGGTTCAGTGTTCAGCCATGGAACAAATCGATTTAACCTGTGTCTATAAGGGCAGCCATTAAATAATTTCCTGCTGAGTCCGCGAAAGTAATATTAGCAGAAACACCTTTTCCCCCATCTTGAGTAAGCGTTTTCTTTTTCTTCCCTGTCCCCCTGGCAGCAGACGTTGATATGTTTTTTCTTCAATAAATTGGAGTGTGGTCACTATCTCCGAGGCATGGATGTTCTGCTTGTTCGCAAGGACTCCTTCAGATAGCCACATTTTCCCTTTTTTTTCTGTTGTTGTGTAATGAGCAATGCTGCAGATGTGTTATGTAGTTTCTGCTGATTCTCAACTGGGCATATATCTGTATCCTTGTTCAAACTTGTTTTTGTTGATATTCAAATGCTGATGAGTAATGCTACTCTTGTCAACACAATTCGTTAGTCTATTTGTTATTCCTTTTGGACCAAAGACGGCAAATTAGGCGGACGTCATAGATTTCCATGTCTCTCGTTTCATTGTAGTTTGCTTTAGATCTTCATTGTTTCTGATACCGATGGTGAAACGTTTCCGTGTAATAGTTCTACGTAAGGTTTCTCTTGGTCTTTCTCGTTTTCTCTTGCCCTTTGGTGACCACATGGGATGTTAGCGCAATTTCACCCTTAACGAAATGTGAAGGTATTCTGAAGTATCGTCAACCCTAAATCTCATATACAACACTAAATCTCATATACAACACTAAATCTCATATACAACACTAAATCTCATATACAACACTAAATCTCATATACAACAATAAATCTCATATACAACACTAAATCTCATATACAACACTAAATCTCATATACAACAATAAATCTCATATACAAAACTAAATCTCATATACAACAATAAATCACATATACAACAATAAATCTCATATACATCACTAAATCTCATATACAACACCAAACCTCATATACAACACTAAATATCATATACAACACTAAATATCATATACAACACTAAATCTCATACACAACAATAAATCTCATACACAAAACTAAATCTCATATACAACCTTAAATGTCATATGCAACACTAAATCTCATATACAACACTAAATCTCATACACAACACTAAATCTCATATACATCTTCTTCTGTGTTCATTCTCAAACTCCTGAAGATTAGCAGGATGTAGTCCGGAACACGGAATGCGTTTTGTAATGGTTTACAGCATTGCTGCGATTTCTTCGCCTTTCGGCCTGACACATGCGACTTCAGCATGGATTTGGGTCACTGACTATAAACAGACGTATCTCCGGGATGTTTGACTCACCTGTTATAACAGGCAAAGCTTGGAACATGGTAAATTCGCCTGCTGGATTTCAGTTTTGCACATATTATCGATCTTATTATCACCTGCTAAAATAGCATTCTGGCGTCGAGTCTGAGATTGTTGTTACATCTCCTGGAATAACATTCTGATGTGAAGTTTTAGATTGTTGTTATACCCCTGGAATAACATTCTGCCATCGAGTCTGGGATTGTTGTTACACCTAATATAATAACATTCGGACGTCGAGACTTAGATTGTTGCTACACCTAATATAATAACATTCTGACGTCGATTCTGAGATTTTTGTTATACCTCCTGGAATAGCATTCTGACGTCGATTCTGAGATTTTTGTTATACCTCCTGGAATAGCATTCTGACGTCGAGTCTGGGATTGTTGTTACACCTAATATAATAACATTCTGACGTCGAGTCTGGGATTGTTGTTACACCTAATATAATAACATTCTGAAGTCGAGTCTGAGATTGTTGTTACACCTAATATAATAACATTCTGACGTAAAGTCTGAGATTGTCGTTAAACCTAATATAATAACATTCTGACGTCGAGTATGAGATTGTTGTAACATCTCCTGTAATAACATTCTGACGTCGAGTCTGAGATTGTTGTTACACCTACTATAATAACATTCTGACGTGGAGTCTGAGATTGTTGTTACACCTAATATAATAACATTCTGAAGTCGAGTCTGAGATTGTTGTTACACCCAATATAATAACATTCTGACGTAAAGTCTGAGATTGTCGTTAAACCTAATATAATAACATTCTGACGTCGAGTATGAGATTGTTGTAACATCTCCTGTAATAACATTCTGAAGTCGAGTCTGGGATTGTTGTTACACCTAATATAATAACATTCTGACGTCGAGTCTTAGATTGTTGTAACTTCTCCTGGAATAACATTCTATTCTGACGTCGAGTCTGGGATTGTTGTTACACGTGTTACAATAATCTTCTGAAAGAGATTCAGCAATTGCTATTTAATGCTCGACAAACAAGTGTTAAAGTTCTGTAATTCCAGACCAAATCAATAGACAACAAAGGAGTTTGAGCGTCCAGTCTTCATGCATGGTTACACAGGAAGTGAAATGAAGCGGAGTTAGACCCGAGTGAAAGACAATCTCGCAAGCTTAGATCAATCCTGCCATTATTCAATGACACAGTAGATGACCTGGAAGTGATGCCTTGTCTTGATTTTGAATAAATTACGTTCATGATGGGGGGTGACCGACGAGCCGCGAGCAATCGCCAAATCAAACCTAACAGCAGAACAAAAATATTGCAGAATCAGCATTTTTAAGTGATGATAAACTGTAATGATATTTGATGTTTATGATTATTGCTAAAGAAAAATTAAAAAAAATAATGCAGCAAACAGGTTTCGATCCCGGTCCGCTCAGATGACACCCAATCTCCCCGCATGTACAGTTAACACGTCTTCCCTCTTCGATCACACACCATCCCTAAATGGATGTGATTTTAGTCAAAAATTTTAACGTGTATATTCCCATGCTGTTATGAATATGAATCGGTCGTTTGATTTGGGCAAAGAGCATGAGCCCATGGACCGCTGGATCAGCAACCATTGATATATAGACAACTACAACACACGCTGCACATGTAAGTAAACTCCTGGAGAAACACACACGTTAAAAAGTTTTAGGTGCCAGAAGGCCTCAATACTACAATGGCCAAATTACGCCTACTGTAAACATAAATAGCACATAAACAGCGATTATTGCTGTGCTTTTCTTTTATCACTATTTATATACTTTGTGTCGCCCGGTTGTTGATTGCATACGAAGACCAACGAAATGCAAGGGAATAATTCAAAAACATGACCTAAAACGATTCATTGAATTCTGTTGGTAGGTCTTCAAATGGGGGAAGTCAAGGCCGAGCCCTGACTTGTAGTGTGACCTTTGACAGTAGGCTACTAGAAGACCATTCAAACAGAAAACATAAACAAAAACCTGACAGGCCCATTTTGATTATTGCTGTGAATTTAATTCGTCAGCATTGGCTATTTTTGACATTCAACTCAAAATATATAAATAGTGACCAATGAAATTCACGAGAATAATCATAAACGTAAAGGATGAAGCTTGGCTACCGACAGAGTACTACATGACTTCCTACTATATTGTCTTTTCCCAGGTGGTTTGTTATCCACTCTTGCCGTTAAGAAGAGGGGTGATTGGAGCTCGAGCTTGTGTCGCCTCGGTTGTGCTATGACCGTGTTTGTTCAAGATGTTCATGACGTTTTCTATCCATAATTTGTCGTGATCTTCCTTTGGTTTTGTACTCTGATCTCAGTTGGTTATATGTTTGTACAGGCAACTTGTATCGCACTCTCATAATATGGCCACACAACTTGGCCAATTACCTTTCTATATATTATGTACAAGGTGTTATACCTATTCTTTCCCTGATGAATTCATTTCGTAATCTATCAAGCCTCGTGGCCCCTAGCATCTTTCCTCAAGCATTTAATCTCACAAGTTACTAATTACATGTCTTGTAGCTTAATTAATGAGGACCCCGCTCGTTACGTTTATGATTATTATTGGGCGTTTGATTGGTCGCTATTAATACTTGGAGTCGCATGCCAAATATAGCCACGGCCAAACAAGAGATTTCGCGCTCATCGGAAACTAGTACATGTTTATGTTTTAGTTGACAAGTCTCATTTACCGGCGACGGTCTCCCATAAAGTCTTAATTAACCCTTTAGCTGCGGAGGTATTCGTAAGGAAATGATGCAAAGGACACCGCTATATTGCGGACATTAATTATTTCTCTACATATGTCTTTTACTGGCGAGAATTAGACTTACGTAAAACACAGGTATATATAATCGCTTTAATCAGAAACGTCAGAATATAACTAAAACTAGTGGGTAATGATGCACACACAAGAAAACATACAAATTACAATATACAATTAATATTCAACGTTTCAACGAATAGGTCTTTATCAAGATACAAACAAAACATCAAAAGACGACAAATGGAACTATTATCACAACAACCAACGGAAATATGGAAATGAGATGCCAGAAGGTCAGAAAGTATATAAAAAACATAAATATATGTGGAAACGAAACGAACAAAAAAGATGAGTAAATAACGGAACAAAAAGAATAAAGACAAAGACCATACCAGCCCAGTACTAGACATAAGAGTGGTCGGAATTGAGTACAAAAGGCTTGAGTGTACCTAATTCAAAAATAAGACGATTTTCTAGAGCGTACCTAGATCTACCATCGGTGGTGCAAGATCTGATCAGATGTGATCAGAGTTCCCAGACCAGTGCTTATATTCCTTTTTGATCATTATGAGGGTCAGAAATATGTGACTTGGCGGACCAAATCTTGTTCACCTCTGCATTATTGCACACTCAATGGAATCTGTGATCGAAATTATTACACATAACATAAGCAAATACAATATTACACACCCGATTGGTGGCAAAACATTACGACCACCAATTGCTGATTTATTAATACAGACATCAGAAGTGGATGTATAATTACATAAACACATAAAGATGATTTAAAACATTATTATACACATTAGACAAGCATACTCTGTTTAATAAATTGAATTAATAGGTGGACAATTTGATTATTTTTGTTTGTTCTTCTTTCTTCTATCCATTGTCAGAATACAGCACAGAAAGCATATTTTTAATATAACGTTTTAGAGGCGCCACTGGTTTG
Organism: Meghimatium bilineatum; assembly: GCA_034231615.1. NCBI lineage: Eukaryota > Metazoa > Mollusca > Gastropoda > Stylommatophora > Philomycidae > Meghimatium > Meghimatium bilineatum. The sequence goes on from CM067318.1 coordinate 8,682,712, forward strand.
AAGTTAGGTTCTGACTCACTGACTCCGAAGGTCGTGGATGTCTTCTGTTCTTGAGAACATTCAGGGGTAGTCATTAGACTGTGAATTGATGTGGTCAATTACCTCGTTACAGTGAAGAAGAAAGACACATTGTGAGATCCCTTGCGCATCTTGTATATTGAATTGCTTCTTTGGAAACAGTTCAGTAGGTTGAGAATTTCCTTTAGATGTAAACATCTGATTTCAAATTCATACAAGTAAGACGCATGGGGAGCTCACTTAAGTAGCGCTTAAGACGTTTGATGTTTTTCAAGTGGTTGAGGGTTCGAATCCCGATAGAGACTTCTTGTTTACAAAGTGGATTGTTCCGGAGAACCAAGGGTATTACCGTTTGAATCTACAGTTACGTGTATGTGTGATACACTCGGTATTCCGCGTGCCGCTTCGTTGAGAGGAAATTATTACATATGGGGACAACCACAATACACTTAAGTCAATCCTCTACGCATTTTCAATACCTTATTTTACAAGACAGTATGCTAATATTAACAAGGCTAAGAAATGATATGCGCCAAATATAAACTATCATACATAGGCTAACTTCAATAGATAGAAATGTTATGAACAAGGGACGATTTCAACGTTTCGGTTAAAGTGCCATTATCAAGGTAAAGTTAGGTGGCATCTCATAACCCGCAAATGCGGGTCAAGATAAGTCTTCATATACTAAGACGCAGAAAATATTGATTGGAGTGACCATTTTCCTTCCTTGCGTCAGACATTTATTTACATCTAGGTCGAATGGAGGTATGGTCGTTTCAGGCGAGAAATGTCGCACCGAATTTTATTTAGCCCGAACGTGGTTTTGAACATGGCACGCTATAAACACGTGATAGTAAAACAGGCTCACAATCAAGTAGTTGTCTCTTTCTCTTAGTGTAATAATATATTCTCCTATCTATCTGGTATCACAACAATACAACACGATGAATACGTGAGTTAAGTGCTCACAAATCGTATCAATCCATTGTTATCGCATCAAAGGTTGAATTAAATACAAAAACCTCGCCCGTGTTACATTGTTCTTGATCTACCGCCGGAAACGTGTCAATCGGATCACACGTTGCTATTGATCAAGTCTATCACGGTTGTGACTCTAACATACAAATATAAACGCTAAGTTTTAATCAAAGGATAGATATGATGAAAGCTTTTTATTCGAAACGTCGTCTGTCCCTGCATCTCGTTGTTAGGTTGTTTTATGTTTTATTTTGGTAACACATGTACCTATTTTTGTATATCTTGAAAGTTTCAATCAAATCAGGTGTAACTCCACAGCTTAGTAAATAGCGCCGTCCCGGCTACGTTCTTTATTTTCCAATTGTTCATTCTAGTTTCGACTTTTGTGATAGATGTGTTATGAATATTCTTATCTAACTCCACAAATACATACATCGTTCTACTCTATTCCATTTTAAGCTTTCTTGCATATGATTTCTCAATATATTGTGTCTTCGGATTGTCAAGATAGTTTTATTTTTGTGTGTTTGAAAATGCATAGTTAGGTGAATTCATTGTATGATTGCAGCTGAGTGCATCTATCACTTTGTGTGTGTTTGTTGGGTGAATTTATTGTATGATTGCAGCTGAGTGCATCTATCACTTTGTGTGTGTTTGTTGGATGAATTCATTGTATGATTGCAGCTGAGTGCATCTATCACTTTGTGTGTGTTTGTTGGGTGAATTTATTGTATGATTGCAGCTGAGTGCATCTATCACTTTGTGTGTGTTTGTTGGGTGAATTCATTGTATGATTGCAGCTGAGTGCATCTATCACTTTGTGTGTGTTTGTTTGGTGAATTTATTGTATGATTGCAGCTGAGTGCATCTATCACTTTGTGTGTGTTTGTTGGGTGAATTCATTGTATGATTGCAGCTGAGTGCATCTATCACTTTGTGTGTGTTTGTTGGGTGAATTCCTTGTATGATTGCAGCTGAGTGCATCTATCACAGTCTCTTAGACAATTATTTGTGTTTCTTCTCCATCTGGTATCACAATATAGTGTCCTCTCCATCTGGTATCACAATATAGTGTCCTCTCCATCTGGTATCACAATATAGAGTCCGCTCCATCTGGTATCACAATATAGTGTTCTCTCCATCTGGTATCACAATATAGTGTTCTCTCCATCTGGTATCACAATATAATGTCCTTTCCATCTGGTATCACAATATAGAGTCCTCTCCATCTGGTATCACAATATAGTGTCCTCTCCATCTGGTATCACAATATAGTGTCCCCTCCATCAGGTATCACAATATAGTGTCTCCTCCATCTGGGTATCACAATATAGTGTCCTCTCCATCTGGTATCACAATATAGTTTTATCTCAATCTGGTATCGCAATATAGTTTCTTCTCCAACTATTTTCACAATATAGTTTCATCTCCACCTGGTAGCACAATATAGTGTCCTCTCCATCTGGTATCACAATATAGCAAGGTGTCACAGGATTACTTGTCAATCGGTTACCGAAGCTACTGCTGTTTGGTAGCTTAATATGCAGTAATACTGTGACGCATTAGAATATTCGTATCTCCTTCAATCCACATACTTCTTGGTCTTCCTCTGTATCTTTTTGTTTCCATTTTCATGTTTTATACTCTTGTCCCTGGCCAATAAGGGTTTAATCCATTTTCATGTTTTATACTCTTGTCCCTGGCCAATAAGAGTTTATTCCATTTTCATGTTTTATACTCTTGTCCCTGGCCAATAAGGGTTTATTCCATTTTCATGTTTTATACTCTTGTCCCTGGCCAATAAGGGTTTATTCCATTTTCATGTTTTATACTCTTGTCCCTGGCCAATAAGGGTATATTCCATTTTCATATTTTATACTCTTGTCCCTGGCCAATAAGGGTTTATTCTCAATAAGTGGCCGAACCATTTCAGTCATTGTTTTCCAATATATTTGATCAAAAATGGTGTTCTAATAGCTCTTGTAATCTCATGATTCCTCACATGATCTCTTCTTGTACTGTTTGTTGCTTGTTTTATATATCTAATTTCACACGTATACGATCTCTCTCTTTTTCTTTAGGTAGTGTCCCTGTCTAATTTGATGATGGATGGATGAAATAGCCTCCAACAGAAGTACAATTAAAACTAAAAGAAATATGAGATGATTAAAAGATTACAGGATTTTAAGCGTACGTGGCAGACAAAAAAAATAACATCGCATTGTTGGTAAATGCTATTAAAGGGAGACAACAACAAATACTCGAAATATTCACGTAAAACGACATTTATATTGCAGTCTGCACGATTACATTTATTAATTACAAAACAATTCTTATACCAGTAATCCACAAGGTCGATTTACCCGATGTCCAGGAAATTGACAACAGTTTGATGACACTTATGCTAAATGTTTTACGTTCCAGGTCGCTTGAGTATATCTACTCCACTCAAGCTTAACTTGGATGTCAAAGCCGGAGAATAGATTCATTTAGAATTCCATGAATTTTAAAAACGTTCGGAAGCACGGATGTACTTAATGACATAAGCCAGATAAGGTCGGATTTCAACACTATCGTTCGTTTTAATTTGATCTCTCCAACATTTTACTGCTTGTGTTGTTGGAATATTCTCACAGAGACGTATCTGAAGAGCTTACTATTTTGACTTCAATTTCTTTTGCCGACAAGCTCATATCATCGACTTGCCTTTTGAATAATTAAACTTGTAAAGGATCATTTTCACATCATACAGGTCTATAGTGAGATATGACATTTTCACATCATACAGGTCTATAGTGAGATATGACATTTTCACATCATACAGGTCTATAGTGAGATATGACATTTTCACATCATACAGGTCTATAGTGAGATATGACATTTTCACATCATACAATGAGATATGACATTTTCGCATCATACAATGACATATGACATTTTCACATCATACAGGTCTGTGTGACATTTTCACATCATACAGGTCTATAGTGAGATATGACATTTTCACATCATACAGGTCTATAGTGAGATATGACATTTTCACATCATACAGGTCTATAGTGAGATATGACATTTTCACATCATACAATGAGATATGACATTTTCACATCATACAATGAGATATGACATTTTCACATCATACAGGTCTGTGTGACATTTTCACATCATACAGGTCTATAGTGAGATATGACATTTTCACATCATACAGGTCTATAGTGAGATATGACATTTTCACATCATACAGGTCTATAGTGAGATATGACATTTTCACATCATACAATGAGATATGACATTTTCACATCATACAATGAGATATGACATTTTCACATCATACAGGTCTATAGTGAGATATGACATTTTCACATCATACAGGTCTATAGTGAGATATGACATTTTCACATCATACAGGTCTATAGTGAGATATGACATTTTCACATCATACAATGAGATATGACATTTTCGCATCATACAATGAGAAATGACATTTGGCGCATATATTTCAGACTTAGTCTTCCTCTGAGTAGAACTATTGTCCTCAATGCATTGCATAACGTCCAGTTACCAAGTCTTGTCGGTATGAAATCAAGTTTTAAAGAAATAGTCACATTACATAAATGGAGAATGAGCTAAACGTCCAGAGTTCAAGTCTTGTCGGTATGAAATCAAGTTTTAAAGAAATAATCACATTACATAAATGTAGAATGATCTGAACGTCCAGAGTTCAAGTCTTGTCGGTATGAAATCAATCTTTAAAGAGTTAATCGCATTAGATAAATGGAAAATGAGCTAAAAGCTCTTAGTTCCTGGAATCGGGATCTTCCTGTCGCTGTCGTTAAACCGTTCGTCTTGTGATTAGGAGGACACGGGTTGGAATCCAGCTCACGTCTTGTTGATAAAGTGGATTATTTTGAAGATATCCGAGGATCATTGCTTGAAGCCACGGAGTAAGGTGGTATGAATGGCACTCTCGGCACGCGGCTTCGTTGAGAGGGAAAGAGTAAATTTGGGGTAACCCAAGTAAAAAGACGTCAATCCGTTACACCTTTTGAATCATGTTTTAATTGTGGGATATCGCGACAAAGAAGCAGCGAAGATCAGCAGCACGTATAAGCGTGATATGGTCACCATCACGTACGTCGCATTCTATTATCCTTCAAGATTTGGTACTCATTTCCATAAACTGGATTGACCTATACGGTCCTGATGAACTTATATGGGAGGAGAGAGGGCTATTTGTGTACAAACCCCCACCCTTTCCTTAGCAAATCGGAACATGACTATTAGTACTATAAACTTTACCATAAGGTGGGTAACGGCAAAAAAAAAAACGCCATTCGTCAGAGATTTTTCCCAAATAAGATCATCCCATTTTTCCCAAATAAGATCATCCCATTTTTCCCAAATAAGATCATCCCATTTTTCACAAATAAGATTATCTCATTTTTCATCAAAAACACGATCAAATACACAAATTACCCTTGTTTTTATTTTATTACGTAAACCCACCCCACACCGCCTTGAAAAGATCAGATCGACTGACCTGACTCTATATGTGTATCAAGTTGAACAAGAGAATTGAATGTGAACCTACCAATTAAACAGTAAGTGTTCTAACTACTACGCCACAACGACGAGCAAAGCTAAAATAAAAGCAATGCTACTTTTTCAACCATCTTCTCCTGTGTTCTGAGACTTGCATATTAGCGAGATGTAGTCTACAAAAGGTAATATGTTGCATCATAGTATACAGCTTGGCCGCGATATCTGCGATTTCTGGTCCGACACATTCGACTTCAGCATGACTTTTGGTCAACTTGGCATTCTATAGAATGGAACAGCCAACCCAATCCTTAAATGCTCTTAGTCCTGTCTTAGAACATGTATGACCGTCACAGTATCTCTATTCTCCACTTCTCTTCTAGCCCTGTCAACCGACGAGCCACCAAAAAATGATATTTTAAAACACGTCATAGTCACATACCCGCTGGGTAATACACATCAGATGCTATTTGTCGAAACATCAGCTTTACACTCGTTGAAAAAACACAACGACAACTCAAGACATAAACACTAACGGCCTCACACTCACTGACCTCACCCGCGACCAATCGCCAAAATAAGACCTAACAGCAGAATAAGCAGAATCAGTCTTCTTACGTAATGTTCGTGATTATTGTTCTGTTATTCGTTGGTCACTATTTATATAGTTTTTGTTGCCTTGGGTGTCGATTACCAACGCCGAACAACGAAATGTACGGGAATAATCGAAAACATGATTCAAAGGACTTGATTGAATTCGGTAGGTCGTCAATTACGAAAGTCGCGGGTCGTATTAATGAAACTTGGTTTTTATTCATGGGATTTATGCGTTTTATTGAATAATATTTGAAAGAGATAATCTTCACTTTTGCATATTTTTTGAGATAATGATGTCTATAGATGAATTATGCGAGATTAAATGCCTTAGAAAGAAAGTTGGAATAACACGTAGAAATAAGATCCCCAACGACAACGTAAGAAAAATGGTGGGTAAAAAAGCGTGTTGAGTCTACTCTGAGAAGCTCACTATCAACTAGTCCACCTCGCTCCTCAAAACAGACAAAAACTACTCATATATATTAAGATATATACTTAATATATATATATATATATATATATATATATATATATATATATATATATATATATATATATATATATATATATATATATATATATACACCAAAGAAAATCCGATTATCCGAATTAATTGGGACTGGGCTGATTCGGATAATTGGATTTCTACTGTGTGTAACATTATATAAGATACATTGTTGAAGTAGATATCAGTTTCATGATGTGATACAGCCATGTGCAAGTTTTTACAAGTTTTCGTACCAACAGTAACACATGGCGCGCATGCTCACGTTCTAAATCCATATATTTACTTGCATTTGGTGTTTTTCAATAAAGGTATGAATAAAAATTGTATATGTTCTTCTCCATATGTTGTTTTTTTTACAATCGCCCATTTTACCAAATAAAAACCATATCAAAGTTAGCAGCACTGTGTCAATTATCAAACATAATTAGAAGTTAATATGTTCAGGAAAATTCAATATTAGATAGGCAGGGAGTCTGCGGAAAATTAAAAAAGTCGGCAAGTGGTCTACGGGGCAAACAAATTTGGGATTTAATAGTCTAAAGTATTCTGTACGAGGCCAACATGTACGAAGCCAATCTGTCTACAGCTGTGGCCTTTGTTTTCCTTGCGACGTCAGGGGTGGATGGGTTCTCTGGAGATGGCCTTCTTGTGTGCTGTTTGTAAGCTTGATCCTGGCGCTACTTTGATTTCTGTGATCCATCTTTTACATGGTCTGCCTCTGGCTTTATAGCCGTTATATTTATGTGTCATGGCTATTTGTCGCATGTTATCTGTTAGTAATCTGGAATCGCGTGAAAACCACTTGATCTGTTTTCTTTTATGTGTTCTAATACTGGTATTGTTTTTGTTATCTGTCTGATGCTATCGTTTCTAATTCTATCTCTTAATGACACTCCGAGTATTCTTCGTAGTCAACCTGTACGAAGCCAAAATGAAAATGTCTGTTCAACTTTAGGTTGGAGACTTGTGGAAAGTTGCTTTCTATTATTTAACTCCATGTACGTTTTTATTTTATTTTGATGAGAGTATTTGATTCAGTCAATGATATTCTGTGATTAAATTATTCTCTTGTGCATCAAATTTTGCTAGTCTGTCAGCTGCGTTATTACCTGTAGTCCCGCAGTGCGCATGAATCTCTTCTAATTTAATCCTGAAACACCTACTTCAGCATGACTTCTGTGCCACTTTTACCCTATATTGTTTAGTACAGCCAACATCACCCCATAACCTCTTTCGTCATGCATGGAAAACATTGTGGCTATTCTTCGCTCTCCGCCTTGTGTATTTACTCTCTTTTACCCCTTTAAATTAAGTTCTTATATATCAACTCTTTTCTATTTTACCATCAAAATGAAATAAAAATAACAAGAATGGCTCAGTGCACAAAATAATATCGATATAAATCTCATATATTAAGGAAAGAATAACACAAGGACATAAACACACTACCGACACAATAACATCACACAACGTCCCCGTGGAAGCGCCCAGCAATTTATCAGCGCCCAGTAAACTGTCTCCAATCACAGTATGCAAGATATAACACTTTGATCTTACACTACGCACCAAACATCCAATAAAATCAAATTAGAAAATCAGAAACACAATTCTTATTGAATCCCGTTTGTGGAGTCGTTCTCCAAACAAAGACTGGGAGAATTTCTTCATCGAATTCCCATCAGCTACAACTTCCGTTCCATATTAATGCTTGATCGAATCCGATCGTTCATCATCGATATTTAGCCTTTGAACTAGCCCATTGTGTCATGATGTTCAAACTATGACCGTCTATTGTGACAGGCATCAGTACAATTTTGACAAAGATTTTAGTGTCACATTCTACGTAATTGTATTTAGAATCTCAAATAGGAAAAGAAAGTCAGCTCACGCAGAATGACGTTGTCCAGTTGTGTCTATGAATGAATAAACCCGTAACCCGTCAGGGTCGTAAGCGTACCACATTGGATGCTTCAGCACAGAGTCCTCCAGCAATTTCTGTTTTCAACGATGCGGAGGAGTAAAGAAAAATTCATGTCCATTCCTTGATATTGTCTGTCCATGTCTTTATTTTCTCTCCTCTGCTTCTCCCGCCGTCGACGGTTGCTGCAGTATCATTTTTGACAAGGAATCATGTCTGCATACGTGTCCAAACCATGCTAGTTTTCGCCGTTACACTATTGAAAGCTATAGTTCTTGTACATCTGCATACATTTCTACTTTACTTATGTCCACATTTATCTTATGGTTCCCTATAAGAAATTCGTACAATTCGTCTACAGCATTTCTACTCGAAAACCTGTAATCGACTCTCCATGTCCGCAGTGAGTGTCGAACAGAATTGTGGCTATATGTAACTATGTAGGCTTACAAAAACATATACTTATTTTGATATTTGAAATATAAGAATCTCTATATTCTCCACGAAAGAGAAAGAGGTAGGATCATCAAGAAAAAATAGATGAAATATTATACATATACAAGATGTGTTCATATAAAGATAGATTTGTGAAATGTGTTCATATAAAGATAGATATGTGAGATGTGTTCATATAAAGATAGATATGTGAGGTGTGTTCATATAAAGATATATATGTGAGGTGTGTTCATATAAAGATAGATTTGTGAGATGTGTTCATATAAAGATAGATATGTGAGGTGTGTTCATATAAAGATATATATGTGAGGTGTGTTCATATAAAGATAGATATGTGAGGTGTGTTCATATAAAGATAGATATGTGAGATGTGTTCATATAAAGATAGATTTGTGAGGTGTGTTCATATAAAGATAGATATGTGAGGTGTGTTCATAGAACGATTAGCAAACGCAATTACTATTATCGAACATATTATTATCCAGACTAACAGGTGTAGTGACCCCACCCCCAAGGCACCCGCCTAATTACTGCATTAATTTGTAACATCCCATCCCCCCCAAAAAATAAAAACCAACATAAAAAACACCAAATATATAACAGAAAAAAGTACGACAAGTCTACATTTTTCTCCATATCTTTAAACACATTTTTAACATTCAAACAATTTAATTGATATAGAAAAACAGAAAAATAGTATTGTTGACTGTTATCAAACCACTCACTATCCTGTCAGCAACTGTCTAATGTTATCAGACCGCCCACTCTCTTGTCAGCAACTGTCTAATGTTATCAGACCGCCCACTCTCTTGTCAACAAACTGTCTAATGTTATCAGACCACCCACTCTCTTGTCAACAATGTTCTGACAATCTGACAATGGATGTTCTGTGTTTGCGTTCCTTAAGGATACTTCAATACTTGTACAGGATGTTCGTTGTTGTTGTAATAGTCCTTGTCTCTATTGAACCGTTCTCAGTAAGTTGAGTACACAGGTTGAATATGTTGACGTCTGTTTTTAGATTGTGGTTGATCAAAGTACGGAAAATCTGTTTACTTGAGTTGCAAGGCGATTCGGTACCACTAGAACAGGCTTTGTTCAATTATTTTTATATATCCTCATATTTCCTACTTGAATTTATTTATAACTTTATCAGACCTCTTTCATCAATCTGTTGTCGTATTTTAATGAACAGACACTTCGGTTCAAGTATAATAACATTACAGTTCTTTAATCTTGGGTTGTCTTCTTCTTCAGCGTTCATTCTCAAACTCCGCTTGATTTCTCTTGTAACATGACAATGGTCCTACACGATTTTCTGTTGAATGCAGTCCAGAGAATGGAAATGCGTTGTGTTGCAGTTTTATTTGTCAATAACCCAACACATCCGTCTTCAGCGATCATTATTGAGTTGAACCAGGACGAATTTCATGTATCAGGTGAGCAAGTCAATGTCTAAGTTGTAAGATATATTGACAAGGCATAGTTCCGTGTTTATACTCTAATAACTTGAAGACCAACATGTCAATGTCCAAGTTGTAAGATATATTGACAAGGCATAGTTCAGTATTTACACTTTAGTAACTTGACGACAAATCGTACGGAAATTCGCTTAAAATTTCTGACATTCACATGTGTAGTCCAGAAAAAATATACCTTGCTTGTCTCCAGTTTGGCTGCGATATCTGCGCATTTCACCATGACACATCGACTTAAACATTTCTTTTGGATCACTGTGATGAGTGGTTTAGGACAGCACATTCTACTGCTAACGCCGTAATCGCCTCTTACGACATACATGGTATATCTCAATATTGTTATTCTATGCTTCCCAAGAAGACAGAATTCCACGACGAGTCTTCATGTGGACACCAGGCAGGAAAAAGAAAACAGGTAAGACCAAAAACAACGCATAGAAGAACATTTATGAATGAACTAAAATCAACAGGCATAAATGTACAAGACCTGCAATCCTTGCCAACTGACCGACAGGCACGGGGAACTATGACATCTGCCCTATGTATCAAACTTTGCAGAAGAGGAACTGATTGACTGATGCTCCCCATTCAGAACCACATAATACAAGGGGAGACAAATAGACTTCAAATTCATTAAAAAAATAGGGATCGAAAGGTATAGAGGAATGACTTTATTGTGCTTGGGTTTTGCAATATATACTTTTCTCTTCTTAACGAAACGAAACTAGCTGTCTTCCTAGAGTAGGGTAGCCGGGGCAATGATGCGCGTTTTTCACTTTTTTCCGTATTCTGACAAACAGACTTAACTATGAGAGACCAAACTAGCAGCAGTGTGTAGTTTATCCATCCATCTAACAATCGTCAGGGTATTTACAATATACAATCACGTTTAGTCCGTAGAATGAGATTTTATGAACATGAGTATAATCCCACCTTTGCCCCAATTTCTGGGGCAAACACGCGCAGGCAAAAACAATTACAAAATCATGGGAAAATTGACAAAACCAGCAAAATAACAACGTCACTTCCTATCTAAACATAGTCAGTCACAATGTGGGAAGATAATAGAGCACAAAGACTAGGCATATGTATCTTTATGTATCTTTAATACGAAAAAAAATGAAAAAACGTAAATATGAAAAACAAAATTTAATACAGAGAATGGGTGCTTAGATCCGTTTAAAACTATAACAACGTGTTGGAGTGCTCTATAAAGCGTTTGACTATAATTTCAACTATCTATGAATAGCGGAGGTCGTTCATCTATGATCAGCGGAGATCGTACAACTATGACAGGCAGAGATCGTGCAACTATGACCGGCGGTAATTATGCATCTATGACTGGCGGAGATTGTGCATCTATGAATATCGGAGTTGTGCATCTATGACTGGCGGAGATTGTGCATCTATGAATAGCGGAGATTGTGCATCTATGACTGGCGGAGATTGTGCATCTATGACTGGCGGAGATTGTGCATCTATGACCGGCGGTAATTATGCATCTATGACTGGCGGAGATTGTGCATCTATGAATAGCGGAGATTGTGCATCTATGACTGGCGGAGATTGTGCATCTATGACTGGCGGAGATTGTGCATCTATGACCGGCGGTAATTATGCATCTATGACTGGCGGAGATTGTGCATCTATGAATAGTGGAGATTGTGCATCTATGACTGGCGGAGATTGTGCATCTATGACTGGCGGAGAACGTGAATCTATGACTGGCGGAGAACGTGCATCTATGACTGGCGGAAAACGTGCATCTATGACTGGCGGAGAACGTGCATCTATGACTGGCGGAGAACGTGCATCTATGACTGGCGGAGATTGTGCATCTATGACTGGCGGAGATTGTGCAGTTATGACCGGCGGAGATAGCGCAATTATGACCGGCGGAGATATTGCAATTATGTCCGGCGGAAATCGTGCATCTATGACGAGCGGAGAACGTGCATCTATGAATAGCGGAGAACGTGCATCTATGAATAGCATAGAACGTGCATCTATGAATAGCCGGGAGCGTGCATTTATGAATAGCGGGGATCGTGCATTTATGTATAGCGGGGATCGTGCATCGGCGGAGGTCGTGTATCTATTATCTGCGGAGGTCGTACAACTATGACCCGTGAAGATTGTGCAGCTATAACCGACAGGGATCGTGCAACTATGAATAGCGGAGAATGTGCATCTATTATCGGCGGAGACCGTACAACTATGACCCGTGGAGATTGTGCATCTGTGATCGGAAGGGATTGTGCATCTATAGCAGCGACTGCTTCATTTTCAGTCAGTGACATCATTTTCTCAATTTTCCGTTTGTAATTCCTAAAAAGAAACATAACGTGACAATAAAATATTGGTTTAAATATTTGGCAACATGAGGGGGAAGTGACTGGGGCAAACATGCGCAATCAGTTAGAAGCGTTTGTTTGCCCCGACTGTGTGCGCGGCGTTACCCCAAAATCACACTGTTCACAATTTTTATAAAATATCATGAAAACAAAAATTATCTTGACAATGTAACATGCTTAATAACTTAACAATACAATATTGTTTTCAGTTCAGACATGTAAAATAACATTACAGTAATGATAACAGAGGACAAAGAGTGAGAAGTGGAAAAAAAGTTAGATCGAGAACGTTAAAAAATGAATTTACCTCATAGCTCAAAAATGACCTGCCCGTGACCGATGAAAATTCGTTGTGCTACAGAAACGGATGTTAGCGTCCGGCGTGGCCACGTGGTTTTCGGGAAAAACCCATAGTTCCGGAAAAAAACGACTGCGAATCTTTGCCCCCAGCGCATCTTTACCCCCGGCTACCCTATCACTCATTGCACGTAACTCCGTAACTTCAAGCGATACTCATTAGATATCTTGTATAGGGGCCTAAACATGACTAGACGTCAGCAGTCAGAATTGAATAGGCGGCAACTTGAGCCTGGAAACTGCTTAATAAATACAATGTCAGAGAGATGATCTCAAACTCCAAGTAATTTATTTTTATGTGTGATAAAAAGCATTTCGTAGATGAATGGAAACATTCTAAAATATTAGAAGAGTATAACATAAATAGGTCATTAGGTCTGGTACCATCGATTGACCTACAGTTTTCTTAGATCCTCATACAAGGTCTGGTACCATCGATTGACCTACAGGTTTTTCTTAGATCGTCCTATACAAAATTCTGCTATAGTAATCTATGCGACTTCAGTGAATGGTCGATAATATGTACTCACTGCTGTAAAATTGAAATCCAACAGGTAAAACTTGGAACGGGGTAATTTAGTTTTGCTAATCCCTGAACAACACCTTCTAATACACACAAATCGACGTTTCGATCCAAATACCTTTATCAAGAATACATTCATAACATGAAGCGACGAGTACGAACGGCACTATAACTGTGCGAATGGTAGAGCTAAATCTAGATCTAACTCGGAAGAATTGAAACTAGAAGGTCAGAGCTGAAACAGCAAAAACAGAAAATTTACAAAATACACCCCACAAACGAGTGAAATAAGACAGAAAAAGGACGGAACAATATATTGTCATCTAACAACTGACAGGAAGTTATCGGGGAAGATAAAGTGGTTCTCTAGATTGTGACGGTTCGGTCATTTGCCCATTACTACTTAAAAGGCCGCGACCTGAATATTATAAGCGTCCCGATGGTAAACGCCATTGAAGTGGTCACCAATAGGGGGTGTGAATTTGATAGCTGATGCGGTGCAGATGTTCACAGAATCTGTCTACGAGCTACCTTCTAGTCTCACCTATGTTTGTCATAGTGGGGCGCTTCCAGGTGATGACACACGTGAAACTCTCTTCAATGATGAAGGTGGATTTAGGGATTACGACAGACCGGGTTTGGATGACATAGACACAGGTGATGGATATACTACGTTTGCTGCAGGTGGTCGTTGTTGGGTTGTTTTATGTTTTATTTTGGTAACAAATCTACTTATTTTTGTATACCTTGATATTTGTCCTGTGTTACTCAGCCACCTACTTCCTGTTTGGGGTTGTTACCATACACTGGAACATTTATCCCTTGGTGCTGTAAAGGTATGATGAACGTCAGGCTTGAGATGCTTGCGGATCAATACATCTCTAAGGTTCTTGTCACATCTGTAAGCAACCAGCGGAGAGTCGAAGAACATATTGCTCGTCTTGGGATCGGACTGGAGAAGAGTAGAAATTACGGACGGTACAGCTTTAGGGATGAAAAGTGAAAAAAGTGTAATCCTGTCCGTGGGGGAAGCCCAAGTATTTTTGATGGTATCATGGCGAGAGAAGCTGCATACTCGAAATAGTTGAAGACATGAGTACCCTGTCTGTGTGTAGGCAACAGAGAACGAAGTCCATCATCTTATGGGCTTTCTAGAGAAATTAGTTCACTACACAAACACAAAATATTGATTAGGAAGACGTCCATCATCTCATGGGCTTTCTGGAAAAATTATTTCACTACACAAAAGCAACATATTGGTTGGGGAAGCCTGCCTTTTACATGCTACCTAAAATTCACAAGCCATTCAATTCTGGCAGACATTTTTATTGTTAATATTGACAAACTTTAATGCATCTGTTTTGAATTATGCATGTCTTTTTTGCACCATATTGTAATTTCCCGCAATGTAATTACAAGATAATTCTTGTTTCTCTTCATCTTTATTGTTTTCCAGATTTCTTTACTGTAACCGCATTGCTGTTTCATGCAGTCTCCATTTAATTTTGTAGTTTTATTAGGTAATTGTTTGTCCCTTCCTTAATAAAGATTATTTGGTCCAAACGTCGATCATATATATTGTTCAATTTAAAACTGCTATTTAATATTTTATATATATATATATATATATATATATATATATATATATATATATATATATATATATATATATATATATATATATATATATATATATATATATATACTATATTTATATTGATTATATAAATTTTTACTTTCCAAACGGTACACCGTTTTACTGCAGTTCCATGATGTCTAAATTCTTTTATTTCACGAGATCGATACACGTAAATAAAACCTCAGAAAACTACGAGAAGTTTTATACTCTATAAAAACGTCACTTGAAGAGGAGCTATGGAAAACACTGTGAAAACATGTTAAACTTTGGAGATGAAAAACAAAGAAACCAAAAATTATGAGGCAGGCTGATTACGAAATATGGAAACGATTCAGCACTGGACACTCGCGAAAATCGGGGAATCATGTTCGACTATACCAATTGACGTGGCGCGTGATGTTGATGTCTGCGGTAATGTTGTGAATGAAGAAGCTTTCAGCTACATAAATTATTAGTATGTATACTATCTCTAGCTCTTTATCTTCAGAAATAAAATTACTGAGTTTCGAGAACAAATGTCTTCGTAGGATAACTAACACCCATTAGAGTGAATTCAAATCACATGATAAAATCAGAGAAGAGACACATAACAACATCATTACAGATGTTATCAGGAACACCGTTGGTCCTACATCGAGCATGTCCTACACGCAAACATCAACAGAATACACCACCAATCTCTTGAATGGATACCTACAGGCAAAAGAGCAAGGGGTAGACCAAAAGAAACACTCAGAAGAACAATACTTAGCGAAAATAAAACAATCAATATCCATACTATTCAAAACCTGCAGAGAATAGCTTTAAACAGACAGAATTAGAGAGATGTGACCTCTGCCCTATGCGCTAACTTCAGCGCAAAAGGAAAATGAATGAATGAATGAATAATATCACTAACGCACTCTGAGCACCTATGTGTATAAAGCAGTGGCGAAACATTGATTAATTAATAAAAATAGAAATATTAGAATATTTTTAAGTAACTGTAAGGGAAATTAAAGTTAAAGTTAACCCATAACATTTATTAACATTTAAATAGACGTGCGGCAAGTTTTAAAACTGTCACGTGATTGTATTTTTAAAAAAATCCCTGACTTTCCCTACACAAAAACACATTAAAACCGTTAAAACATGAACCGTGTATTTGAGTATAAGCTTAGCTGAAACTATTCTTCATAGAGCGTGCAGATTCCTGATAATCAGAAGATTTGATTCAACTCTAACCATTTTTAAGGTCATGATTTGGAATGTACTTTAGTAATTGCAAGAAAAGAATTTCGTAAACCAACATGGTTGTATGGTTCTGATGACAATCAGGTTCCAAATTAAGAACTTCATTCTTGGATATACAAGATTTACAACTTTTATCCTTTAAGTGTAAACTTAAGAGAGCTAATGTCTATCTTCTTCTTCTTTCCTTCCTCTTTTACCATTTTCGAGTGTCGAGGGAGATACAATGATCTTGTTCTCGCTTTTCTGGCAGCTTCAGATAATGTCATTTGGTGTTCGTGTAATGTCTCTTTGATGTTGTCGATCCAGCGTACAATCTATCTATTATAACTCTCTTTAAGGTTTATTAAATTGCCACACCATCTAGTTCTTGGTTTTGCTTGTGTCTTGTAGCCAGATCTTCTACTGTTGTAGGCATGAAGGGTTGTTTGCTTTGGTTCCATTCTCATGATCTGGTCAAACCACTTGTCTCTCGATTTAGTCTTTACTTGAGATGGTCTTTATTTCATTTCTGATATCTTCAGTTTCCCGTCGGTCTCTTTTGGTGACATTTATAGCTTTCCTCTGATATAACGTTA
This sequence comes from Meghimatium bilineatum, assembly GCA_034231615.1. Classification (NCBI taxonomy): domain Eukaryota; kingdom Metazoa; phylum Mollusca; class Gastropoda; order Stylommatophora; family Philomycidae; genus Meghimatium; species Meghimatium bilineatum. The sequence continues at coordinate 8,699,888 of CM067318.1, forward strand.
TAACGATAGTTATAACGATTTTAATTTTTAAATTAATAAAATCGAGTGATCGACTTATTCTAATAAGTGAATTGTATCAGAATTAAAAAAATCGAGTGATCGACCTGTGCTAATAATTGACGTGTATCAGACTGGCGATGAATGGGCTATTAAGTTCATAAACATTTGGTAAGTTCATAAATTTGTTCGTCATGTTCATAAACATTTGGTAAGTTCATAAAGTTGTTCGTCATGTTCATAAACATTTGGTAAGTTCATAAAGTTGTTCGTCATGTTCATAAACATTTGGTAAGTTCATAAAGTTGTTCGTCATGTTCATAAACATTTGGTAAGTTCATAAAGTTGTTCGACATGTTCATAAACAAGCTAGAGTAATACCGCAGTAAAAAAAAATAAAGCAGGGAATGGTGTCCAACAGTGTTGGAGTCAGAGGTACTCGCTCTAATCGGTCAACATTCTAGGGAAGGTGATATGATTGTATATACAGATGGGTCGGTTGAGAGACACATCAGAAGTGCCTGGGCCTTCATGGCTCAAAGGTAGGGGGGACCTTAAGAGAGGAAAGTGGTGCTTTCGCTCAGACCTCAGACAACAAGCAGCGTGACAATGGAGGCTTTGGCAGTAACTAAAGCTTTGCAATGGGTCTACTCGCAGACTATCTGCGAGCATGCATGCATACTCAGTGACTCAATGAGCATGATTATGAAAATTCAGGCGGAATACATTCTTGATGTAGTGACGAATTACGTAAAGTGACCTTCATTTTTGCGCCGGAACATGCGGGAGTCTAGGGTAATGAGAGAGCAGATAGGTTGGCCGCACACGCTGCTACTGCGGCTGTTGGTGGAGCGATGTATCGAGCAGACATTTTAAACGCCCTACAGGAAAACGCACTATCAAATGATTGTATAAGTGACAATGACTCTTGTTCCATGACTAGAATAAAGGAATTTTGTTTGACATGTGGTGTCGCTAGAAAGGAGCGGTTTCGTGGGCAAAAAAGAATGATGGTCAATCAACTTTGTACTGGGACCGTCAGTAAACGTGTAATGGCGGCTACACTCAAGGAGAGATCTGGGCATCTTTGGACTTGTCCAGAATGCAATGACGATGATCCCACGACTAACTAGCTAACTAACTAACTAACTAACTAACTAACTAACTAACTAACTAACTAACTAACTAACTAACTAACTAACTAACTAACTAACTAGCTAACTAACTAACTAACTAACTAACTAACTAACTAACTAACTAACTAACTAACTAACTAACTAACTAACTAACTAACTAACTAACTAACTAGCTAACTAACTAACTAACTAACTAACTAACTAACTAACTAACTAACTGGCTGGCTGGCTGGCTGGCTGGCTGACTGACTGACTGACTGACTGACAGACTGACTGACTGACTGACTGACTGACTGACTAACATAAAAATCAAAAGCTAACTACAAAAATGAAGAAGACATACAAATCAGCTACGTTGAATATTTGCGGGTTGGGGGACAAAACACCATAATTAATTTCGTTTATGGAGATAAAAGATATCGAAATTCTTGCGCTGGCAGACATTGGAAAAAAAGGAAACAACATAAAGGCGGTGCTTAACAATTACGTTTTGATAAGAAGCGGTGTGGGTACAAATGAAAGAGCAAAAAATGGAGTCGGTTTTTTTGTTGCATCACAAAAAGGCAAAACTAATATCAGATGTCATATACGTGTCAGAGAGGTTAGCAAGAATACAGTTAACAGAAAGAGAAAGAATAACCACCATAATACATGTTTACTCCCCATGCAATGACGATAACAACATAGAAGAAAGAAATGAGTTTTTTTGAAAAAAAAAAATGTCTGACGTTCTGAATAAAATTAATAATAAAAACGACTTAATTATTATGAGAGATTTCAATGGTAGAATTGGGAGGAAAAAACACACATCGGGAACATTGTTTGGGAAACTTCGGGGACACAACAAAAGATCGTAACAGCAACGGAGAGGAACTCATTAATTTATGCTTAGAGCACGGACTATTAATAGCTAATTCATGCTACGAACATAGACTGAGCCACATAACAACTTCGGACAACCTATCAATAACGTCCCAGATTGACTACATACTGGTAAGGCATATAACCAAATGAGATCAGGGTACAAAGCCAGAGGAAGACCACGGAAATGATGGATAGAAAACGTCAGGGACATCCTGAACAGACACGAAAATAGCACAGTCGAGGCCACACATCTGGCTTTAGAACACACGCTCGAGTTCCAATCACCCCTACGCTTAACAGCAAGAGTGGATAACAAACCAACTGGGGAAAGACAATAGACAATAGACATAAAGTTGTGCCAAACAATAGAAATAAACAGTACTACACACACAATTTTGTCTGTGTTTTACTGTGTTCTTCTGGTGATTCACAAATATTCATAACACCAGATAGTCACTTTCCACATGTGGGATTAGTTTTGCTGCAGTTCTATCTATTATCCGTGTCAGATATTAGACACTATGACATGTTTAATTGTAGTATTTACTCAATTTACATTTCATAATCAATTTACATTTCATAATCAATTTACATATCATAAATAACACATATCTCATACTGTATTTAATTTTACTCAATTTACAACGTACACTCAATGTACTTCTCATATTACAATTACACTACATCCTCAGTTTACACATCATACACTATTCACTCATCTTACACAGATTACATCCATTCTGTATAATACTCACTTGGTGTCACTTTAAAAGATTATCGCTGTGATTGTAATCACGGTGTTGAGAATACGTGTATTACATACTGGCACACGGTGTTGAGAATACGTGTATTACATGCTGGCACACGGTGTTGAGAATACGTATATTACATACTGGCACAAGGTGATGAGAATACGTGTATTACATACTGACACTCGGTGTTGAGAATACGTGTATTACATACTGACACATAGTGTTGAGAATACGTGTATTACATACTGACACTCGGTGTTGAGAATACGTGTATTACATACTGACACATAGTGTTGAGAATACGTGTATTACATACTGGCACACGGTGTTGAGAATACGTGTATTACATGCTGGGACACGATGTTGAGAATACGTGTATTACATACTGGCACATAATGTTGAGAATACGTGTATTAATTACTGACACTCGGTGTTGAGAATACGTGTATTACATACTGGCACATAATGTTGAGAATACGTGTATTAATTACTGACACTCGGTGTTGAGAATACGCGTATTACATGCTGACACTTGGTGTTGAGAATACGTGTATTACATACTGACACATAGTGTTGAGAATACGTGTATTAATTACTGACACTCGGTGTTGAGAATACGTGTATTACATACTGACACTCGGCGTTGAGAATACGTGTATTACATACTGACACTCGGTGTTGAGAATACGTGTATTACATACTGACACTCGGTGTTGAGAATACGTGTATTACATACTGACACTCGGTGTTGAGAATACGTGTATTACATACTGACACTCGGTGTTGAGAATACGTGTATTACATACTGACACTCGACGTTGTATGTGGACTATATACTCAACTGTTGGTATGATGTGTACTCAACGATAAGCCTAAATCCTACACAGATTTACTCATCTAACTTAAAATAACCAGTTTCTTCATACACTCAGCGATCAGATTACATCCTACATGTATCTACTCATGTAACATCAAATAATTTTCTGTATCATACACTTACCGATCACCTTACATCCTACACTCACCTTACTTCACAGACTCAGCACTCTGCCTACACCATCTCTCACAAAAACCTTACACACAGTAAACATCGCACAACGAAACACCACCACCAAATTTTGTCATCTTTCAATTTATTAAATTTAATTTGTTAAATTAAACTTTAAGTTTGAGTTTAAGTTTTTTTAAAGTTTTAAGTTTGTTTAACGTTTTATAAGTTTGTACTTAAAAGTTTTCTAAACTAGAATCATCTTAAAGATTTTAATGCAAAAGTGATAGCTACTCCCAGATTAAAAAACACTCAAATATATATCTACAAATATTGAAATAGATTAAGAGAAACTATACTATTTTCGTCCTCTTCAACATCTTTGAGATTTATTAAGCCAAAATTACTACTACACCAAGATCTACAACTGCGCTACTGCTAGAGATTTACGATTATCCCCCTTTTTATATCAAGTGGAGAGTATTACATACATAAATATTATTTTAATCTTGTAGATTAGCTTGTATCGGATCGTGATTTGATTCACAAATTGATTGAAAACTTCAAACTGTCACCATATCTCTGGCATCATCAGACATATGATACAATCTGCAGATGATGATGATGGATGCGTATTTTCGTTTAGTGACGAATTCGTAGAGATTAAAGGGAAGCCATTAGTGGATATCAGTTGTTTCAGTTAGAAGTGAAATTTAATTTTCATATAAAGCGAATATAAGGTAATAATGAGAATTGTTTAGTGTTCCATATCAATCAATCAATCAATCAATCAATCAATCAATCAATCAATCAATCAATCAATCAATCAATCAATCAAAATCAATCAATCAATCAATCAATCAATCTGACAATCAAACAATCAATCGTGTAATAAATCAATAAAACAGACAGTCAGTCAATCAGCCAGTCAATCAAGCAATCAGTCAAATTAATTAAATAAATCAAATCACTTGATCGATCAATAAATCTAGCAAATAATCAAGAAATCAATGTATCTTGAACCATCTACATTGTTTACGCAATCTTGAATTATGTGTCGCGGAAAATGATTCAAAATTCGTCTCCATTCTAGGATATTTTTCAAGCCTCAATACATGTGATTCCAAGTTTGTCTCCATTCTAGGATATTTTTCAAGCCTCAATACATGTGATTCCAAGTTTGTCTCCATTCTAGGATATTTTTCAAGCCTCAATACATGTGATTCCAAGTTTGTCTCCATTCTAGGATATTTTTCAAGCCTCAATACATGTGATTCCAAGTTTGTCTCCATTCTAGGATATTTTTCAAGCCTCAATACGTGTGATTCCAAGCTTGTCTCCATTCTAGGATATTTTTCAAGCGTCAATCACTTGATTCCAAGAGTATCTCCATTCTAGGATATTTTTCAAGCCTCAATACATGTGATTCCAAGTTTGTCTCCATTCTAGGATATTTTTCAAGCCTCAATACATGTGATTCCAAGTTTGTCTCCATTCTAGGATATTTTTCAAGCCTCAATACATGTGATTCCAAGTTTGTCTCCATTCTAGGATATTTTTCAAGCCTCAATACATGTGATTCCAAGTTTGTCTCCATTCTAGGATATTTTTCAAGCCTCAATACATGTGATTCCAAGCTTGTCTCCATTCTAGGATATTTTTCAAGCGTCAATCACTTGATTCCAAGAGTATCTCCATTCTAGGATATTTTTCAAGCATCAATCCATGTGATTCCAAGTTTGTCTCCATTCCAGGATATTTTTCAAGCCTCAATCACTTGATTCCAAGAGTGTCTCCATTCTAGGATATTTTTCAAGCCTCAATCCATGTGATTCCAAGTTTGTCTCCATTCTTGGACATCTTCTCAGTCCACGTGATTCCAAGTTTGTCTCCAATCTTGGACATCTTCTCATTCCACGTGGATCCAATTTCTGTCAACTCGTTAATAAATTATCTCAGTGTGCATTTAGTTATTTCTGATTCTTATCTCATGCGGGTCTAATGTTTAAAATATATATTTATAAAATATACATTTATAAAATATACATTTATAAAATATACATTTATAAAATATACATTTATAAAAAATTCATTTATAAAATATACATTTATAAAATATACTTTTATAAAATGTGTTTAGTTTGGCAGGTGAAGGTAAGCTGAAATTTGAAAATGAATCAGATGATTAAATTGGACAGGTGAGTTCGATCTAATCCTAACCCGACTCTTATAACATTTCTCCTCTGGTTTCTACAATAACATTGCTGACTCCAGTCTCTCCTTTATCTTGAGATACATTCTGACTCTTCAGTCTTTCCTATAACTTGTGAAGCAAGCTGACTCTCAAGTCTTTTTCTGACACACACAGAGAATGTCAAAAATTGAAGTATGTAGGTAGGAGAGATGGTAAAGTTTTTGAAGGCCCCAAAAATCACGCAATCAACATCTGACCGGGACTCTGAGTCCACATACACTGGGATGGCTGCTGGAATGAAGGACGGAGCATTTATTGGAGTTCCCCACGTGCTGTAAATCTAGTTTCTAATAAAATATCAAGAATCTCCAGACTTTACTAGAACTTGAGAAGCATGCACTCTCTCTGCAGTCTCTCCCATAACTTGAAATGAATGCTCTCTGAGGCCTCTCCCATAACTTGAAATGAGTGCTCTCTGCAGTCTCTCCCATAATTTGAAAAGCACGATGACGATTCCATTTCTCCGCTCACTCTCCAATTCCTGAAGTCTAACAAGATCTATGCGTGATAACAGAATGCGTCGCGTCCCTGTTTATATCTCTGAAGCGATATCAGCGCCTTTCTGCCTGATAATATAATTTGATCATAATATTTGTGAGTCATATTGATCGTGATTTAACAATTATAACTGCAGGTTATCTTCAGCGCACACCGTAGAAGTGCTCATTAAATCCATCAAAGTGTAGTTGCTGACAGATCTAGGTCGATGCTGATTTATCAGTCTCTTTGCGTATCTATTATGTTTCCCTTTACAGGTTGTTCCGATCATAAAACCAATCTCACGCAGTCTTGAGAGCCACAACGATTCAGTTTTGAAAATCTTCCGACCAGTCGAGGTCCCATAACGAAGTAACTATATCAGATCGATCCATTAATGTACCTATTGACAGTGTGGCAATGTTCGCCAACGTACCGGTCTATCATTACTCTCAACACCCGCATCTTCTGGCACGAATATAAAGGTAATCTTTCTGGTCATCGATTATTTCAATAATCTAGTGACAGGAGAGACTCAATAAATTCCGCACAGCTGCCGTTGGAATCGCTCCCCCCCCCCCATCATCACGTCGTGAAATATTGACATAATCTATGACTTGGAAGATTACTATCATATCCGACTTCGGCTTCACCTTTGAGGATGTTGTTTACTATGTCACTATGTATGTTTATTATGTCACTATGTATGTTTATTATGTGTCTATGTATGTTTATTATGTGACTATGTATGAATGCACGAGAACAGTCACGTGACGTCCACCATGACAGTGCTTCTGCCAGAACCTTTTGTCTCACATTTACGAGACAACCAAACAGTCATTAGGACTAAATTCTAACCCCACAAAATTTTTTATTCTTACCAGGCACGCAGACCAGACCCCAGGTCAAACCACCAGTCCTTAACAGAAGAACCCAGCCCATTAGACCGCAACTACGCCCTGATGTAATCACAGGAAAATCATTCCAAGGTTAAAAGAAGCGTGTCTTACTCTAGAAAGACAAACGCACCAACAAACAAACAAGCTTTTAAGAGATAAAGTATCTAATCTCGCCTCTTGTCTTTCGTAGCCACAGCTTACGACATACATGACAGTAACAAACTTAGCTTTCTCTTTATTCACTTTGACACCCCTATATCCACACTATCTCTGTAGTAAGTAATCCAATAATATATTTGAGCGGCTGCCAGGGTACAAAATACTACAGAGAAGAATGCGATAATTATTAACAATTCCGAATGGTAGCAAAGAAAGGAATGTTTGTCCCATGGAAAAGAAGTGGGAGAGTAAAGAAAATCCCACAGAAAAACGAAATTGTAGTAGGGTAGCAAAGAAAGTTATGTTTGTCCGACGGAAAAGAAGTGGGCGGAAAAAAACCCCCAGTAAAACGAAATCGAGACAAGATAATATATCAAACCAGCCCACAGGTCATTACTTCAGTCCACAAACTAATGTCGTTAACAACCATGACAAATTGATGTGAACAAGGCAGCCATTAGCGGAAGTGAGCGTACAGCCATTTTCTAAGATCTCTTGTAGAAGACAGGGATAAATGAACTCTAAAGACACTTAAATTAACATTGGCTAAACTCAAGAAAAAATAGATGTCTTGAATGAAAGAGAGTAGATTATTGAGTGGGTACAATTTAGGAAGGATTAATTAAAGATCGACATAGACGGGGGTAGACAATCAACAATTGCATAGATCAACTGTTTATGTCACATTGTCACTTGTTCAACTGTTTATATCACATTGTCACTTATTCAACTGTTTATATCACATTGTCACTTGTTCACCTGTTTATGTCACATTGTCACTTGTTCAACTGTTTATATCACATTGTCACTTGTTCAACTGTTTATGTCACATTGTCACTTGTTCAACTGTTTATGTCACAGAGTCACTTGTTCAACTGTTTATATCACATTGTCACTTGTTCAACTGTTTATATCGTCTCTTGTTTAACTATTTATGTGACATAGTCTCGTGTTCAACTGATTATATCACATTGTCACTTGTTCAACTGTTTATATCACTTTGTCACATTTTCAACTGTTTATATCACATTGTCACTTGTTCAACTGTTTATGTCACATTGTCACTTGTTCAACGATTCATTGATACGCTATCTTCTGCCAAATATTCGTTTCTAAAATGTGAGCTGCAGAAGAGCATACGTTCTCAATGTGACCAGCACATGCGCTACAATGACTGGTTAAAGACGCTAAAAGCACGGTGGTCTAGAGTAAAAAATAAGGCGCAACATCTTGTGAAAAGAGAGGAAATGCAGCAGCTTGGTAGCGGTGAGTGGCTATAAAGTCACGGACAGACCAAAAACAAATAACAGTGGTCACCCAATGTCACAAGGATGTTAGCTGCTAGAACAGAGATTACTAGCCATCTACGAACGTATGGTCGTCCTCTTCTCCAGCGTTCATTCTCAAACTCCCGCTGGATTTGCCTTATAAAAGAAACATGGTCTTACTAGATTTCCAGCAGGATATAGGCCAGAGAATGGAAATGCGTTGTTTCGTTGTTTTATTTACGCCAATGACCCGGCACATCTGTCTTCGGCGGGGAACTCGTCACGAAAATACATGGAACTGAATTTCGAAAAGTGGATGTAACAAATATTCACCATCATCATGTGATGGACTAAGAACAATTGTCAGCTAAGTAGGTTTATTGTGGTACGGATGGCTATCCAATTCTATAATAGGTTAAAGTGTCACATAATCCATGCTAAAGTCGGATGTATGAGGCCAAAAGGCGCAAGTATCACACCTAAGCTGTAAACTACGACACAACGCATTCCGTTATTTAGATTGCCTAGAATACGCAGTTTAGCTCTACTGCTGGTGTACGCAACCAAACTGTCAGAAGTTTGATCTATATAATAGTAGTTAGTTATTCCTCTAGGGCCAAAAGTTGCACATAGGGAGGATGTCATAGATTTCCATGTTCCGCGTTTCCTTGCAATTATATATATATATATAAAATATAGGGTGTCACTATAATAACTACGTTGTTGTGAAAATACTACTGTTCAAACGTTTGTAAATTCCCCGCCTGCAACATATACTGCCATTGTGTGTCTCATTTTGGGTAGTTTTTCACATTACAACTCTATTCTTCTTTTTCTTCTTCTGCATTCATTGTAGTCCGAAGAATGGAAATGCGTTGTGTCGCCGTTTTATTTGCGCCAATGATCCGACACATCCGTCTTTGGTGGAACAGCTCTATTCATAAAAGGTGTTAGAAATGTAGTTAAGGTTTCTAGGGCATGTGCTGAGAAGAACACAGCTTGAACACTTAATAACCACTGGAAAGATCAAAGGGAGAAGAGATAGGGGTCGACAAAGAGAAAAGTTACTAGACGGGCTTGTATCGTGGCACCGTAGAATCTCACCAACCGAGCTTATTGACAACACAAGAGACAGAGCGTCGTGGAGAAACATGATCGCCTACGCCAGTCGGCATGGCACTTGATTGATTGTTAGAAATGTATTGTGCTTGATGATGATGATAATGATGGTGTTCCTCCTTCGCAAGCGAAGATGAGCATGACATGAAAAACAATAAATGTGATGAACAAGTAGAAAAACAACAAAACATTTGTAATTGTCTAATTTGGTTTGTGAGTTAGTAGATGCCTGGTGAGTCAGATTCATGCCAGAAAAGTTATATTTCAGTGCATGCAGGAGTACACAGTGTTCGGGGTAGGAGAGTTTCCGAATTTATCTTTCCCCTTCCGTCAATTGTCAGTTTCCAGCTGTGTTCTTTCGTTTTCAAATTTAGTGATGCCAGCAGTGATCTGGCTGTGCCAAGCTAAGCGATCAAGTGCTGTTGTCTTCCAGAAGCTAGGATCGATGCTGCAATGCTAGAAAGAGTTATTTAGATGATCATTGAAGTGCTTTTTCTGCCCTCCACCTGAACGTTTACCATCCACAGCTCCCCATAGAATAATCTCTGTGGAAGGCGCTTGCTTGGCATACGAACGATGTTGCCAGTCCAGCGGAGTTGGGATCTTGTACTCACATGTGCACTGCAAAGAAGGAGATCAAATACCGAAACATCTGCATATAGTAGTGATATTCTGAAGTACAGTTAAATGGAGTTCGAACTATGATATAAAATGACTGCGTTTGGCTTCAATTCAAATCAGTCGCATGTTACTGAATGGATACACTGTACAATAATGCTAGATTAGAGCCACATAAGGTGGAGTGTAAGCAGTAACAAAAACAGAGAAGAGAACTATGATAATGTATTATTGTTATTTCTATCTATCTATTGTCTTTTTCACAATTAATGTCTGGCGTCGTGGTCAGTTTTCTGTCTTTTGCTATCTTTGTTGTGCGTGCTATGGCTTATCTGTGTTTTTTAACAATTTCTATAAATGAATTTTTTTCTCCTTGGTCTTCCCCTTTCTTTGCAGCCATTCTTTATGATTTTGCACCTCTGTTTGGCTGGTTGCGATGGTTCAATTCCCGTAAGGTGTCCGAACCAGTTGATTTGTTGTCTTTCTATATATTGTTTGCACGATATAATCTTTATTATCTTTCTGATGTCTTCATTTCTCATTCTGTCTCTTCTAGTAATGTTTATAGGCTTTCTCAGACATTTCATCTCACATGTTGTAATCTTAATCATGATTTATTGAGGGGTATTATTGTTATTGGTAACTAAAATAGCTAATATCGTGTAAAACATATATCAACCAGAAATAACAAGAAAAATAACTAATAACGTGTCCAACAAATATCAACCAGAAATAACAAGAAAAATAACTAATAACGTGTCCAACAAATATCAACCAGAAATAACAAGAAAATAACTAATAACTTCTAAAACAAATATCAACCAGAAATAACAAGAAAAATAACTAATAACTTCTAAAACAAATATCAACCAGAAATAACAAGAAAAATAACTAATAACTTCTAAAACAAATATCAACCAGAAATAAAAAGAAAAATAACTAATAACTTCTAAAACAAATATCAACCAGAGATTTAAATAAAAGGATAATGGAACAAGGACTGCTTGTGAGCTGCCAACGAGTTTTCATTTGAACCACTTTTGATTTCCCTATTGCAGTTCATTTTGTTATCATTGTATTTTTCAAATCGTATACATCGTGTGTCAATATATACTAGAAGTGGGGGAGGGGGTCCGTCGGGGGAAGGGGTAGGTCGCGCAATGAAATAACGGGCAGGAAATACTATGGCTTAAGCAAAGAAACACGACAACGAAATTTGCTTCACAAACATATTTCAAGAATAAGTTGTGATAAAGACGTAAATGTCAATATGAGATCTGAACAAAAATGAATGAAACTAAATTGTCTAATTAAGAATGACACACAACAAGAAATCAGGAAATGTAAAATCAATATTTTTGAACTTATCAATCGATTTTTTTGTGTGCTGATTACACAACCACATTGTATGTTCGCACATACACACACACACACACACACACTTATACACATCTGTCACAGCTGCATTATTCTATGGCCAACAAATAAACACATAACACAAACACGTGCGATCTTTCTTCAATAATTTAACTCGTATAATCAAGTAAAGTTAACCCATATCATTTATTAACGCCGTAAGGTTGTGAGATATTCGCGATATCACATTTAAGTGGCTCTGCTATATGAAGGCGGTAGTCATCTGTTCTCCCGCGCAGTCTTTACTTCCTGGATTAATTCGATACACAATTAAGGTTCGTTCGACCTCAAAATTTTGTCTATCAAGTAAAAATTTCCGCCTCAAATTGGAAATGAACACAGGACCACTCATATTTGAAGCCAGTGCGCGAGCCACTGAGCTAACCGTGGACCTTAATCGCATTTGGTTATATCTTCTTCTTCTTCTTCGTTCGTTCTCAAACTCCTGCAGATTAGCAGGATGTAGTCCGGAAAACGGAATGCGATGTGTCATAGTTTACATCATTGCTGCGATATCTGCGCCTTTCGGCCTAACACATCCGACTTCAGCATGACTTTGGGTCACTTACACTATATGGGATGGGACAGCCAACTCCATTCCATAACCTCCTTAGTCGCCCTTTACGACATGCGTGGAAGATAAACAGTGTTGCTATTCTCTGCTCCCCTTTCGAGCCCGGCGACACACAGGCGTTTTTGTTATATGGGAAGGTGACAAATATTGTGACACGTATTAGATGTCGTGGTTCAGGTTATCCTGCCACTACTATCACTTGATTTTTTCTTTGCAATGATCATGTTATATGGACATACATTCTTCGTATCTGTTTTATGAAGTAAGTAAAAGTAAAGTAACCCATATCATTTATTAACGCCGTAGGGGTGTGAGATGTTAGCGATCTCACATTTCAGAGGCTCTGCAAATGAGGGCGGTAGCCATCTCCTCTCCCTCGCAGTCTTTACTTCCCGGATTAATCCGGTACTTATTTAAGGCTGGGTCGACCTGGGAGCCGTTGCGATCAGAAAAACAATTCCGCCTCAACTGGGGAAGGAATCCAGCATCACACATATGCGAAGCCAGCGCGCTAACCACTGAAGTACTTACTTATGAAGTGCAGTAGGTAACATACTTATGATGTGCGGGAGGTAGTACTAAGTTCTAGTATTAGTAGCTGGAGAATATACACTTGACTAAATGTGTATTGAGTCGAAGGTTTGAGCCCGTGGACCGCTGGATCAGCAACAAACCAACTAAATGTGTATTGAGTCGAAGGTGTGAGCCCGTGGACCGCTGGATCAGCAACAAACCAACTAAATGTGTATTGAGTCGAAGGTTTGAGCCCGTGGACCGCTGGATTAGCAACAAACCAACTAAATGTGTATTGAGTCGAAGGTTTGAGCCCGTGGACATCTGGATCAGCAACAAACCAACTAAATGTGTATTGAGTCGAAGGTTTGAGCCCGTGGACCGCTGGATCAGCAACAAACCAACTAAATGTGTATTGGGTGAAAGGTCATGTTTACATGTCAGAGTTTATATCAATAGTGAAACATGACTTTTACCGACAGACTTGACCATTTATCATGTTTACATGCCAGAGTTTATCAATAGTGAAACATGACTTCTACACAAACTCTGAGTTGGATATTTCTTCTCAAACATTGCGCACCGCTGAGAGCTGGAGTCTTTTAGTTGTGAGATAAAACTCTGGAGAAATGATCACTAAGCGTGTAGGACGTAAGCGCTAATAGCGATCAGAACCCACCAAAAAATGCGATCTTTTAAACGTTATTGGCACAATTAAATATAAGATCACATGCAAAAAAGTTATATTATTCCGATCATTGGTTATTGAGATACTTAGTGAAGTTTAACGGCGCGGATTGTGAAGTACACCATATTATTATATCTACTTGAAAGTTGTAAGCTGCTCATTTTTTATTTAATTAAGGAAATGAAGCCAATCTTTTAACATTTATTTAGGTATTTAGGCCAAAAGGCACGAATCCTAAGACTACTTGATCAGCTACCATTTAGTTATTGAAAAATATTCCATTTTTGTTGTTGTGAAGAAATGTTATATATTTATTAAGCGGTAATTCTATCAAATACAGATAAGAGACTCGACTCCTTTGAAAACAAATGCCTACGTACCATTCTGAATGTTAAGTGGAGTGAATTTAAATCGAACACTACTATAAGAGAGGAAAGCAAACAAACCTATATATCTTCCTTCATTAGACAAAGGCGTTGGACTTACATCGGCCATGTTCTCAGAATGAACAGCCTAAGAATTCCCCAGCAGTCACTATATTGGGTGCAACCTGGAGTAAGAAGAAGAGGGAGACCTAGAGAAACTCTACGAAGAACCATTAATAGAGAAGGCATGCCGATGAACCTAAACAACGCACAACAATTGAAAGACCTGGCAACACAAAGACAGAAATGGAAAGCTAAGGTTTCTGCACTATGCGCCGCCTATTACCCTGGAGGAACATAACATAACATAACATAACATAACATAACATAACATAACATAGCAATTCTATCAAATAATCGAAACAGGTGACGAAAAGATGCAAGCAAACAGACATTGCATGTTTGTCTTAAGTGACAGGGAATGATAGATGTGCCATCAATGTGGGTGGGTCTACAATGTGGGTCACCAATGTGGGTGGGTCTACAATGTGGGTCACCAATGTGGGTGGGTCTACAATGTGGGTCACCAATGTGGGTGGGTCTACAATGTGGGTCACCAATGTGGGTGGGTCTACAATGTGGGTCACCAATGTGGGTGGGTCTACAATGTGGGTCACCAATGTGGGTGGGTCTACAATGTGGGTTACCAATGTGGGTGGGTCTACAATGTGGGTCACCAATGTGGGTGGGTCTACAATGTGGGTGGGTCTACAATGTGGGTCACCAATGTGGGTGGGTCTACAATGTGGGTCACCAATGTGGGTGGGTCTACAATGTGGGTCACCAATGTGGGTGGGTCTACAGATCTGACAGAAGAATAATGAGATTGTTAAGTCAGCAGTCTTTGCTTTGTGTTTTGATGTCGTGGTAATTCTGAGAAAATGGTACTCTGTAATGCCTACATTCAGAGCCTAAACATATATCATAATTCCAACCCTCCTACCGTTACTCAACCACTCTGACATAACTTTATATGAATCCTGTTGTTGCCTCAGTTACACAACTTTATATGAATCCTGTAGTTGCCTCAGTTACACAACTTTATATGAATCCTGTAGTTGCCTCCATTACACAACTTTATATGAATCCTGTAGTTGCCTCCATTACACAACTTTATATGAATCCTGTAGTTGCCTCCATTACACAACTTTATATGAATCCTGTAGTTGCCTCCATTACACAACTTTATATGAATCCTGTAGTTGCCTCCATTACACAACTTTATATGAATCCTGTAGTTGCCTCCATTACACAACTTTATATGAATCCTGTAGTTGCCTCCATTACACAACTTTATATGAATCCTGTAGTTGCCTCCATTACACAACTTTATATGAATCCTGTAGTTGCCTCCATTACACAACTTTATATGAATCCTGTAGTTGCCTCCATTACACAACTTTATATGAGTCTTGTTGTTGCCTCCATTACACAACTTTATATGAATCCTGTAGTTGCCTCAGTTACACAACTTTATATGAATCCTGTAGTTGCCTCAGTTACACAACTTTATATGAATCCTGTAGTTGCCTCAGTTACACAACTTTATATGAATCCTGTAGTTGCCTCAGTTACACAACTTTATATGAGTCTTGTTTGTTGCCTCCATTACACAACTTTATATGAATCCTGTAGTTGCCTCAGTTACACAACTTTATATGAATCCTGTAGTTGCCTCAGTTACACAACTTTATATGAGTCTTGTTTGTTGCCTCCATTACACAACTTTATATGAATCTTGTTTGTTGCCTCCATTACACAACTTTATATGAATCTTGTTTGTTGCCTCCATTACACAACTGAAAAGAACGTACACTTTTGTCTTAATGATGATGTTTTTTTATCGTCGTCTAGGGTCATCTCCGCAACCCACTTATCTGCAGCAAACATTCAACATTCCCTGTCTCATGTCTTGGTGTCGCACTCTGCTAGGCTGTAACCTGTCCATCTCGTGATGTTACTCTCACAGTTGTATGTCTGCCTGCCTCTTACTCGCCAACTCTCGACTTTAAACTCACGTGCGGTCTTCAACAAAATGTCAGGTCTTTTAATATGTTCAAAACAATATGTCCAGAAAGGCTTTAGGCTTTCAAAAGTTACCTGGTCACAGTTATCACAGCTATCGGGATTATTTTATTACAAACATAATTTAAATTGGAGCTAAAACCAACTGCTGTACCTATTTTGCAAACATGTCATGGATAGGCAAAGAAATATTAGAAAGTAACAGCATTATTGTATATTATTGTAGAGATAAGCCCGTAAATAGGGGATGGGGGTTTGAGGCGCTTCATCCACCCTCTTCTTTTTAGAAAATTAGAACATGACATTCGAAAGACCAGGAAGAAGGTAAAATTAGAAGATAACATTATATCGGCCAGGAAACCAACGGGAAAAATTAGAACATAATATTAGAACGACCAAGAAGATAAAATTAGAACATACGTAAAAACGAGGTTCAATTTTTTAAAAACCCCGGTAAACAGCCCACCACTTTTACTGAAGACTCATTTACCTACACCTGTGTTTAGACCAATAGACCCTCTATTACATCATGTAATGTTTGTTTTATTATAAAAATATGTTTACTTATTATGTCAAGTGCATTAGGGTGCAGGTATACATAATATGTACATACTTCTTCTTCTTCTGCGTTCATTCTCAAACTCCTGCAGATTAGCAGGATGTTGTCCGGAGAACGGAATGCGTTGTGTTATGGTTTATAACATTACTGCGATATCTACGACTTTCGGCATGACACATCCAACTACAGCGTGGGTTTGGGCCACTGACACTATATGGGATGGGACGGCCAAGTCCATCCCATAACCTCTTTAGTCACCTCTTAAGCCATGCATGGAAGGTAAACATTGTTGCTATTCTTTGCTCCCATTTCGGGCCCCGGCAACACACGGGCTTATGTACATAAAAATTAGGGAAGGTTTTAAGTCTATATTTATGTTTCTATGTGCACGTCCACTTCCTATCTATAATGTATTTTTTGGAGGGCAAAAAAAAAAAGGTACATTTTTGCCAAAACGAAATACAGAAATAAGCTAAAGTAATATCAAAATTAAATATTTCAGTAGAGAAAACGAAGTGAAACCAAGTATTTTATTGGAAAATAGTTAAATGAAACCAAATATTTCATTTGAGAAAGCTACGTGAAACCAAATATTTCATTTTAGAAAACTTAGTGAAAACTAATATTTCATTGGAGAAAACTAGAGCACTAAATCAAACTAAATATTTCATTGGAGTCCACTAAATCAAACAATATTTTATTGAAGAAAATTAGATCAAACCAAATATTTTATTGGATAAAACCAAGTCAAACCAAATATTTCATTGGATAAAACCAAATATTTCATTGGTTAAAACCAAGTCAAACCAAATATTTCATTGGATAAAACCAAATATTTCATTGGTTAAAACCAAGTCAAACCAAATATTTCATTGGATAAAACCAAATATTTCATTTGTTAAAACCAAGTCAAACCAAATATTTCATTGGATAAAACCAAGTCAAAAGAAATATTTCATTCGAGAAAACTAAGTCAAGCCAAATATTTGATTGGATAAAACTAAGTGAAACCACATATTTCATTGGATAAAACCAAGTCAAAAGAAATATTTCATTCGAGAAAACTAAGTCAAGCCAAATATTTGATTGGATAAAACTAAGTGAAACCACATATTTCATTGGAGAAAACTAAGTCAAACCAAATAAGAAAAACATACCGTTTAGAAACACACACTTTGTATTTAACACAATTTTTGGCAATAATTAAATACATGCAGATATCATACACATTATGTATTATTTGGAAAGAATTAGGGATACATCGAACAAAATCTAGCTTTAGGGATACATCGAACAAAATCTAGCTTTAGGGATACATCGAACAAAATCTAGCTTTAGGGATACATCGAACAAAATCTAGCTTTAAATTGGTTTGTTGTTAAAAAGAAAGAAGACACAGTATAATATAAGATCGTGGCATGCGATAACCTGAACGACACATGATGCTGATAGTTCGAAATCACACCACTCGTACACTTTTTATTGTCCGTCACCGATCGCAAGTAGATTACATGTTCTCTTAGTTAATTAAGCCTTCATTCTTTCCTTTTCTTGATTATTCCCGTGTTTTCTGTTAGTCAATATTTATATAGGCCTACTTGAAATCGCATGCCAAAAATACCCAAGGCTACTCCACGTATATAAATAGTAACCAATGGAACCAGTGACAATAATCAACAAAAAACGCACCGAATGAAGGCCTGTGTACGTTTTGCAGTTAGGTCTTATAGTTCGGTCGATGGTCACGTATTGTCAAACATTGATGCCACACACAATTTTAAAATTATAGGAAACCCCCTGATCTAGTCGGAACCACATACGAAGATCATTATTTGTGGAACAAAAAGTTAAATTCACTGAAGCGAGACAAAATCAAGGGACACAATAATGATACGATTTATTACTTTAATACGGTAAATAACTATTTCTGGCCTAGTTTCATTTCCACTTCGAACTCTCCCTGCCTTTGTATTCGCCACCCCCTTCCTCCTCCAATGGAGATTCTCAGCATGAACGCTGGATAATATGGGGTTAACATCGATGCAGAAATCACGGAGAATGTAAAGTGATCTTATAAAATTAGATTTGTCATTTATAACTCTCATCATCATTAGGTGTCATGCCGGCTGGCGAAGATAATCATGGCTCTCCACGGCTCTCTATCTCCAGTGTTATGTGGCTGGTTGTTGTTTTCCTTCTGTGCGAGGTTGTTAAATATTCTAATATTTTATCACGTTAATATTTTCTCTGTATCTGCTGCCTTCAATCTTGCCTGTTGTGATTATGTTCTCCAAAACTCTTTGTTTCACAGAGAGCCCAAAATATGAAGATTTGTCTTTTTCTTATATTATTGACTAATCCCCGACTCACATTTGACTCTTTCAACACCCCTACATTAGTTTTCCTGTCAGACCATGCTATTCTCGGTGTTTTTCTGTAGAACCACATCTGTACTGCCTCTAATTTCCCACTTTCCAGTTTGCTCATCGTCCAAAACTCGCATCCATATGTTAGTGTAGGAGTTATATAGCACTGCAGAACTCTTTTCCTCACCTCTAATGACAATGTCATATTGAATCAATTAATCAAGTGACATGCAGAATGGCATAGTGGATCATTTTTCTCCACGACTCTCTCTTGTGTTGTCAATAAGCTCGGTTGATGAACTTCTACCGTGTCATAATAATGGCACGTCATTTATACAATCCCGTAGTCGTAACCTTCGATAACAGTTACCATGTTGTTCTGACAGGCCGACGTTGTTCTTGAACTAGTTAATGGCACGGCGTGGGTGGGCAGAACAACAAAGAAACCTGTCGCAAGGGCCAGCGTTGTGCCCTGATGTCGACGTCTGTTTCGGCAACATTAGACTCGAAACACCATCGAGTCGAATGGCTGCTGGAACAGATGGCGGAGCACTTATGGAAATGCTCCACGTGCCGTGAGGCCAGTTTCTAATCAAGAATCAAAAATCAAGAAAAAATAATTTGTCTGATATAACATCTCATTACTCGAATTTGGGTCTGCATTGATAGTATTCCATTTCACAATTTGGTTCTCATTTTATGGAATGCTGATTTGATTTATGCTGTTCGGTTCTTTATCTCACTTGAGCATCTACATTCAAATGTTAACAGAGTGCCAAGATATTTCACTTTTTATTATTTTGCAAACTCAAAGCGGCATGATGGTATCAAAAGGCTGATTCTGGAGGTCATATTGCCATGTGAGAGAAGAAGAGGACGACCAAGAAGACGATGGACCAGCGGCACCGACGTAGGTATGCACATGTCTCTGGTCAATCCTGGCATGCTTGCCTGGGACAGAGAAGCGTTCAGAGTATCCACGACGAAGACAACGTTCTTAAAAGAATATGCCCCTTGATATTTATATATATTCTTAACATGGACAGTGATCCTACTCTCCCAAATAGTGATTAATCTTGTCATGGCAACCATGGCCATTTGTCAGTTTTTTCTTAACCTATCTGGTGATATACATATAAGCAAGCGCTATGTCGATCAGACCAACCACCATCCAACAGTAAATACCTAGTAGAGAATTCTCTATACAGTGAGACGTTACTTTTGTGGAAGCCCCAATGTACTACGCCTGTACAACTACATTTTCATCCCTTCTGAGTAGAATACTTCATCGCAAAAATGAATACGTTGATGTAAGTTCTGGCTATGAAACGAATATTGAATTTGCGTTAAACCTCTTGAAATAATATTCGTAGTGTTTATTGTTCATCATCATCATCATCATCAAGTGCCGTCTCCGCAACGAAGGTTGTCTGCAACGTATCTCCAACATCTCCTGTCTCTTGTCTTGGTGGTGCACTCTGCTAGACTGTAACCTGTCCATCGTGTAATGTTACTCTCCCACCTGTATCTCTGCCTACTCCTTGCTAGCTTCCATTTGACTTTACCCTCAAGTAAGGACTTCAATAGGGTGTCATGTCTTTTAATGTGTCCAAAGTATTTTATTTGCCTGATCTTTATTTCTCTTAGTAATTCTTTCTTCATATTAAGTGTCTTTAGCACCTCTTTATTTGTTTACTTCTCTTTCCATGATGTTCTCCCTATTCTTCTATATACCCACATCTCAAAGGCATCAATTTTGTCTTCTAATTGTTTATTTAGTGTCCATGTTTCTGAGCCATACATTAATATGGAATAGATGTAGCATTTTATAATTCTCATTTTTAACTTGTTTGTAATTTGTTTAGATATTAATAATTTCCTCATGTCATTGAAGGTACTTTTAGCCATTCCTATTCTCCTTTTAACTTCTGTTTCACATCTGCCATCATTTGTGACTATGTGTCCAAGATATTGATACTGTTTACTTGTTGTAGTTTCTCTCCCTGCATGTTTATGTTTACCTCCTGTTCTTCTGTGTCTTTGCTGATTATCATGGTTTTTGTTTTTTGAATGTTTATATCCAGTCAATATTCATTACTTGATTTATTGACTTGATCTAGTAGTCTTTGTAGTTCATGTTCACTTTCTGCTAAAAGAACAGTGTCATCTGCATATCTAATGTTGTTTATTATTTTCCCATTGATCTTGAGTCCTGGTATTTCTTCTATATTTTTAAAGATATTCTCTGTGTAGATATTAAATAGGCTTGGTGATAAAATGCATCCTTGTCTTACCCCTCATACGCCATCTGGGGTTTATTGTTCACAATTCCTAAATATTAGAATATTGAAAAAAATATACACAGAGTATAAGCAAATAAAACAAAGCAATAGATAATACGAAAAGACTAACAAATTAAACTACAAAACATAAACATCATACTGCAAAAGGATTTACGACCAAAACGACAATTACGGCGTTTTCTAAGTCAGGTTGCTGTTATAATATATATAATTATATATATGTTTGTTTGTTTGTTTGTTTGTTTGTTTGTTTGTTTGTTTGTTTTGCGTTCGCTCCATTGTAACCATCACGGATATCCGTGCGATTTCCGCTGGGAGCGTGATTACGTTGTGCCACCGTTATGCGCCTTGTAGGCCTAGCACATCCCATTTCGGCATGCCTTGACAATTCGGGTGGGCTACCCTTAGCCTGTGACAGCCTCTATATCTGTCTCCAGGCACGCGTAGTGGAGACTCTTCGCCCAGACGATTTTTTGCTCTCGTCGGACTCGAACGAGGTGTTCCACTGTCTATGAACTTGCATCGTGTAATTGGGCGTGCTGTGCCTGTGCCCATTGGGTACTGAACCGTTTCTCATCCGTGAGCCTGGTTCCTTAAGGGGAAGAACTCAACAGAGGAGTTGGACCCTGGCTCTTTCGCCCTCTTAGCCGAGGTGTCATTCACCGACATCGTGTACCCCTTTTCCAGGTTCGAGTCTCACAACACGCGTTCGAGAGCAATGCGTTCTTATTATATATATAATTAGCTCTTGGCGAAAATCAACCAGTGATCTAACTTGTAGCCACTATAATTTATTTACTTAATACTTTACCTCCGTCAAGCGGCTAAAAGAAATAGTTAATTTGAACGATTCCGCCCACAGGCCGTTAAATCGATATTTTATAATTATATGCACTTGTAACTCTATTACTTCAAGGAAAAGAACCCTTACAATGATAAAAAGTTCACATTCTTATATTTTCTACATTTTTTTTGTATCACACAGAACGGAATAGTTATTCACCTCTCACACCCCGTCCCCCTCTCTGGACTTTCATCTCCCCCTCCAAATGAAACGCTGCAACGACAAGAGATAGATACATGGTTGCCATCACGCTGAATAATTCACACACAATATACGATAAATCATGCAACAATATTTGATTAATGCATCCTCGAAAGATATCGATTCCAATGTGCGTCTTCATTCTTTGCGTGAGTGTTGTGATAGTGCCTTCATAATAGATCGCATACATTTACATGTAGATAACTGGATACGTTTTTTTCTATCACTCATTTATCACCCCTGAGAAAATAGGGAAGTGGTAACGATGTCTGTGAGTAGGCAAATACGTATATAATATAAGTTTTTGAACTAGACTAAGATACATGCCAAGATCGTGCACAAAATAGTGCTAGATGGTACTACACAGTCAAAAAGGCACATCAATTTGTGAAAAGATGAGAAGTCCAACATTTCAACAGTGGAGAGTAGATAGTCACGGGTAGACAAAAATAAAACCATCTACAGTGGTAACCCCACGCCCGATCTGTCCAATGGCATTTGCACGAAGATAGGGTTAGGACAGAGTCTTCCACGAACTCATAGATAAGGACATAACTCTATCTGACTTTCATAAAGTTAGTTAGTCGTTGGATCATCGTCACTGCACTCCGGACAAGTCCATAGGTGATCAGATCTATCTTTGAGTGTATCCACCATTACACGTTGACTGACGGTCCCAGTACGCAGTTGATTGACCATCATTCTTTCTCACCCACGAAACCGCTCCTTTCTAGCTACACCATATTTCATCCGGAAATACACTTGAAGAGAGAAAGGGTTCAGTACCTGATGGGCTCAGGCGCTATTGGGACAAGGACGCTCAGCTCGAGAACGCCTTGCTCTCAAACGCGTGGTGTGAGACTCGAACTTGGACAAGGGGTACACGATGTCGATGAATAACACCTCTGCTAAGAGGGCGAAAGAGCCAGGGTCCAACTCCTCTGTTGAGTTCTTCCCCTTAAGGAACCAGGCTCACGGATGAGAACGGTTCAGTACCCAATGGGCACAGGAACAGCACGTCCAATTACACGAGGCAAGTTCATAGACAGTGGAACACCTCGTTCGAGTCAGACGAGAGCAAAAATTGTCTGGGCGAAGAGTCGCCACTACGCGTGCCTGGAGACAGATATAGAGGCTGTCACAGGCTAAAGGTAGCCCACCTGAATTGTCAAGGCATGCCGAAATCGGATGTGCTAGGCCGACAAGGCGCATAACGGTGGCACAACGTAATCACGCTCCCGGCGGAAATCGCACGGATATCCGTGATGGTTACAATGGAGCGAACGAAAAACAACGAAAAACAAACAAACCATATTTCATAAAATGAATGTAACTAATAGCCATAATCAGCATGTAATGGACGAACAACAACAACAGCAGAGAATGGGAGTGAATAGCGCAAGATCGAACTACCCAGAATTCATGAAATAGCAAGGTTGCCACAAACCTTTTTTAACTCTAATGAGAGTAGCCGCTATACAACAAAGATATTGTTACAAAGATACTAAAAGAACGTACTTCTTATTCTGCATATCTTGTTCCAAATGTTATACAAAGATACTCGTAGAACGTATTTCTTTATTCCACTTCTGTTCCAAGTATATTGCTGTTACCTTTCATTTGAAGTTAAAAATCCAGGAAGAGAGAGAGAGAGAGAAAGAGAGAGAAAGAGAGAGAGAGAGAGAGAGAAAGAGAGAGCGAAAGAGATCAAGCTGTAAGGGCAGCACATAGTATCACATGGCATTCTAAGGAGAGGCAGACTTCATCCCAGGCTATATGGGTCTCGGAATTTAAGGAGTGATCGCAGATAGTTCCAAGTTTGAACGTCTAAGAAGACTCACAAAAACGCAGGGCGGTACAATCTTGCCTATGATTCCCTTTACAGATTGTCGACAAATCTTTGTGGCTCAAAGTGATCATGTGAGTCACATAAATCATCGCCAGGAATCGTAGATTATATTTCGCATATCACAACAATACTACTATCATCTGGAAAGACAGAAAGTTGTCTAACACTGTAGAACATGTCCTACCCACAGCGTTTATGGATTTTTCTTGCCACTATTGAAGTTATGAAGTTATATGTGAGATGGGTCAAGAATTGAAGTTATGGAGTTATATGTGCCGTGGATCAAGAATTGAAGTTATGAAGTTATATGTGCCGTGGGTCA